>CM056055.1:3477500-3535000 GCA_029574335.1 Rana kukunoris
TCCTGTCTGTGTATGTCTGGATGTGTATTTTATGCGCTTGTTCTGTTTGGTTGTGCGGTTTCTATTCATCGATTCAGGTGCAAATTTGACAGCTAAAATTGTTGGTGAAAATGCTGGTCTTTGTGGCTTGTTATTAAAAATTTTGATTCTTACCTGGGTGTATGAACAAAAAAAAATATAAATCGGTCCCTAACAACACCACTCTTTTTGTATTATAAAAGATTCTTTTTTGCCTTATTGATTATTTGTCTAGTTTAGTCTTCTAATAGATAATTAATCTAATTCATAGATATCCAATGGGTGCTTAAAAGATGAATGAATGAATGAATGAATGAAAAACTTATATAGCGCGGCACATGCGAACCAAATCGCCTTAACCGATTGGACCGCCGCACGACGATGTAAGTCGACAAAATGGCACGGCTGGGCACATGGACGTACATGTACATCCCCTTTAAGATGCCAGCCGTGGGTCGCGCATCACGCCGCCCCAGTCCTCTTCTCCATGACTGTCCCCACTGGAACAGTGGACCCGATCACCACCGGTGTCCCGCGATCGGGTCACAGAGAGGAAGAACGGGGAGAGGCAAGTGTAAACAACCCTGTGCTTCCTAGTGTGGCTGTCACTGATCGTCTGTCCCCCGTGTTAAGGGACGACGATCAGTGACGTCACACGCACAGCCACGCGCCCCCCCCCCCCCCCACAGTGAGAACACTCCCTAATGCCTCGTTTCCACTGAGCGGAGGTACAGTACGCTATTTTGGGGGTTTCCATTATGAAAGCGTACTGTAAAACCGAACCGTACCGCACCAGCAAGGGTCCTGCTTCAGATGAGGGACCAGAGAGAGTGGAACGGTTCGGTTAGGGCGGACCTACAAATGCATCTCACTGATTGGTGGATGCGCTAGGAATTTTTTCGAAACCCTGAATGGTCCCTCACGGTCCGATTTGCAGTGGAAACGCTCACGCGATTAGACCAGCCCCATCCGAACCGCTCCAAAATTACTGACCCTACCCGATCCGTGCAGTGGAAACGAGGCATAAGGGCACACTTAACCCCTACAGTGCCCCCTTTTGGTTAACCCTTTCACTGCCAGTGCAATTTTTACAGTAAAAAGTGCATTTTTATAGCACTGTTCGCTGTAAAAATGACAATGGTCCCAAAATAGTGTCAAAAGTGTCCGCCATAATGTCACAGTCATGATAAAAAATCTATGATTGCCGCCATTACTAGAAAAAATAAAAATGCAATAAAACTATCCTTTATTTGGTAGACGCTATAAATTTTGCGCAAACCAATCAAACGATTATTGCAATTGCGGGTCCTGAGGACAAGAGTTGAGAACCACCGATCTAGATCTTTTTCTGATGTAGAAGGGTAGATTGGTGATCTGATGATGGTGGTGGCATTTTCAAGGAGCAGCAGATGTGGAAAAGGCATCCGAAATAAGCAGAAGTAGGGAGATCCTTTATTGCAGATTCTAAGGTATAGCTTCCTCTACAGCAAGAACAACAGCTATTAGAACAGAAATTACATCACCAAATCTCACTCCAAAATTCATGATCTAAGATGGTCAGCTCCAGCCAAGGATTATTGCAATGACAGCGCACTGCTTACTCCCACCAAAGCAATTCCCCCAACCTATCTAACCCACAAAAGGGCTTAACGTGATAGAAAAAATAAAAAACAACAAAAAACAAACATGTCATACCTACCTGCTTTTTAAAACTGTTTTGCACAGAGCAGCCCTGATTTTCCTTTTCTGGGGTCTCACGCCAGAGATCCTGGCTCCTCCTGCCTTCTCAGTGCCCCCATAGCAAGTCACTTGCTATGGGGGCACTCATGCAGAATCGATACCGAGCTGCAATGTGTGCGCGTCTATTGACACACATAGTGCAGCTCAGGGCTGGTGCTGCCCACGCTCTCTGCCCACAGGATGCGATTGACAGCAGCAGGAGACGACTCCCGCTGCTGCTGAACCTTCTGGGAGAAGATGGGAAAAAGCAACACTGCTGCAGATGGGCACATTGCTGGATTGAAAGAGGGCTCAGGTAAGATTTAGTGGGGGACTGGAGCCGACATTGAAAGGTTTTTTGCCTTAATCCAGAGAATGCATTAAATAAAAATAAATACAAATAAAAAGTCCTTATTGACCACTGTAGCTACAGGCATTATGGATCAATAAGTTCACAGCAGAAGCACTGAAGTCACTGCTTTAAATCACTACTGGGAGGAGGAAGCAGGATTATTTGAGCATTTAAGTCACTGCTAGGTGGAGGAAGTTGGGGGTGCCTACCTGCAGGAGTCCTGAGCTGAGCTGCTGATCTATTGCTGAAAGAGGGAGCCGAGCTGCTGATCTATTGCTGAAAGAGGGAGCCGAGCTGCTGATCTATTGCTGAAAAAGGGAGCCGAGCTGCTGATCTATTGTTGATCTATTGCTGAAAAGGGAGCCGAAAGAGGGAGCCGAGCTGCTGATCTATTGCTGAAAAAGGGAGCCGAGCTGCTGATCTATTGTTGAAAAGGGAGCCGAGCTGCTGATCTATTGCTATTGTTGAAAAAGGGAGCCGAGCTGAGGGAGCCGAAAGGGAGCCGAGCTGCTGATCTATTGCTGAAAAAGGGAGCCGAGCTGCTGAAAAAAGCCGAGCTGCTGATCTATTGAGCTGCTGATCTATTGCTGAAAAAGGGAGCCGAGCTGCTGATGCTGAAAAAGGGAGCCGAGCTGCTGATCTATTGCTGAAAGCTGCTGATCTATTGCTGAAAAAAGGGAGCTGAAAAAGGGAGCCGAGCTGCTGATCTATTGCTGAAAAAGGGAGCCGAGCTGCTGATCTAGGGAGCCTGAAAAAGGGAGCTGGAAAAAGGGAGCCGATCTATTGTTGAAAAAGGGAGCCGAGCTGCTGATCTATTGCTGATTGCTGAAAAAGGGAGCCGAGCTGCTGATCTATTGCTGTGAAAAAGGGAGCCGATTGCTGAAAAAGGGAGCCGAGCTGCTGATCTATTGCTGAAAAAGGGAGCCGAGCTGCTGATCTATTGCTGAAAAAGGGAGCCGAGCTGCTGATCTATTGCTGAAAAAGGGAGCCGAGCTGCTGATCTATTGCTGAAAAAGGGAGCCGAGCTGCTGATCTATTGCTGAAAAAGGGAGCCGAGCTGCTGATCTATTGCTGAAAAGGGGAGCCGAGCTGCTGATCTATTGCTGAAAAAGGGAGCCGAAAAGCTGCTGATCTATTGCTGATCTATTGCTGAAAAGGGGAGCCGAGCTGCTGATCTATTGCTGAAAAGGGGAGCCGAGCTGCTGATCTATTGCTGAAAAGGGGAGCCGAGCTGCTGATCTATTGCTGAAAAAGGGAGCCGAGCTGCTGATCTATTGCTGAAAAGGGGAGCCGAGCTGCTGATCTATTGCTAAAAGGGAGTCGAGCTGCTGATCTATTGCTGAAAATTGCTGAAAATTGCTGAAGCCGAGCTGCTGATCTAGCTGCTGATCTATTGCTAAAAGGGAGTCGAGCTGCTGATCTATTGCTGAAAATTGCTAAAAGGGAGTTGCTGAAAGCCGAGCTGCTGATCTATTGCTGAAAAAAAAAGCTGAAAAGAAAAAGGGAGCTGAAAATTGCTGATTGCTGAAAAAGGAGCCGAGCTGCTGATCTATTGCTGATTGCTGAAAAGGGAAGCCGAGCTGCTGATCTATTGCTGAAAAAGGGAGCCGAGCTATTGCTGAAAAGGGGAGCCGAGCTGCTGATCTATTGCTGAAAAAGGGAGCCGAGCTGCTGATCTATTGCTGAAAAGGGGAGCCGAGCTGCTGAAAAGAAAAAGGGATCTATTGCTAAAAGGGAGTCGAGATCTATTGCGAACTGCTGATCTATTGCTGATTGCTGAAAATTGCTGAAGCCGAACTGCTGATCTATTGCTGAAGGGAGCCGAGCTGCTGATCTATTGGGAGCCGAGCTGCTGATCTATTGCTGAAAGCTGCTGATCTAGGGGAGCCGAACTGCTGATCTATTGCTGAAAAAGGGAGCCGATTGCTGAAAAGGGGAGCCGAGCTGCTGATCTATTGCTGAAAAAGGGAGCCGAGCTGCTATTGCTGAAAAGGGGAGCCGAGCTGTGATCTATTGCTGAAAAGGGAGCCGAGCTGAAAGGAGGGAGCTGAGCTGCTGATCTAATGCTAAAAGAGGGAGCTGAGCTGCTGAGTCCCTGCTGGAACAGGATGCAGGGGTAGCTAAGCTGCCAAGTAATAATTAAAATGTTATTGCTTCTGCTGTGAACTTTGAGAGTAAATTGCTCCACAATGCCTTCAGCTACAGAGGGCTCCTTCTAAAGCTTCTTAATGGCGTCTTAAGACCACGTAAATACCCCAATGTCCACAGCCTGGCCTTAGATTCACTTTAAACACGTACTCTCAGCCAATCCAAACATGCGAGGGGGAAAAAGATCCTTTGTATGAAAGATCTCACGGCCGGCACATCCAACCATCATCCACACGTCTGTAGGGAGAATCCCCGCACAGCAATGTTAGCACTGCTATAACTGGAAGGGATCCAGCAGGAAAAATGCAATACAGAATCCCTGGGGAACCGGTGTTTTTCCACACAGAACATTAGCTCACAAGAACCGCATTAACGCTCGCTAAACCAAAGGACAAATTCCAAATCGACCAGGGAAATGCAAGCACTTACATTTTTTTCTTTCACTGTAATAAATAATAATAAAAAAATAAAATAAAAAAAAAGCACGATAGTGAAACTCTTTACTCATTTACTTCATGCCTAGAGGGCGTTTTTTTTTTAATTATTATTACGATTAAAAAAAAAAAAAAGTATATGGTCTAAAAAAATAAAATAAAATCTGAAGTCGTTTTATTTGCACAGCAGTTAGGTGCACTGGTCATGGCTGTCTGCCAGCACTGGGTATGGCCCGACAGCTCCCCCTACAAGGGCTCTCTACTATGACAACACCACTCCCCCACTACTACTAGGACTTGTCACCGGCCTGCAGAACGGTCCTTCCTGCCAAAAAATTATGGGGAAGTTAGAGCTTCACTTTCAAAACCCCTCACTGGTCAAACTGATTAAAGAAAAAAAAAAAAGAAAAAAGTACACTTGTGTATTATTTTCCATTTCTACACCTTCTTGAGTCAAACTCCCGCCCAAAAAAGTTCCTCTTTTGTGTGGATCCCACATTACAGAATGGCAACTTTTGTTAGTCTTCTAGTCTCTGGGTCAAGAGCCAACCCAGCACTATCCAACAGCCTAAAAAGTCGTACACAGGGGCTGAATATCAGGTTAAAAAGAAACCGGCCGACATTTCGCCCGAGGGGGGGGGGGGGGGGGCACCAGCAGACGTTCCAGCTTCTGTTGAAGTGGCATGAACGAAAAGGTCTGCTGATCGGCATCTGACCAGCGCTCTCGGCCATTGGCCGACATGTGTTCTGGTGAGGGGGCTGTCTTCCTGTCAAAACACAATAACTCAGTGGGGAAGATTGCTGTACTAACATCGGATTGTCAGTTCAGGATCTCCTCTCAGGCTCTACAGTTATTATCAGCTCGTTGGGTTAAACGGAAAAAAAAAAAAAAACAGCGTATCAGGCTTGCGTAAAGCCCACATTTTTTTTTCCATTTTTGGTTATTAGGAACCAGAAAGTCCAGTCAAGAAGCCACTAGGACAGTTGTGACCAACCTTCTACATTGAAAAAAAGAGGAATAGTCTTGGGCTGCACATAAAGTACACCAATAATTAGGATAGCGGATGAGCAGAAAAAGTCAGGCAGATCACAAGTTAAAGATCACTGATATAGATGATGTACAGTACTGTACCTATCTTAGTGATAAAACTTATTTTCAACCACTTGCTGCCCGCAGGACGTCAAATGACGGCTGCGCATTGCGGCATATGACATCCTCGCCTTCCCAGCTTACTAGGGGGGCGTGCCTTCGCTGCGTCATCAGGGACCCAATGCGTGTGCCAGGTGGCCGCGATGTCCGCCGGGCACCCACAATTGCCCATTAACGGAGCAGGACCGTGGATCTGTGAGTGTAAATACACAGATCACATTCTGTCAGGTGAGAGAAGACCGATGGTGTGTTCCCAGTACAGAGGAACAACGATCGGTCTCCTCCCCTTGTGAGTCCCCTCCCCCTACAGTTCGAATCACTCCCTAGGGAACATATTTAACCCGAGGCATTTCCCTGTTCTGCAAGCAACACGTCATCGGGAACACTGATCTCTGTCATGTTGTAGTGAGCCCACCCCCCTACAGTTAGAACACATCCAGGGAACACACAACCCCTTGATCGCCCCCTAGTGTTAACCTCTTCCATGCCTAATCGCTGTATTTTTTTTATTTTTATCAAAAAGGTTTTTTATTAAAACATAAGGCAAATCACAACAGCTTCTATTGTACAAAAACGTGCAGAGGTTTCACTCCACGGATCGCTGTATAATTATGAATGGTCCCAAAAATGTGTCAAAAGTGTCCGATATGTCCGCAATATCGCATTTACGATATAAAAAAAAAAAGGAAAAATAAAAATGCTATTAATCTCCTATTTTGTAGAACCATAACTTAAAACCAATCTTATTCAATCAATTTGTCGCTTTTTGTGTGATATTGTATACATACAGTGTAATGGTTTAGACTAAGGGAAAAAAAATTGTTTAAAAAAATAATTGGATATTATAGTAAAAAAAAAAAGATAGATGTATATATATATATATCAATCTACTATCTATTATATAATTATCTATCTATATCTATAATCTATAATCTCCAATCTATAATCTATAATCTCCATATAATCTATAATCTCCAATCTATAATCTATAATCTATCTATTCATCTATAATATCATCTATCATCATCAATCTATCTATCATCATCAATCTATATCTATCTATCTATCATCATCTACAATAATCTCATCTATCTATACTCAATCTATCATCATCTCATCAATCTCCATCTATTATCATCAATCTATCATCATCTATCCATCTATCATCAATCATCTACTATCAACATCAATACTTCTATCTATAATCAATAATCCTATAATCATCTATAATCTATTCAATCAATCTATCTATAATCAATCAATCTATCTATAATCAATCACTTCTATAACAATAATCATCAAATCAATCAATCAATCTCAATCAACAATCTATCAATCTAATCAATCTCTCAATAATCAATCAATCTAATCTATAAATATCAATCTATACTTCTATCTATCTTCTATCTATCTATAATCAATCTCTATAAATCAATATCTATAATCAATCTATTATCTATAATCAATATTATCTATAAATATCTATCTTATCTATACTAATAATCTAAATATCTATATAATCTATCTATCTATCTATCTATAATCTATCTATCTATCTATAATCTATCTATCTATCTATCTATAATCTATCTATCTATCTATCTATAATCTATCTATCTATCTATAATCTATCTATCTATCTATAATCTATCTATAATCTATCTATCTATCTATCTATAATCTATCTATCTATCTATCTATAATCTATCTATAATCTATCTATAATCTATCTATAATCTATCTATCTAATCTATCTATCAAATACCACCAAAAGAAAGCTCTGTGTGTGTGTGTGATTTAAAATGTTTATTTGGGTTGCATGACCGCGCAATTGTCATTCAAAGTATGACAGTGCTGAAAGCTGAAAAATGGCTTAGGCAGGAAGGGGGTGAAAGTTCCCGGTATTAAGGTGGTTAAATAAGTTTACAAAATTTGTGTTGGGCTGCATTCATAGCAGTCTTGGGCTGCAGGTTGGACACCCCTGCAATAGCCCATTTGTACAGGGACTGCTTATGCCATTGATTTGTGATCCAATATCATGCGGGCATCTTGCAATCCTTGGTTCCATATAGGATGCCTCTATTCATCATTCCCCAGCTTCCCCCACCAAGCCTCCTGCCTTCCCCCCCTTAGATAAAATTACTGAGCCAACAATTCCCTAGCTTCCGTTTTCAGATGTTCAGAACTGATTATTAGGTCACCAAGCAATCAAAGGTCTCTCTGCAACAAAGATCAATTGGTAGAGGCCTTTGATCACTTTGAGATGAAAGAATCTGCAACCATTGCCAGAAAGAAGTTACCATCTGACATCAGAACATGAGATCCTGCATGGAGCGGCGGTGCTAGTTCTGTATTTATTTGATAAAAGAAACCTCCAATGGGAGAAATAAGGAGGATTTCACCGATGACCTTCTTCTGAAATCGTTAGCCGATTTACCATCTCCAACTTGAATGCTTCACAAGTCACTGACCTGGAACAAGAATTCTGATCAAGAACATCAGAGCAACTGATCTAGATACTTGTTCCAAGTTAGTGACTCAAAAAAACACGGATTCAACATAATAGTCAGGCAGCTAGCATTTTTTTTTGGAAAGAGGTCAGAAAAGAGGCACACCCAAGTGGATGTAAACGCGAATAGTTTTATTTTTTGATGTCACAATGTACAGTATATGATTTCCTATCATCCATACCCAGTCTTTCCACACAGAGTTAATCCAGCTCTGAGTAATCCTCTTTAATTGTTCAGTGAAATAAAACGGACTTACAGAGAAAAACCTTAGTCCGTTCAGCCCCCTTGCTGTGAATGACAGGTTATTTACGTATATCATTCACTAGCCTGGAGACAGGCATTTTTTAATTCCCACCCCCACTCCTTTTCTGAAGTCATGTGGTTACTATTCTGGATTTTGACTGGATGTTAGTGATCATAGCAGAATTCCGTGTAAGGAATACATAGGAATTTTCTTGTGAAAAAAAAAAAAGGAATACATAGGAAAAAATGCATGTTGACAAGGGGAGTGTAGAGGTGGGCGGAGAGTCTGACATCACGACTCCACCCACAGAGCGCCAGACAACAGATCCATCCACAGAATCTGCAGTTTTCCAGTTCTTATAACAGACAGAGGGGAAACATTTGACAGGTAAGGATACATGCAGGAGACATGTATAGCCCTAGGCCCCGTACACACGACCGAGTTTCTCGGCAGAATCCAGCGAGAAGCTCGCTGGGATCCATATTCTGACGAGAAGCTCGATCGTGTGTACACTTTCGTCGAGCATCCCGTCGGGAAGCTCGTCGAGCCAAAATAGAGAGCAGGTTCTCTATTTGCTCGTCGGGCCATCGGGACTAATGGCTCGACTCCTTTTTCAACAGCCTGGTCGACTAACTCGACGGCCGGCCGAGAACCTCGTCGGGCGGAACGATGAGTTTAGCCCGACGAGGTTCTCGGTCGTGTGTACGCCACCTTATAGATCAGCACTATGGCAGTAGTTAAGAAATGATGAGAGTGGGTTTACATGCACTTTAATGGATTGTTTGCACATGCAAAGCAGCAGGGCAACCTTAACTGGTCTACACTTCTTTATCTATTACAGTCAATTATATAACGCCTCCTTCATTCCCCCTGCCCTGGGAGAGTCAAGTCAAGGTATGGGGATCATGTGACTAATGCTGGCTATACGAAAATTCGGCCGAAATGTGGTTGTTCAGACAGTTCTTTCGTTTTTCGAACAGTTAATGGGCACAAAATCGATAATCGGGACGTTTTTGAGCTGAAAAAACAAAGGACACATTTGGAAATTTTCTGCCGAACGAACGATAAATCGGAAGGTTAATGTGTTTCCTGTCCAAACTTTCTGCACCAGGAATATGTAAACAAAACAAACCAAATTATTTTTATTTATGTCCACTGAACGATTTAATCGGTCATTACATGATGGCATTATCGTTTGCACTCACGACCGAACGTTTGTTTTCGAAAGTTCGTTCGAACGATTTTTCGTGGAGTATATGGCCAGCAATACTTCCCTCTTCCTCACAGAATTGGTGTTTGGCTCCTGAGAAGGCACCAAACGCGTCAAGTCAATCACCTGGAACCCACTATTGTCCTCCCTTGGGAAAAGCCAGAAGCACCATAGAGATCTCGGGAGTGACCTCCATTTCTATAGAAACCAGCATGAACAATCAACCAAACAATTTGTAAGATCTTTTGGTGGCTGGATCGTGCATAAGCAGCCATCACTTAGGCTGCATTCACACCCAAGCGTAGCGGTTTGCCGCGATTTTGCGGCGTTTACCGCATTTTGGACAGGTCTAGGGTCACCAATGTTAAAAACAGAAAAACGCCCAAATACGCTCAATTCGAGCGACAAAAAAGGGTTCAGAACTTGTTTGAGCTTCAGACGTTCGGCGTCAGGCGTTTTGGAGTGGAGATGTGAACCATCTCCATTGAGAATAATGTATTTTTCCCCTCTAGCGTTTTGGAGCTTCAGGCGACAAAACGCTCAGGTGCGAATGCAGCCTAAAAGTTGTATACAATTCTACAAGCTCTGTATTCAACCATGGGATGGGGAAACCAGTTAGCTGTATGTAGAAAGGTGCAAGGTAGAACCTTTAAAAGTAAAAAACACATCAAATGTCCTACTCTATTTTGCGTTTCCATTTTTTTAAGTGGTGATCAAAGAAAACATGAAATCACCACGCAGTCTAGCGAATATTTCAGGACAAGGAGGAATACAAAAACCACAGAGAATCGTCAAGGCATTGGTTGACCCATATGGGAGGCCAATTGATGCTGTGTAATATTATTAAGTACCGCACTCCCAGAAGGCAACCAAACCTAGTATATAACACAAAGAGGCCGAAAGCTCCACAAAATCTCTGGCAGTCAAGACCAAGACAGGAAGAGGAAAAATAAAGAAGGGAAGATAGATAACGGCAGCGAGCGCCCCCCACAAACCCCAACAGACTTCCACACTAGGTTAGCTAATAGTGCCTACTAGGTATTTGATCCAAGGGTCGCCATGTTTTTTTTCCAAAGAAAGGCATCTTATCTTGTAATAAAGCAGAGAAATGTTCACTGATCACGACATCTTAGCCTTTAATAGGTCACATTGGCACATAGGGGACTTCCACAATTTGGCTATAGTGATTCTCGCAGCCACAGAGAGGACTGCCAATCTTTTTGGGTCCTTGGGTACATCCTGCCATGGAGATTTGATGAGTTGACTGACGTAAGTAAATGAATTTTATTATAGGTCCGAAATAAAAATCTTTGACTTTTGGACAGGTCCGCCATACGTGGAACGCTGTACCATCCTTCCCGCAACCTCTAAAACAGTAGGGGGGGGGGGGGCACCGAGACCCATAAGGCCACTCTAGCCGGAAACCATGTACCACCTTAGAAGCACTTTGATTAATGAAGTGTTAATGTTCTATTTGAAAAGCAAAATGTATGTAAACCAACAAGGTTTCCTTTTGTATAAGTTGAGAACCTGCGCTAGAACTACAAGTAATAGGTTGCTGCCCCCCTAAAACCTAACCCCTCAATGAGGAGGTAGGTATAAGTAGATAGTATGAGAAATGGGGTGATGGCGCTACCTAAAAACGCTTATAGAACCATATGTGCTCAAACAGTAAAACAGTGAAGAAATGTGTGTTGAGTACAGTAGGGTGCGTGAGTGAGGTTTATAACTAGATGTGCCTCAAATAGGCTATGTAACAGTATGCACAATAAGGGAGGACAATGAGGCTGATAATAGAACAAACAAGATGCTGAAAATCTAGTCTCTATCACCTGTTAACCCACTAGGTGTACACAGTAGGTATGTGGGGTATAGAGATACAGCCAAAAAAATAAATAAATAAATAAATAAATAAATGTCAGAGCCCAATATTATATATCGGTCACCATACATAATTGCCACACTGGATACGCAGAGATACAATATCACAACTCAACCCAATATAAATAGTGGTGGTACTAGTCCGATAGGGCTGCTGTGATACATAAGGTAAATAACCAGAGGGCTGCAGAGATGGAGTCTCTCATAACAAGTCTTATGCAGTGGTGATATAAATAAAGGGGGGAGTGTGTAGATCTTGCTGTGAAGGGGGTGCTTCTAAATGCCAGACGTCCGACGGTGTGGTCCCGGTGCTCCCCTCAGGGTTCCCCACTCACCAGATAGCCAACCCCACCAGGGGTCACAGGCATGGGTCACAGAATCCTCCGATCACAGCTGGTATTCACTCCTCCCAGGACTATTCTCCTCCGATATTAGTCCAACCGGTTCACTCCTTGTGTGTGGATATGGGGGGTTCCTCCGTTCCTCTATTCACACGTTCTTTCCTGTCTCCGAACACTCCACAGCTTCCGGAAGGCGGAAGCTGTGGAGTGTTCGGAGACAGGAAAGAACGTGTGAATAGAGGAACCCCCCATATCCACACACAAGGAGTGAACCGGTTGGACTAATATCGGAGGAGAATAGTCCTGGGAGGAGTGAATACCAGCTGTGATCGGAGGATTCTGTGACCCATGCCTGTGACCCCTGGTGGGGTTGGCTATCTGGTGAGTGGGGAACCCTGAGGGGAGCACCGGGACCACACCGTCGGACGTCTGGCATTTAGAAGCACCCCCTTCACAGCAAGATCTACACACTCCCCCCTTTATTTATATCACCACTGCATAAGACTTGTTATGAGAGACTCCATCTCTGCAGCCCTCTGGTTATTTACCTTATGTATCACAGCAGCCCTATCGGACTAGTACCACCACTATTTATATTGGGTTGAGTTGTGATATTGTATCTCTGCGTATCCAGTGTGGCATTAATGTATGGTGACCGATATATAATATTGGGCTCTGACATTTATTTATTTATTTATTTATTTATTTTTTTGGCTGTATCTCTATACCCCACATACCTACTGTGTACACCTAGTGGGTTAACAGGTGATAGAGACTAGATTTTCAGCATCTTGTTTGTTCTATTATCAGCCTCATTGTCCTCCCTTATTGTGCATACTGTTACATAGCCTATTTGAGGCACATCTAGTTATAAACCTCACTCACGCACCCTACTGTACTCAACACACATTTCTTCAAGGTTTCCTTTTGGTCTGTTTGGTAATATACCATTAAAAGTGTTTTGTTTGATATCTGTGAAAAAGAAAACCTGTTGATCCTGCCAGAGATTGGGTGAGCTCTTAACTCAAATGTTACCGCCCCACCCCCAGGGGGGATTTTGCATTGAAATAACATGTCACACTGCTTGGTACACAGCTAGTGCATGGTCCCCCCCCCCTACTTTGTGGTTTTAACAATCACTTGACACGTTGGGTTAAATTTGCCACACCGGGAAGCATCGGGCACCAAGAATGTCTACGGACCTGAGCAAACGCCAGCTCAGGCTCCTTTATCTGCGACGTAGAGAGCGTCCCAACTCTCCTGTAGTCCAAGAGAGGGGGCGAGCACGACACTCCAAAAAAAATAAAATTGTACCTTTACAACCCCTTTAAGCCAGCCATAGATGGCGTGATTTTCTTTCCTCCAACCGTGCGACAGGGGCTTTTGGAGGGGACTGCAGAGTGGCCTCTTGCCTACTAACTATGGGCCCTGGATTTTTTTTTGGGGGGGGGGGGATATTATTGGGAGGTATGTGCCTGGGGGACCCTTGGAGTGGTCTTGCCTCAGATTTGGGTCCATGTCGCCCCAAAATGTAGGGAACTTGGGACCAGGATACAGATTTGGGGCCTCTGTGCCCGAATCAGCAATGGCTGCTTAAGACTGAGACTCAGGGCAGATGTTAATATAATCAGCTCAAAACAATCTGTTTCTAGGGTCTCCTGCTATTATCTGTTTACTAAGGTGTCTTTCTTCCATGATATAATTTCCCCCTTGTGTTCCTCCCATTGTTGATTGAGTCACCTATTGTTTCTGTCCGTCTGCAAATCCTTGGGAGATTTTCACAGCCCTAGGTCTTCTTACTGGGGAACTGGTGCCAAACTGTCTGGGTGGGCACTGAGTCACCTAGGCTTGTCTAGATGACTCGTTAGCTTACTGTAGTCCAAGGGAGGGGGCGAGCACGACACTCCACACCAGGGAGAAAGCCTTACATTACTGTGGTGAGTAATAGACAGAAGAACAGGAAGTGAGGATTTCTCAGAAGAAATAAGGACATTTAAAAGCAAAATGGAAGGATGAGGTAAGTGAAGCAGGACTGCACTAAGGTAAAGGAAGATATTTAGGAAAAAAAAAAAAATATGTACTTTTACAACCCCTTTAAGGTGACCATTTACAATCTATCCATACAGTCAACCTTGAGGTAAGTGAAGGAGGACTGCACTAAGGTAAAGGAAGCTATTTAGGAGAACAAAATGGACCTTTACAACCCCTTTAAGGGATCAGCAGCCTGTTCTTACTGCCCCTTTGCCATCTGTGCTCTAAGCTGGGCATAGATGGATCAAATTCATCTGGTTTACCAGCAACCAACCAAAATTTGATCCATGCGAGGCTATACCAGTCAGTTTAAGATCGATCATTAAACTTTTGTTGAGCAGACTTGTTGGAAAAGGTTTCTCAATCAGCTAGCTGTAGCTGCTGAACAGTATATTCTGACAGTTGTGCTGTCATAACACTATGTCATAGTGAAGAGGATTCCTCTATCCACCTTTCTTGAAAAAAAAATTAAAGAATCAGTTTGTGTTTTTTAGCATGCAGGCTAAACAATAAAAACTCCATGGCCATTTTTATCGTATGGAAGGTGACAGCAGTGCAGCTGGCACAATGAATTTCCAAATGAGCCCTATCCAGGTCAACCCTGGTGGCGTTCTGTTGTCCTAACACACTTAAGCCCCCTACACCTTATCCAATTGTTGGCAGGGGATTGTCTGTCGACAGACTGTTGTCCTAAAATCTGACCATTAGTATGCTCCTTTTGACAATTATTGTACAACTTTCGGCCGACAAGGGTAGTAAATTGTTGGCGGTCAACAGTTTGTTGTCAGATTTCCTTACTCAAATCCGTCACACAAAAGTACAAACCTGCATGCTCAGAATCAATGCGCAAACACAAAATTAGCAGAAGGGGCCCAAAGGGTGGCGCTCAAGAGCTGAAATTCCTCGTAGCACGTCACTACATTCGTGTTTGTTGCACGACAATTGTGAACTGTTAGTATGCAAGACAAGATCCTGTCACACGCCCTTAAGACTTTATAAATATTGTACGAGTGGGCATTGTCACCCTAGAACAGGAAGTGCGTTTCTGGAAGGATCATCAAGGGGAAAAAAAAGCAAAAACTCTAAATGCAGCCACCCCATTTATTGACTGGTAAGCCGCAACATATTCCTTTGTTTTTGACTTTAGATACACTTTAAAAAAAGAAAAGAAAAAGAAAAAAGACCTCCCACCAGAATAAGCATTAAATTAATGCCGGAGACATTCCCGGAGTCAGGTAGCAAACACGTCTGGAATAAAAAAGAAAATACGCCGCTTTCGACTGGGGGTTGGCAGTCGTTTTTATTGAGGTCAATGCATGCTAATCTTCTCTGGCTCCTTCCAAGATCCTTTTGGCTCCCAGATCTGACTAATGGGCTCTGCAAATCGCTATTATTTTGTCCACTTAATGCAACCCCCACACACTTCTTTCTTTAAGCACTTGCTATAGGCGCTGCCTTTTATTGATGCGACTGTGACACAGCGTGCTGGAAATGCAGACGTGCCATCACAGTCCTATTTAATGTTCAGCAGGGGGGCAGCGGGAGGGTGGGGGGGGCTAATTCCCCTTTATAAGCCCGCTGCAATGAACAATACATGCAAGGGGTGATGGAATGTTAGAGATCTACCCTGAAAAAGGGCTGAGACCTTACTGCAGACCTGCACACGGGGAGCCAGGGTGTGAAGCTTCTTGCCATTCTTCTCTGTCCTTGCATGACCCCTTAGCAAGAGAGAATTTCCTGTCACTGGATCTGCAGCTTATTAGATGAACGCTCCTCTATGGCCGAGGGGGTGGGGGGGTTGGGGGATTTGGCCGATTGCAAAAAACGTCTAGAACCGAGCGGGAACGGGATGTGAGCACAGGCTGACCGCATTATAGGACACATTTACTGGTTTTAACCCCAAACTGCCTATTGTGTGCCTTCCGCTTCTTATGTTTGAAAGTTTATTACAGCCTAAAGCAGATCTAAACCAAGTCACTAAAATCTCATAATCTTTAACAGGTTAGGCCTCATGTATGCTGTAGGTAAACAAACGTTTAAGAGCAGTTGGGCGGGTTTTTTTCTCAGCAGCCCCTGAACTCTCAATGTTATCTTATGTACACTCAGGCCTTTATAGTAGGTTATAGGCAGTTGAAGTTACAGGCACTTTTTGGAAGGTGCATAAAATCGCGTTCAGGACTGTCGTTTACTGGCATTTCAAAATGACTAACTGCAGTAACCTGCGTTTTTAGTAATGAAAACAAATTCACCATATTTTGTTGGCTGCAAGGGAGGATGGAGATAGAAGGACAGAGGAGAAGAAAAAAGGGAAAGGTAGGAAAAAGAAAAAAGGGAAAGGTAGGAAAAAGAAAAAAGGGAAAGGTAGGAAAAAGAAAAAAGGGAAAGGTAGGAAAAAGAAAAAAGGGAAAGGTAGGAAAAAGAAAAAAGGGAAAGGTAGGAAAAAGAAAAAGGGAAAAGGTAGGAGAAGGGAAAAGGTAGGAGAAGGGAACAGTAGGAGAAGGGAAAAGGGAACGGTAGGAGAAGGGAAAAGGGAACGGTAGGAGAAGGGAAAAGGGAAAGGTAGGAGAAGGGAAAAGGGAAAGGTAGGAGAAGGGAAAAGGGAAAGGTAGGAAAAAGAAAAAGGGAAAAGGTAGGAGAAGGGAAAAGGTAGGAGAAGGGAACAGTAGGAGAAGGGAACAGTAGGAGAAGGGAAAAGGGAACGGTAGGAGAAGGGAAAAGGGAACGGTAGGAGAAGGGAAAGGTAGGAGAAGGGAAAAGGGAAAAGGTAGGAGAAGGGAAAAGGGAAAGGTAGGAGAAGGGAAAAGGGAAAAGGTAGGAGAAGGGAAAAGGGAACAGTAGGAGAAGGGAAAAGGGAACGGTAGGAGAAGGGAAAAGGGAAAGGTAGGAGAAGGGAAAAGGGAAAGGTAGGAGAAGGGAAAAGGGAAAGGTAGGAGAAGGGAAAAGGGAAAGGTAGGAGAAGGCAAAAGGGAAAGGTAGGAGAAGGCAAAAGGGAAAGGTAGGAGAAGGCAAAAGGGAAAGGTAGGAGAAGGCAAAAGGGAAAGGTAGGAGAAGGGAAAAGGGAAAGGTAGGAGAAGGGAAAAGGGAAAGGTAGGAGAAGGGAAAAGGGAAAGGTAGGAGAAGGGAAAAGGGAAAGGTAGGAGAAGGGAAGGGAAAGGTAGGGAGAAGGGAAAGGTAGGAGAAGGGGGTAAAAGGGAAAGGTAGGAGAAGGGTAAAAGGGAAAGGTAGGAGAAGGGAAAGGGGTAGGGAGAAGGGGTAAAGAAGGGAAAAAAAGGTAGGAGAAGGGAAAAGGGAAAGGTAGGAGAAGGGAAAAGGAAAGGGTAGGAGAAGGGAAAAGGGAAGGTAGGGAAGGGAAAAGGGGAAAGGGGTAGGAGAAGGGAACAGGAAAATAGAAAGGGAAAAGGGAACGGTAGGAGAGAAGGGAAAGGTAAAAGGGTAGGAAAAGGAAAGGGTAGGAGAAAAGGAAAAAGGGAAAGGTAGGAGAAGGCAAAAGGGAAAGGTAGGAGAAGGCAAAAGGGAAAGGTAGGAGAAGGAGAAGGAAGAAAGGGCAAAAGGGAAAGGTAGAGGAAGGGTAAGGCAAAAGGGAAAGGTAGGAGAAGGGAAAGGTAGGAGAAGGGAAAGGTAGGAGAAGGGAAAGGTAGGAGAAGGGAAAAGGGAAAGGTAGGAGAAGGGAAAAGGGAAAGGTAGGAGAAGGGAAAAGGGAAAGGTAGGAGAAGGGAAAAGGGAAAGGTAGGAGAAGGGAAAAGGGAAAGGTAGGAGAAGGGAAAAGGGAAAGGTAGGAGAAGGGAAAAGGGAAAGGTAGGAGAAGGGAAAAGGGAAAGGTAGGAGAAGGGAAAAGGGAAAGGTAGGAGAAGGGCAAAGGGAACGGTAGGAGAAGGGCAAAGGGAACGGTAGGAGAAGGGCAAAGGGAACGGTAGGAGAAGGGCAAAGGGAACGGTAGGAGAAGGGCAAAGGGAACGGTAGGAGAAGGGCAAAGGGAACGGTAGGAGAAGGGCAAAGGGAACGGTAGGAGAAGGGCAAAGGGAACGGTAGGAGAAGGGCAAAGGGAACGGTAGGAGAAGGGCAAAGGGAACGGTAGGAGAAGGGCAAAGGGAACGGTAGGAGAAGGGCAAAGGGAACGGTAGGAGAAGGGCAAAGGGAACGGTAGGAGAAGGGCAAAGGGAACGGTAGGAGAAGGGCAAAGGGAAAGGTAGGAGAAGGGCAAAGGGAAAGGTAGGAGAAGGGCAAAGGGAAAGGTAGGAGAAGGGCAAAGGGAAAGGTAGGAGAAGGGCAAAGGGAAAGGTAGGAGAAGGGCAAAGGGAAAAGTAGGAGAAGGGCAAAGGGAAAAGTAGGAGAAGGGCAAAGGGAACGGTAGAAGGGCAAAGGGAAAGGTAGGAGAAGGAAAAAAGGAAGCAAGAAGAAATTAAAATAAAAACATGGTCCCATTTGCTACAATAGAAGGGGGGGGGGGGGAATAAAATCTCTTCTCCCACTGACCACCAGCGTAAGGAGGCATGTCACAGGCCACCAACAAAAGGGGTCATGTCTCAACTGACCATCAATATATATATATGTAGACATTTTTCCACTGACCACCAATGTGAGGGAACACTACAGTTTTCCTTGTCTCTCTTTTCTGGCCATGATTATCCCAAATAAGGGAAAGTTGGAAGATATGGATTTAACTTGGCAGCAACCATGCAGAACTGAAATACAAATATTGGGAGGAATCTGGTCACCTCCGTGCCATGCAAACAATTTTATTACCCATCCAAGTTAATATTGGCAGTCTCAGCATGGATTGCTTGCTGTAAGCGAACACTGCATGGATGAGATGAAGTGAGGCTTGCAGAGATTTCTAATGCGCTTTTATTTCCTGAAGGCAGAACTGTTGGCGTTGTGCCTGACCCAGAACATGCGTGGAGCTATACACTAATGCAGGGTGTCACCAGGCCAGCCGGAGTCAATCTAGAAGCTGCTGTCCATTTAACAGCCCAGGGTTATATAATTCACGGCCACAGAAACAAGAAACGTCACTACAGAATTAACATGACCCCCCCCCCCCCCCCCCCTGAATAGTCAAAAGCCCAAAAGCACCTTTTCTGTCTCCGATGTACTTTCTGTAGTTTGCATTCTCAAGTAAATCCTAACTAAATAATATGTTGCTTGTTTTGTGCACCATGCACATTTATTTTCTTTAGATCAATTATTTGTTTTCATATTTTCATATGTTCCAGTGCTGCTAATCTCTGGTCTACCTGTGTTGGCTCCTTTTCTTATAGCGAGTTTCCTCATGCACCCTGCCTGTACAATTTTGAATAAAGACAGCAATTGAAATCTCCATTAGAAACATTGTCTCGTTCTGTACTTCTGTTTAAAAAAAAAAAACACACACAAACACACACACAAACACACACACAAACAAACACAAACACACACACAAACACACACACAAACAAACACACAAACAAACACACAAACAAACACACAAACACCAAGCCTATTCTTTGTTTACAAATCGAGATTTGCATTTCTTGCTAGAAAACTACTTAGAACCCCCGCGTCAATTTTGTTTGGGTTCTTTGTCGCGCGGCCGCGCAATTGTCAGCCAACCCGGCGCAGTGCCGTATCGCCAAAAATGCTCTGGTCAGGAAGGGGGATAAATCCTTCCGGGGCTGAAGTGGTTAAGAGCTAAAATATCAATTACAGGTGGTCTGGCCCTTTAAGTGTGTGTGCATTTAAACATCTGCTTCAAGTCACTAACTTTACAGTCGCCAAAAAAAGACAAAGTCTGCTGTGCCCCGACTTTCGTTTCCTCCTCCAGGACACGACACACAGAAAACCGAGACAATTCTCGGCACATTTCAGAAACACTTCTGCTATAAGCTTCTAGGATTTCCTGTGCGCTGTGAGAAAATTTGTCACCCGATAATAAAGTTACAAGAAAAAAAAAAAAAAGGGAAACCAAAAATGTGGCAATCCACCATGTGCTGAAAGCAGACACTGCAATATGCCGTCTGTCACTTCTTCCAGTTTCCAAATGTTTTAGAACCAGCCTGGCTTCCCTCCAGCCCTAACCAGAACTATAATCGGCGGTTCACAATGCTGACCACAAGCAAATACTACGCTCAGTTTCACTTTAGCTTAGGCGGAAGGAGAACTTCTATGACTTGCAGATCTGTGCGAGAACACAAAGCACGAGACTCGGGGGGGAAAACAGACGTCCCCCATTCACTGAGCACCTGCAGCTCCAGCATTCCCCGAAACACAATGGCTGCCAGTTCCCCGGGAGAAACCATCTGATAAATTTGGTACCGCACACCAAAAAATCTTTGGCTCCTCCTAGAAGATCGATACAAATTAGGGCCGCAACTAACGATTATTTTCATAATCGATTAGTTGGCTGATTATTGTTTCGATTAATCGTATAATAACCTTTAAACCAAAAAATTAGCATTTTTTTTTTTTTGGGGCCAATTTCTTGTTGGGCAGACACAAATTGCTGCAAAAACACATTAAAAAACACTTTTCTGCAGCTTCTCCATTAAAGTATATTGAACCAAAAAAAAAAAAATAGGACAGTTTTCTCTTAAAAAGTCCTTGCCCTTTCCAAATACGCAGCAGCTGAAAAAAAATCATGGATGTGAACGTGTCCCATAGGAAAAAATGTAAATGAACTGTAGTGTGCTTCTGCAAAAAGCACCAAAAAACAGTTCTGACCCAGTTCTGAGATGTTTAGTAACATAAGAGGGTTAAAAAAACAAAAATAAGTACAAAAAGAGCAAATAATCGCTACTGTAAGAAGTTCATTTTTACTGTGGGACAGTAAAAGTAATATTTACAGTAGCGATATGCGATTTTAGTTTTTTTAACCCCATTATGATTATGAAAATTGTAATCAATCTCATAATCGATTAGTTGTTTCGGCCCTAAATACAAATACTTTAAACCAGACACTTTGTTTACAAATGAAAAAACAGTATTTTTTTTTTGCTAGAAGATTACTTAGAACCCCCAAAGTTTTTTTTTTTTTTTTAGCAGAGACCCTAGAGAATAAAGTTCAGCCAGTGTCCCCAGTTTCAGCCAGTGTCCCCAGCAATCATAGGGGAAGAAAGGAGAGCCGCCGCCGCCTGGCTGATTAGAGCCCTGGGGAACAGCCTTCATTACAATAGCTGTGCGGCCTAATATACAACCCCATCCCCTTGTCCGGGGAACTTTGATAGACAGATCACCGTCCCAAAATTGGACGGTGATCGGTCTATCAAAGTGCCCAGACAAAGAGGAGGGGCTGTATATGACGCCGCACGGTGGGGAAACACACAGCTATTGTAATGAAAGCTGTTCCCCAGCGCTCTAATCAGCCAGGCGGCGGCGGCTCTCCTCTCTCTTCCCCTACGATCGCTGGGACAAACCCAGGCCGACGGCGGTGCTCACCCCCTTGCTCCCAGGCAGCACACACTCGCCATCCCTCCAAATCCACTCGCAAAAAGCGAGCAGGAGAGTGGATTTTTTGAGGGCCGGTGTAGGGGATATTTTTTTGCCCCACTTAGGGTCCTTTAATACCGATGGAGCATCGTTTAAACACCACGGCCTATTGATGAGGACCATGTCCATCCATTTAGGACTACATTGACCCATCTTCTGATGGCTCCGTCCAGCGGGATAATGTCCCATGTCACAAAGCTCCAATCATCTCACCACTGGACAATGAAGTCACTGAACTCCAATGGCCTCCACAGTCACCAAACCATAATCCAATAGAACACCTTTAAGATTTGGTGGAACGAGACAGTCACATCATGGATCACATCATCAAATCTGCAGCAACTGCGTGATGCTAACCTGTCACTATGGAGCAAAATCTGAGGAATGTTTCCAACACCTTGTTGAATCTATGCCATGAAGAATTAAAGTAAAAGGGGGTCCAACCCGGTACTAGCAAGGTGTACCTAATAAAGTGGCCGGCGAGTCCACATTTGTCACTATTAAGGAATATATTTAAATTAACGCTTCTGTGCCTGGAGTTCAGTCTTTAGAAATTGGGGGAAGCTCTACTTCAAAATAAACTTACAAAAAATGTTAATATATATAAAAAATAAAGTGAAAATTGGGCACGTAGGAGAGAATTCTAGGATTGCCACTTTCCAGTAATTGTTATATAAAGCACAGGCAGAGCGCCATAACTCTAAATTTCCCCCACGGATTCCTCCCGTGGATCAGCACAATGTAGCAGGTAGGACGCAGGCTGTTCTTCTCGCAGGCTGCAGCCCTGCAGATCACGATGGAAAGTGACAGACGGCTGTCAGGATAAACCCCCAGTGACCCGTTACAAGTCTGCCGCTCTGCTCGAGATCACAGGGAGATAGAGGAACAAGGATTTCTCTTTGACTCCTTCTGCACATCCACCTGGGGAAAGATGCGCATTATCCGTCTGAATTTCACATTGTTTTTTCCCTGACCGCCTGGAGGAATCTATTCTATCAGAGGCCGATGTTTACAACCATCAAGCAGAAGGCACAAGCGTGTCTGCGGTGTTGCGCCCAAGTCTCCAACACGCGTTCCGCGCTTTGATCTGTATTCTGCAAACGTACGCGAGCTGAAGAGATAAAGAGGCCGTGTCATCGTCCCATCGACGATGTCTGCCGATCGCATTCTCCCCCCAAAGGCAAGAAAGGCCTCGTATACACGATCAAATCTGTCCGCTGGAAACGGTCCGCTGGACCATTTCAGCAGACAGATTCGATCGTGTGTACGGCCGAGCAGACAGATTTGTCCACCCGACAGATTTCAAAGCATGCTTTGAAATCTATCGGGTGGGAATCTGTCCGCCTGACATGTCTGCTGGTTAGTACACTTACCAGCAGACATGTCGTCCCGCACCGCCGCCGAATGGATTCGGCGCATGCGCGGAAGTGTTTTACTTCCTGGGTGGCGGTGACGTGGCGGCGTCAACGTCACCGCCGCGTCACCGACACGTCAGCGCGCTCTCTGCTGGCGGGGATTTTGGTTTGCTCGTGTGTACACGCGAGCAAACC
The DNA here is from genome assembly GCA_029574335.1 of Rana kukunoris. Taxonomy (NCBI): domain Eukaryota; kingdom Metazoa; phylum Chordata; class Amphibia; order Anura; family Ranidae; genus Rana; species Rana kukunoris. Next base: position 3,500,550 of record CM056055.1, read on the forward strand.
AAAATCCCAGCAGACAGATTTGTTCAAATCTGTCGGACGGACAGATTTGAACAAATCTGTCCGCTCGTGTGTATGGGGCCAAATACTCCCTTGTTGTACGGTGTGGCCTGAACATTGACCCATGGGGAGGGAAGTCCATCTCCCCTTCCATGGCAGTGCCTGTTAGCGGGCATCCACTCACCTGCTGCCGCCACGTGACGTCCCTCACCTTGTTGTGTCACTGCCGCATCACCAGATGCCCCATTAAAGTGAATGGGACTGTCTGTGAGTCAACAGTGAGACAGAGGAGGAGCCAGCTGACAGTTGCTCTTTAAAAATATGATTTAAATTGAGTTGATTTAAAGCAAGCCTTTTTTACTAGTGATTTACATCGACTTGATTTAAATCAAATCCACCCTGCTCTTTACCCTGTCATACGGAGAGCTTAGCCTGGTGCAATAAAATATTTATACACATATTATATAATCAGAAACAAATGTTGTTTGAAAGTACTTCAAAATTTTGGAAAAATAGTTTTTTTCTGAATGAAAAAAACATTCACTGCTGGAATTTTGTTTGTTCAAGATACTTTTTTCCCATTGACTTTTTATTTTTGGGTGATATTCGAATAATTATATATATATATATATTATTCGAATATCACCCAAAAAAAAAAAGTCAATGGGAAAAAAGTATCTTGAACAAACAAAATTCCAGCAGTGAATGTTTTTTCATTCAGAAAAAAAGTATTTTTCCAAAATTTTGAAGTACTTTCAAACATTTGTTTCTGATGGTATTATCGAATGTACTGAAATCTACAAAAATTGGGCAGCTTGACTAGAGAGCTGTGAACCTAGCCAATGAAGCTCACAGTGCTTGACATTTTAGTCTCTTTAAGCCTATAGTGAATAAATTAGAGGTGGACAAATGAGTGGAGAGTGCTGGGAGAAGCCAAGCCAAACCTGATCTAAGGTCTGGCAGGAATGTCTGCTTCCACTGAAAGTGATAGCGACAGTTGCCTCTACCCGCCCTCATGCCTGGCCCAACTACACGACCCCACCTGCCGGCAGGCCGCCACCCTACACCCGCCACCAACTAACACCCTACAAAACCTGCACTTCCAACCACCCTACACCGCTGCCGGCACCAGGCCCGCCACCCTACACCGCCACCCTACACAGCCCAGGGCCCGCGACCCTACAACCGCCGCCGGGCACAGGCGCGACCCTACACCGCCCCGGCGCACAGGCCCGCGACCCCACCCTACACCCCCCACCGGCACAGGACCGCACACAGGGCCGCGGCAGGGCCCGCGACCCTACACCAGCCCGCCGGCACAGGGCCCGCGACCCTACACCCCGCCCCCGCCGCACAGGGCCCCGCGACCCTAACACCCGCCCGCCGGCACCGGGCCCGCGACCCTACACCCGCCCGCCGGCACAGGGCCCGCGACCCTACACCCGCCCGCCGGCACAGGGCCCGCGACCCTACACCCGCCCGCCGGCACAGGGCCCGCGACCCTACACCCGCCCGCCGGCACAGGGCCCGCGACCCTACACCCCGCCCCGCGCACAGGGCCCGCGACCCTACACCCCCCCGCCGGCACAGGGCCCGCGACCCTACACCCCGCCGCCGGCACAGGGCCCCGCGACCCTACACCCGCCCGCCGGCACAGGGCCCGGCCGCCGGACACAGGGCCGCGTAACAGCACAGGGGCCCGCGACCCTACACCCGCCCGCCGGCACAGGGCCCGCGACCCTACACCCGGCCCCACCGGCAACAACGCACCAGGGCCCGCCGGGGCAAGCTTGGCCCGTAACATACCGGCTGTGGGGGAAGCCCGGCAAAACAGGCCCTGCCCCAGCGCGCCCAGACACCCGGCCCGGCCCGCCGGCACAGGCCCCGCGACCCTACACCCGGCAACATGGGCCCCCGCGACCCTACAGGAACCCGGCGCCGGGCAACCCTACACCCGCCCGCCGGCAACAGGCCACGCGCCTTGCCGGCCAGGGCCCGCCAGCTGGACGTCCAACACCCGCACCCTGCGACGTTGTTCTGAGCCCGTTCCTTTCAATTCCTATTAACCCTCCCCTGTGGGTCCTGGCCCGCAAAGCTACACACTGCCGCCAGCCTTGGCCCGTGACCTTAATACTTCTCTTGCGGCCTGGCCCAAAATGTACTACCACAGAAGAACGGGCTGGATGGGGGGCCCTGTTAAGTGGGCCCGTGGTCCTACACATACCTGCTGGCCCGTGACCCTATACTCGTGCCAACATTGGCTTGTGCTGCTACAGTCCTGCCAACACTGGCCTGTGCCCCTACACACTGCTTAGGGTCAGCCACTTCCCCTACATATTGCTTGGTGCTGGCCAGAGCCCCTACACGCCATGGCACCAGTCATTTCTACTCTCGATTATTTCAGCCCGTCCCTTTCATTCCCCTCATACTCCATTGTGAACTATTATTATCACCGGCTTCCAGTTTATACACATTATAGACACATCTCTGTAAAACGCTAGAGTATTGCCGTGGTAAGAGTAATACTTCACAGAAAGTCGGGTTAGGAGGTCACAGGGGTGACTGTTGAATGTAGAAGAGCCTCTCTGATCTTGGTATGCAGAAGACCTGCCGCCCCACATAAAACATAGAACTCTGGAATCTAACTCGGCACACCGACGAAACTAAGCTGTAATAGCTCCCAGACCGTTAGCGTACATAAAGACTGCAAAAAAAACTGAACAACTAAGCAACATTACCGGAAAATCTGTTCTGGTTGTTCTGTGCATAGCTAATCAACCTACCCATGTTTCAACATCCAAAAATTTACAATTTTTATTTTAGTCACCATGGTGACCATAATTGGTCCAGCCCTGTTCCAAGCAGCAAGTACCAGTTTGTGAACACAGCCGCTCATAGAATGCAAGTCCTTGAAAAAAGACCTACACAGACTTCTTTCTTCAGACTGAACCTACTGCGGAGGAAGGTTTGATGGACCAGGACCACCAAGACCATGGCCAAAAAAATAGATAATTACAGGTTTCAATGATACAAAGTATTGCAACCAATTCTGGATGGTGGCAGGACATCCATACACAGGGAAGATACAAAAAATAAAAAAACACTTGCTAAAAGAACCCAGGACAGCAGTACTGCAAGGCTAACCCCTTATCTACCAACATACAACATCTGGCCATTCAGGGGTGTAAGGAAGCTTACGGCTACTGCAGCCATGGGCTGGGTATTGACAACAGGACAACAGAAAAAGCCCTCATCTCCATTACATAGAACTATGGAGCATCTTCCTTGTCATCTCCACAATATAGGACTACAGAACATCACCCTTCATCCGAAAAGCATAGAACTACAGAACAACTCTCCTTCATCTCCATAGCATAGGATTACAAAAAATCTCCCCGTCATCTAAACATAAAATGTTCCACAGTCCTCGTCATCTGCACACCATACAATTACAGAACATCTCCCTCCCTATCATCTCCATAACATAGGACTATGGAACATCTCCTCCTCATGTGTATAACATAGGATTACAGAATGCACGCCAAGGTTCTAGGTATAATCCTGGACTCTGAACCATCCCTTTCAGCCCCACAACCATTCACTGTTCACAGCTTGCCACCTCAACCTCCGCAACATCTCTAAAATATGCCGATTCCTAACCAATGACGGGCAACATCTCCCGCTCAGACCACGGGCAACATCTCCCGCTCAGACCACGAGCAACATCTCCCGCTCAGACCACGAGCAACATCTCCCGCTCAGACCACGGGCAACATCTCCCGCTCAGACCACGGGCAACATCTCCCGCTCAGACCACGGGCAACATCTCCCGCTCAGACCATGGGACTATGGGCAACATCTCCCGCACAGACCACGGGACTATGGGGAACATCTCCCGCTCAGACCACGGGACTATGGGGAACATCTCCCGCTCAGACCACAGGACTATAGGGAACATCTCCCGCTCAGACCACGGGACTACAGGGAACATCTCCCGCTCAGACCACGGGACTATAGGGAACATCTCCCGCTCAGACCACGGGACTCTAGGGAACATCTCCCGCTCATTCATATCACAAGACTATGGAGCATCTCCACCTTATTTCCAAAACACAGCACTATGGAACATCACCCCCCTCATCTTCATAACCTAGGACAGTGATGGTGAACCTTGGCACCCCAGATGAGGAACTACATTTCCATGATCCCCACACTCATGTAGAGACATGGTAAATGTAGTTCCAAAACATCTGGGCCAAGGTTCGCCATCACAGACAGGACTATGGAGCATCCCCCTCTCATCGTCATAGCATAGACAATTAAATCTCACTCGCTTCAGAACACACTGGAACTGACTACAGGACTATGGAACATAATCTCACTACACATACATCACCAGGCTACATAACCACGACATGTACATCACCACAGGCCCCAGACATACCACTCATAACTCATGGCTACTACAGGATCATACTACCCCTCATTGTATGGTGAGTACACACATCTGGACACACATCTGAACATGATAGCCAGGACCAGATCACTCCAATTGAGTCAAATGCATCTCTATGAACATTCGGATTTCTCAATCATTACTATGGACATCCATCTCATCGTCATAGCATAGGACAATTCATATATTTCCTCATCATCTCATCAACATTCAGACATGGACAGCCATGATCTATCAATCATTCCATTCTGACTCATTCAGACCACCACCTCTTCACTCATCACACACATTTTGGCTATGGAGAATCTCGCCCTCATCATAGCATGGGAGTATGAAACATCTCCTGCCCATCTTCAGAACATAGGACTATGGAACATTTCCCCATTTTCAGAACATAGGACTATGGAACATTTCCCCATTTTCAGAACATAGGACTATGGAACATCTCCTCCTCATGTGTATAACATAGGATTACAGAATGCACGCCAAGGTTCTAGGTATAATCCTGGACTCTGAACCATCCCTTTCAGCCCCACAACCATTCACTGTCCACAGCTTGCTACCTCAACCTCCGCAACATCTCTAAAATATGCCGATTCCTAACCAATGACGGGCAACATCTCCCGCTCAGACCACGGGACTATGGGCAACATCTCCCGCTCAGACCACGGGCAACATCTCCCGCTCAGACCACGGGCAACATCTCCCGCTCAGACCACGGGCAACATCTCCCGCTCAGACCACGGGCAACATCTCCCGCTCAGACCACGGGACTATAGGGAACATCTCACACTCATTCATATCACAAGACTATGGAGCATCTCCACCTTATTTCCAAAACACAGCACTATGGAACATCACCCCCCCTCATCTTCATAACCTAGGACAGTGATGGTGAACCTTGGCACCCCAGATGTTTTGGAACTACATTTCCCATGATGCCCCAGCACTCTGCATTGTAGTTGAGAATCATGGGAAATGTAGTTCCAAAACATCTGGGGTGCCAAGGTTCGCCATCACTAGCATAGGACAATTAAATATTTCTCACTCATCTTCAGAACACAGGACTATGGAATAATCTCCCCCTTATCTTCATAACATAGGACTATGGAGCACCCCCCCTTCCCCAATCATCATCCTAACATTTGGCTATGGAGAATCTTGCCCTCATCATAGCATGGGAGTATGAAACATCTCCTGCCCATCTTCAAAACATAGGACTATGGAACATTTTCCCATTTTCAGAACATAGGACTATGGAACGTTTCCCCATTTTCAGAACATAGGACTATGGAACGTTTCCCCATTTTCAGAACATAGGACTATGGAACATTTCCCCATTTTCAGAACATAGGACTATGGAACATTTCCCCATTTTCAGAACATAGGACTATGGCGCATTTCCCCATTTTCAGAACATAGGACTATGGAACATTTCCCCATTTTCAGAACATAGGACTATGGCGCATTTCTTCCTCATCTGCATAACATAGGATTACAGAACGTCACCCCATCGTTTGAACACCTCTTCATCAACTGCATAACATACAAAATCTCAGACTATGGAACATCTCATCTGCATAACCTAAGATTACAGAACATCCCCTCTTCATCTTCATAACATGGGGAAGGTGTTCTGATGTTTACAGAGGTAACAAAAGCAGGGTTTTTAATGCGATGCGCACATGACAGCTCTGGACTACTGGCAGGATCAACAGGTTTTTTTTTTTGGAACAGATTCAATGAAATACTGATCCTACATGAATCAAAAAAAGAACTGGTCATAGTTGAGGATAATATAAAACGTAAAGGCATCTAAAAAGGCATCCAAAGCTGAACTAAGACTTTCCGATAGACGTGCCTGGGCTTCTTTAGAACCTCCATGGACAAACACATTCCGTAGAAGCGGTCTACGAATTAATTTTCCCTCTGCGCATAACATATATAATGTATGCTAACCAAATAGACGAGCACCAAGAATGATACCGTAATTTGGGTGATCTATGCGTTTAGAAAGTAATTGAATGGATCGCAGCGCTAATGTAACGGTATAAGAGCAATGGCATCATCGCTTAGTGATATCCGTCACGAGCCAAATGGAATTATCAGCTGGTGCAGACGAGAAGCGGAATCCGGGCCTCGAGAAACACTGAATGGTGAGAGCAGCACTTTACAGACTAATAATACGCTCTGTAGAGGAGTCCTCCAGAGAGAGCGGGAGGGGGGGGGGGGGGGGGAACATGACAGGCAGCAGATTAACTCCATCATTACCCAGCCATCTATCAGCATGCTGCAGCCTTCCCAAGTGCGCTAAATGCCAGGAATTCTATCCATAGCAATAAACCGCAGCTTAGGACAACCTCTGCAAGCGAATTCGATAAAGAAATACCGGGAGTGAAGGCGATGTATAACTATGATTAAAAATTGCACGTGAAGTCAAATGCTTTGTGATTATTCCAGCGTTTTATACGACTTTCACATTTTATGCGTTTGAATTAACATTTGCACCCCCAACATACCAAGCGGACATGCGAAAAATGTGGCGCTTTAAAAAAAAGGTATTGGAGCTACTTTGCTGAATTTACCACATGTAGGGAATGCACCGGAATTTCAGCAGGCGAAACATATCGGCTGAAAAAGGTGTTATCAGCATTTTGAAGAAAAGAGATTTTATTATACTTATGGAACGTGTTTCATAGGTCATGTGACTCAAAAACTGCATCAAAAACGCAACACGGGTGGATATTGATGAGTTTTCAATGGGAAGGTGCATTTTTTTTTTTTTGCGGACCAAAACTGCAGCAAGCAGAATATTTTACACTACAGTGGAAGCACAACGGACCAGTGTGAAGACATACATAGAATTGAAAATGGATGCATTTTTCTTGAACTTTTATTGCGCTAAAATGGTGCCAATAATGGGTCGACAGTATTTATGATCCTAAATAAAAAGTCGAATATCCAGTTAAGGACCCCTTCATGCCGATATACGTCAGCAGAAGGGCACATACCTGTACGTTGCCTTTAAGAGCCCAGCCGGCGGCGCGCTCGTGACCTGCTCCTCTTCTCCGTGGGACCCGATCGCTGCCGGTGTCCCACGATCGGGTCACAGAGAGGAAGAACGGGGGGAGAGGTGAGTGTAAACCAGGGGTGCCCAACCTTATGAAGAGCGAGGGCCACTTAAGCAGCTTGGTAACCAGTCGAGGGCCACAATGAGCGGAGCGGGCGGATGACAGGTCACGGCTACTCTATAGGCCCTCCGATCCGCCTAAATGAATGGATGAATTCCCTTCTGGTTTTTTTTTTCGGATTAGAGGTAGGCGGGCGTAAACGGACATCTGTCGCTCTATAGTGGTGAATTGAGGGTCCCATTTGGTCGTGCCGATCGTGTGAAAGGGGCGTACGACTGCTTTCACACTGATGTGCTGTGGTTTACCCACACCGCGGGTGCAGCAAAGTGCACCTGTATCTATCCTGTGGGTTAGCTGAACTTTGCCATAGACTCCACCTGTGGCAAAAGCCGGCGCTGTAGAGGAAGCATCGGCTTATGGGGCTCTGCTCCGCAGCCGCTTTGTTCCTCTACCACCAACTTCATTCACCACACTGATGCTGCGGTATGGCGGGTTGGCAACCTGCGATCTGGGCTTGCCAACCCATCATTTCAGAGAAGGAGGTCGTGGGCCACATCAGAGGGCTCCGCGGGCCACATGTGGCACCCGGGCCACTGGTTGGCCACCCCTGGTGTAAACAAATATTTGCTGTTCTTCCTAGTGTGGCGTCTGTTCCCTGTGTTAGGGAACGAATATCAGTGACATCACATGCACAGCCACGCACCCCCACAGTAAGAACACTCCGTTAGAGCACACTTAATACCTACAGCGCCCCCCGGTTAACCCGTTCACTGCCAGTGACATTTTCACAGTAATCAGTGCATTTTTAAAGCACTTTTCGCTGTAAAAATGACAATGGTGTCCGCCATAATGTCGCAGTCACAAAAAAAAAAAATCACTGACCGACGTCATTACTAGTAAAAAAAAAAAAAATCATAAAAATGCCATAAAACTATCCCCTATTTTGTAAACGCTATAACTTTTGCACAAACCAAACGCTTATTGCGATTTTTTTTACCAAAAACATGTAGAATACGCATCAGCCTAAACTAAGGAAAAATAATGTGTTTTTAGGGATATGCATTATAGCAAAAAGTAAAAAAAAGATTGAATTTTTTTCAAAATTGCCGCTCTATTTTTGTTTATAGCACAAAAAAGGTCAAATACCACCAAAAGAAAGCTCTATTTGTGGGGGAAAAAAAAAGGATGCCAATACTTCTGGCATGCAGTGTGAATCGCACAGGAACGTGCAAAATTCATGTGCGGGCGTGTGAACCAGACCCTAATGCCGTGTACACACGATCGGATTTTCTGTTGGAAAAACCTTGGATGGTTTTCCTGATGGAATTCCGCTCAAGCTTGTCTTGCATACACACGGTCACACAAATGTTCTCTGAACTTTTGACCGTCAAGAACGCGGTGACGTACAACACTACGACGAGCCGAGAAAATGACGTTCGATGCTTCCGAGCATGCGTCGGAATTGCTACAGACGATCGGAATTTCCGAGTGGATTTTTTTCCATCTGAAAATTTGAGAACCAGCGCTCATATTTTTGTTGGTGGAAATTCCGACAGGAAAAGTCCGATGGAGCCTACACACGGTCGTAATTTCCAACCAAAAGCTCACATCGGACTTTTCTTGTCGGAAAATCCGACAAGGCTGCAGTCACATATGGGCATTTTAAAGCGTGTGGCAGTACGGCCATGATTCTGCCCGCGATTTCCAAACACCCAAATCTGATTGCAAATCGCGCAAAGCACATTTCAGATGCAATTCACTTGAATGGCATCTAAAAACACTGTGCGTTTGTGCCGCTATTGTTCCCACGATAAAATCGTGCTGCAATGGTGGCAAACGGCATTGCGTGAAGCATAGCCCCCAAAAGAAGCTACTGAATTTTTTTTGCCCAATAAGCTTCACGCAATACAATTTGCCGCAATTTATCATACGACAATTACGGTAGAACTGCACTGCGTTTTTAGGTGCCATTCAAATGAATGCCATCTGAAACGTACGCTGTGCGATTTGTCATTGACACCTGGGTGTTTGGAAATTGCAAGCAGAATCTCGACTATTATGCCCACGTTTCAAAACGCCCATGTGTGAATGCGGCCTTAGATGGGGGCCAATTAACCTACCAGCATATCTTTGGAGTATGGACCGAGTACAAGTACCGATACTTTTTTTAAATGTGTCCCCAAATGCAGCCATGTCCCCCCACATATGCAGCCATGTCCCCCCAGCCATGTCCCCCACATATGCAGCCATGTCCCTCCAGCCATGTCCCCCACATATGCAGCCATTTCCCCCACATATGCAGCCATTTCTCCCCAGCCATGTCTCCCACATATGCAGCCATGTCCCCCCAGCCATGTCTCCCACATATGCAGCCATGTCCCCCCAGCCATGTCCACCACATATGCAGCCATGTCCCTCCAGCCAGGGGGGGGGGGGGGGGGGGGGGGGAGTATTCTATTTAGGCATCAAGTACTCCCGCAAATACTCGGTATCGGTCCCGATACTGGTATCGGTATTGGGACAACCCTAGAGGAAACCCATGGAGAATATGCAAACTCCATGCAGGTGATGTCGTAGATGAAGACGCCAGTGCTGCAAGGGAGAGGCGCTAATCCCAAAGGTCACTGTGCTGCCCAATAAAAAGGTTCCTTTGTCACTTGCATACATCCTAGAGGAAATTTAGACAGAAGTCATTAAGCCTACAACAAATCTTTGGAGCATGAAAATAAATCCATGCAAGCACAAGGCAAAAATGATAATGTCATGCAGATAGCGTCCTACTTGATGATTCCAGTGTTGCAAGGCAGAAGGGGCCAACGACAAGGCCACTGTGCTGCCCTGCTTTAGAAGGCATCCACAGCGAGTAGAAAAGCCTGTCCCCTGCCAGCATGCTGCAGAGAAGATGAGCCTTGCTCTCTCTGCAGAATCAGAGGTCTCTCTTCATAGGTCCCACATGCCGCTTTATCAAATTTGATATAATTGTACCAAAGTAGAACTTTGTTTTTTTTAGGGCTCATTCATAGAGGCCCGTACAGCATGTGGTTATGTGCCCGAGAGTGACAGATGTTCTATAGCGTTGCCGACAGCATCCAGTTAAAAATCAATGACAAGCTGACAGGCGCAAAGAATCAAAAACAGCGTACTGCAGATAATATTTCCTTACCAGCTATCAAAAAATGTCCACTTGTCCAGATCCCCCAGAGCCTCAGTGTGGACAGAGCATGCTGCTGCGTTTTCCTTCTACAGAGTGCAGCGACTTTTTGCGTCCCATCCACATTCTGAACATACATTTATACGGAAGGCTTTTATTAAACATTTGCAGCAAGTACGCATTGAACGGTTAGCAGCACGGGCTCGCTCTGTTGCGTGCCCAACACTCTCATTTATACAAAGGCTTTCTTGTCTGCGCTCTGTTCAGATCCAGAGAGGTTGTAGACTAATTACATACATTTTTAATTCCTCTCCACTTAATCGATATGTTTTTGGCACTGAATATTAAACTCACGAGGCAGTCGGCATCACACGGGCTATCTAGATCTATGATCTCTGGCAGGCTGTATGATGATTATATTTTAGTGGAGGACACGCGAGTTAGAAAAGGAACGCGATTACAAGCCAGGATCCGCAAATCCAGCAACAGGGAAATACAATATATATATATATATATATATATATATATATATATATATATATAAAATATTCTTTAAAATTCATCTTGCATGCCAAAAACTTAAATATTCTAAATGCACTAGTTCCAAAAAAAAAAAAAAAAAAAAGAATGTTGACACATTTCCATCTTTTGATAGGCCCCATGAAAATGCAGACCGGTGTGTTCCTTGGTTCTAGTCCCACCTTCTTTTTCTGAGGCCACTCCCTCTTTAAAGTGTTAGTACTTTTTTTTTTTTTTTTAAACAAAGGATTTCTACAAAACCATAGATATAAAAATAAAAACAAGTTATAAAATTGACATGCTCTGGGCAATGGTTTTGCACACGGCAGCCTTGATCCTTTCCTTCAGGGCCAATCAGCACTGTCCAGACAGAGGGTCAGGGGTCCTGCAGTCTCATAGGACAATCAAGGGACAATGAAAACTCCTCCTACATCTTTAACCACTTAAGCCACGGACCAATATGCTGCTAAATGCCCAGAGGCTTTTTTACAATTCGGCACTGCGTCGCTTTAACAGACAATTGCGCGGTCGTGCGACGTGGCTCCCAAACAAAATTTGCGTCCTTTTCTTCTCACAAATAGAGCTTTCTTTTGATGGTATTTGATTGCCTCTGCGATTATTTTTTTTTGCGCTATAAACAAAAATAGAGCGACATTTTTGAAAAAAAAAAAAACAATATTTTTTACTTTATGTTATAAGAAAATTGAATAAACTAAATTTTAGTCAAACATTTAGGCCAAAATGTATTCAGCCACATGTCTTTAGTAAAAAAAAAAAAAAAAAAAAATCAGCTATCTAGCAGCAACAGCGACACTACGATCAGAAAAATGATCGCTTAATGACACTGGCAATAGGGAGTGAAAGGGTTAACTAAGGTGGTGATCAAGGGGTTAAAAGTTTATTAAGGGGGGGTACGGGGCTACCCTGAACCTAACACTAACTGCCTGTCACACTGACACTACATGCAGTGATCATACATATATGATCACTGCAATCAGTGACAGTGTGACAGGGGGTAGGGGGGGGTTATCGCAAGGGGTTAAATGTACCTATGTGTGTGGTGTCAGTGTAGACTTACTGTGCCTCTTCTCTCATCTCGGCGGTTTGAAAATACCGCCGAGATGAGCGCTGCATCACTTCCTCTGCCTGTGTTTACATTTTACAGGCAGAGGAAGTTACACGGCGGCGGCGCACAGGATTGGCTGGGAGCGATCACGAGGGGGCGGACAGAAACGAACAGCCTCCCCCTCAAGACGGATCGCTCCCGCAGGTAAGCCGCCCGCCGCACGCAGCGGAGGGGGTCCCGATCGGACCCCCGAACCGCTAGTAGGCAGGGACGTAAATTTACATCCATCTGCCTGTCCAAGCCCTTTTGTGGACGTAAATAGGCGTGCGTTAAGTGGTTAACTAGACACTGATAGAAGTCACAATACCGACGATGAGAAAAAGGTTTTTAGCAGTTTATATTTACTAAAATAATTGTGTTTCCATGTTCTGTGTACTGTGGGAGACCAGGTATAGTGAATGCAGAGTCCTGGGTTTAGGAACTCTAAGATTGTAAGCTTAGGAACAGGGACTGAAGTGAATGTACATTATATAACGCCCCATGTAAATCGTTGGTGCTATAGCCAGTGTGTTGCCATATTCTGCTCCCTATCGTACAATGCTCCGGAACTCATGTGGCGGCCACGACAGTACACACCAGCGAACCCGGCATTCAGGGCAAGTGGACAGTCGGCCTCACGTCCTCGCTTCGCTCGGATGGCTCGCTCGGCCTCCTGGCTCTTTTTTCAACATCCACCAATCCACGGGGATGTTAAGGAATGAGCCTGGATGCCAACGGAGGTTTCACTGGTGTGTACTGTCGTAAATCCATTGGAACGCATCACAATTGCGTTTGGAACGCATCGCGCATGCGCAGTTGGCCGCCACGTGACTTCCAGAGCATTGTACGATAGGGAGCCGAATATGACAATTTTACCAGCAATGGATAGATCAAAATTTAGTCAGTTCAGCAGGATCCCTCTATTTACAGGCTGGTGGTACTGAAGTCGATCTATTAATTGATTTCAGTACCATCAACCTGTTGGGGTTTTTTGCTGGATCACTGCCAGTAGCTATATGCCCCAGCAGTAATCGTTGTATTCTGCCAGTGGAGAAGGCTTCAGCCCGGTATAACACAATGGAACTGCGGGAGGGATTCCCCCCATCAACGACTTAAATGTATTTAATTTGACTAGAACATCAGCCCCAGGCAATAAGTGCCGCTGACAAAGAACCTGAGGCCTAGACGTCAACACGATGGTGGCCATTTTCTAAGGCACAATTGTGGCAATGCACTGATAAACAAAACTACTATGTTATGATCAGAACATCTGCACAAGGCCTTCCTACAAGCCCCAAGGCCATGGCGGCTGTTATGTGCCACATGGGGGCCAATATATCAAATGTGGCCCCGAGCCATTGTCTGGCCTTGGAAAGGATAGGTGGGAAAAGCGAATGTTATCACATATCCTTCCTGAACTATTCCCTCCTCATCCATTTACCATTTCCTTCATCTTATCTAAGTATCAATCCTGACCTTCCTCACCCCACCTAGAAGGTCACGGCCCTCAGGGAAAGGAATTCTCAGAGAACAAGGTCATAAAAAAATCATGGAACTCCAAGGGATTGCCTTTAAAAACCAAAAGACAAATTTTACCTTAGATGAAAAAATACACAAAACACCAACCTGGCTTAAACATGGGCATCTGTAGATTGAAAACAAAACTATGCAGCTCTAACTAAAGTTGAATAATGTCCTTCCTATAGATGAAGGCCATTTATTTACCTCATGAAGCCTGACGGGAATACTCCCAGGATGTTACCAAGTAAGGCCTAGTTGTTAATGCTCACCTCCATTAGGCCGGGTTTACACTGGCGCTGCATGCGGCACACAGCAGGGGTCCGGTGTGTGCTGGTTCACCGGTTCAGGTCCGATTTGAACCCAAATTTTGGGCTGAAATCAAACCTGAAAATGCACCAAAAAAAAAGGCACTGGTTTTTCAGGCACAACGGACCCGCTGCGGTGATATGTGAACCGGCTCCATAAGCGAGCGGGTCACATTCTCCTGCTATGCAAATTAAATGCGGGGAAACGCACATTCAATTCACATAGGTGTGAACCCGGCCTTACAGGAATGAGCTCTCAAATACCTGAGCTCAGATGTACTGCATCATAGGAGAGAAAGTGCATGAGAGGGAGTTTTAACCAGAGAAACCGCTCACTCCTATGGTGGTGGAGGTGAACAGTATGACTAGGCCTCACTTGGCAGCATCCTGGAAGCATCCCAGTCAGGCTTTGCGAGGTATGTAAATGGCCTTCACCTATAGGAAGGGCATTATTCAACTTTAGTCAGAGCTGCACACGGTGCTGGTTTACACTTTGTTTTCACTTTCCTAGGCTAGGGTGACCAGACATCCCCGGTTTCAGGGGACAGTCCCCGGATTGAGGACACTGTCCCCAGACCAAGTCTGTCCCCAGTTTTGTCCCCGGATTGTATTTGAACAGGGGCTGGGGCAATTTCAAAGACAGTCAGTGCAGAATTAAAAAAAAAAAAAATCTGAATTACACCCCCCCGCTCTGCCGCACCTACTAGATTAGCGGGTGTATTTTTTTCCATTACCTGTGCCCCTTTCTGATGATCATGTGCTGGAGGGAATATTTCTTCAGTTTCGGGTGCATGCCCATTTATGTTCGCTCACATGTTCTTCTGCCTTGGCTCAAGTCCCAGGCCTGCTGCTTGCCTGCTTATCTCCTTGCCTGGCCTGCCGGAGTGATCTTCCTACACACCCCACCCAGTATTAGCCAGGGCCTGGAGAGTAAGACTTGACAGGCTGTGAGGCAGACGGCTGCAGCGATGGGCAGAGAGTTGCTGATTGCTGCCATTGCTAGTAAAAAAAAATATATGTCCCCGGAATTCATTTTAAAAATCTGGTCACCTTATCCTAGGCGGGCCTACACATTACAGCCCCATAGGCTTCTATAGAGCTGAAGGGCGACAGTCTCAGATGTTTATAGGTCTGTAACGTGCAGGGGCGGCGAGCACAGTGAAGACCTGCATTGCTGAACGCAAACACACACAAGGCCATGGCCTTTTTTCCAAGGCAAATACAGTATTGCATCTATGAAAAGCTGGGTCAGGTTAGAATAAAGGGGCAAAAAGGGTAAATGCACTTTATTTTAAAGTGCACTTATCCTTTAAAATAGGCTATATCAGCCATTAACAAGACTCATAGATTTTGGTCTTTCCCACCAAAACAAGTCTGACTGGAAAAAAAAAGCTCCAGTCACCTGTGCAGAGAAGAGAAACCAGGTAGGCAGTTGAGGTGGGGAACTTCCTTCTGTAGGGTCGCTGTCATTCCATGAAGAGGAGCCCTTTTAGTATGTTCCCGTGTCATTCATGGGAGGTACAAATAGCTATGCAAGTATGAGCTCAATGCTGAAGTACCTTCCTAATAGGGACAAAGCCAGCAATAAAAACTTTCCATGCAGACAGTAACATGCATTTAGGGAACGTTAGATGAAACACATGAAGTATGGAGCAAACCTAAGCCTTATGACATAGTAGCTGGGGGCTGTACATCATTAATATATATATATATATATGCTGGCGCAAGGATCAACGGCCCAGGGTGTAAAGTGTCTGCATCTGGGTGCGAGCACCTGACACCAATTACATCCAAGAACCCCTGCGATCACATGCGAGTGATCGGCTCTGTATGTAGGTAGCCTGTGTTGAGGCCCAATCACTATGAGCAATTAAAGCAGTACTACCTACAGATGAGCCCATAATAATGACTCCTAAATTTGCAAAGTTCAGGAGATATTCATGCTTAAAGTGGCCAGTGACATCACAGACACATGTGCACTGCGTTCTGCATTCACAGCAAGCAGTGTACCGTCAATTCAGAGCGCGCCATGACCATGACTCCCAATGCATTTGCACCAGGAGTGACGTCACCGTGGTCTGGCCATTAAGACACCCTGAGAGCGGGAACCTGGAAGGAAGACCAGGGGAAGATGAAAGCACCAACAGAATGACAGCGCGCCACTGGACAGTTTCCATTTAAGGCAAGCACACCATGGCACAAAACGCCCGGATGACAACTTTTTTCTTCCAATAAAAGGAGTTTACTACTATTTTCAATGCGGGTGGCCACAATTATCTTCCGAAGCCAGCAGCCTCTTTTTGCTTTTAATGGGGCTGTTCCCCGCAGCAAAAAAGCAGGAACACCCTCTGGGGTTTTCGCATGCAAATCAGCCTTGGGTGCATCTGCAAGTGTGAATTAACCGATATTCCTTCACTTCCCTGCCAGCTACATGAAGGTTATGTAGGGAGGAGCTGGGCCTGCACAGACAATAATGAGAGACACTCCCTGTGAAGGGCACAGGGGGAGGGGGCTGTGCTGGGGAGCTGACCCTTTCCGAAGAAGTTAACTTTTCTAACAAGTTCAAAGCAGAGCTGCACGATTGGCTAAAATGAGAATCACAATTTGTTTTGCTTAGAAGAGAGATCACGATTCTCACAGCATAACATCTTTCACATAAAAACGAAAAAAAATACAATTAGGCTAACTTTAAGGTTTTTTTTTTGTATTATTCATTTTTTGCCCAAAAAATTGCATTGGGAAGACCTTTGGGCAAATCCAGTGCGACATAAAATATTGCAGCAATTGCCATTTTATTCCCTAGGGTCTCTGTTAAAATATATATAATGTTTGGGGGTTCCAAGTAATTTTCTAGCCAAAAAAATATTGGCCCAGATTCACAGAGCAATTACGCCTGTCTAACTGGTGTTAGACAGGAGTAATTTCAAATTTCGCGCGCCGTATCACTAGTTTGAATCCTCAAACCACGATACGGCGGCTTCGGGCTTCGATCCGAGAGGCTTACGTCTTCGTAAGCCCTCGGATCTACGTTGCGATATTTTTGTGGCCGCTGGGAGGAGTTCACGTCGTTTTGATGCGTCGGGATATGCAAATGTGTTTTTTACGGCGATCCACGAAGATACGAGCGGTCTTCACAATCGCTTACGTCTGGTTTTTTTTACGTACTGTTAGACCCGCTTTTTGCTGGTCTAACGGTGCGTAGCCCATGTTAAGTATGGCCGTCGTTCCCGCGTCGAATTTAAAATTATTATTTTTTTTTTTATGTAACTCGTTCGGGAATAGGAATCTCCGTAAACGACGCTACTCAAGAAAAAATGACGTAACGACGTGATTTCGTGCAATGCACGGCGGGAAATTTGCGAACGGAGCATGCGCAGTTCGATCGCCGCGGGAACGCACCTATTTTAAATGCTTCACGCCCCCTACTCGCGCAGATGGATTGCGACTGGAGAAATACACTACGCCGCCGTCGTTTACTGGACAAAATCTACCTGGATTCCAGGTAAAAAACGGCGGCGTAGTGTATTTCTGATACTCTACGATAGTCTAATTCTATCTGAATCTGGCCCATTGATTTTAAAGTGATAGTAAACTCTGTACTGCTACTTTCACTTACAGGTAAGCCTATAATAACTAATATCCACATCTCCCTGCTCGCACAGCTACTATGCCGCCGATGGGTGTACCAAGATGGCCGCGGCTCCGGAGCTTTCTATGGGCGAAACCACGGAGCTTAATCCGCGAATCGTCCCGATCAAAATTTTGATAGATCAAAGAAATTAACGATTAATCGAGGAATTAAATCGTTAATTTCCGCAGCTCTAGTTTTTACTACAGAGCAGTGTGAAAGGGCCCAAGCTTTAAAAACGTGATTTTTCTGTGCTTTATCTGGATTGTAATTGGCTGGTGAAAGGGTCTTTAACAGGTGGAAACACAAAAACGAACCCAGGACTACAATGTGCGGACCCCACCTCAGCAGCATCGCTAGCCAGATCAATTCATAGAAGGGTCCTCTTGGAATGAGAGGCGGGCTTCTGTAATAAACAGTTTGAGAAGATCGTCCAAGTCATTATCTTTTCATCACCTTGACCGCCCTTGTCATACAGCGCTCATTGCCAGCGGCCCTGAGAGCGGCGAGCAGACAAAGAGCCGTCTGCGCACTCGAGTCTATGAAAAGACTGAATTCCAGAGGAAGAAAAAAAAAAAAAGAAATGAAGTGAAAATCTCAAGCTTAGAGCAAAGTGCAGAAAACGATCGTAGGGAATATTTTTCCTGGTTGCACTCCAGAAAACTGCTTGATCTGGGATTCTGCATTTCAACGGCCTTTCTAAAATAAGCGATGAGCACACAGGAATGGCGTAAACAAGAGACACGTGTTCCTGTAAAGCGGACCAATACTCAACGATAGCGCTAAACTTGAACCAAGCTGCCAATTACAGAGATCAACATCCATACACTGTATCCATTCTACCTGCCAGAGTTTGTATTTGTGCCCATCCAGTCCTGAGCTTTAGGCTGCATTCAGACCTGGGCGTACGCTGCAGCGGCGTATTGCGGCGACAAATCAATAGGCGTTTTGTCCCCGCGATTTGTGGCGACAAAACGCCTATTGATTTTTCGCAGAAGAGGTGAATTAACATTGCCGGCTATGCCCGTACGCCCGAAAAAAAGGGTCCGGGACTTGTTTGAGCTTCAGGCGTACGGGCGTTTGGCGTGGACATGTGAACCATCTCCATAGCCGACAACGTTAATTCGCCCCTCCAGCGTATCTAGGGCTGCTTCAGCGTCAGGCGTAGGGCGACAAAACGCCTAGGTCTGAATGGAGCCTTACACAGCACAGACACCTGATTTTTCTCTGCTGCAGTTAAGTAACGCATACAGGTCTTGTCCCTCCCCCAGCCTATCATTGGACAGTGAAAGGAGAAGCAGCAGACTGATGAGCTTATCTCCCTGTCACTCTGCTCTCTCTCCCATCAGCATGCCACTTGTTAGCACATAAGCACAGCATCATGGCGAATTAACTCCTCTGTTCGGCTTCTCCCTACCCCAGTCTGAGCTCTGCTGTACAGGGGTGGCAATAAGCGGACATCAAATGAAATGCTTGTTATTCCCAGAACAGGAAATGAGGAAGAATTTTGTAATGGCCAAGATGATCATCGACCATAACCCCTGATTTTTACTTTCATCTGGTGATTCTTTCTGATAGAAGCAACCCAAGCGGCTGATTAGCAACTGGATCGCTTTTAGAAGCAGCGATAGGGTTAGTCCCTGCCTCCCGTCGCTCGCTAGCATTTCTCAGGCTTACTGTTCACACCACAGACCCTGGGAAATGACCCATTGGTTCGTGCAGCTGGCCATAGAGATGATCTGGCCTCTTCTCACCTCTATGATCTAGGAGGCCGAAAGTGACGTCACTTCCTATTAGGGCAATGGTAAACTTTTTTTTAAAGCATCGGATCAATGGTTTTACCACCAAGAAAATTTGTGGTTGCAGGAAAGAAATTAGCTTGATTTCCCCCCCAATCAACACAGTGTTGGGAATCCCTCCCACAGCGGGGGGGGGGGGGGGGGTTGTTGGGCGATCCCTCCTGCAGAGGAGAAGAAAGCGACTATTGCTAGGGGCTATAGGGCTAGGTTCACACCTGTGTGGGTGGTGCCCGCACAAAATTCCCGCAGCGGCAGACCACCTGCTCAGAGAAACATGGGACCTGCGGGCAAGTGCCATTAATTCTAATGGCATGCTGCCCGCACTGGAAATCATAACTGCACTGCGGGCTGCGATTTCCAAAGTAGTACCGGGACTTCTTTTCTGAGGGGCACGGCAGCCCATTTAAATGAATGAGCTCTTGTACCTGCACAAACCACGGCCCGCACAGGTGTGACCCCTAGGGTAACAGCCGCTACCGATAATTGCATGTAAAATCTGGCAGGCTGGTTGTACCAAAGTTGATCGATCAACTTGGTTACATTCAGCCTGCCCATACATGGTTCGAGTCTCGGGTGGTTTAGATTCAAACCCCCTATGGCCGGTTTAGTGCACACTGCCGCGTTACACATGTGCTTTTTTTTGCACGTTCCTGCACTATATGCGCAGGACAGTTCAGTCATTTCAACAGGCTGCCCTAAAAATAAAGCAGCTCAGGCAACTTTATTTTTATTTATTTTTAAGTACTGAGCTTTGCGCATTTTGCTGCATTTTTTTGCACGTTTATTTTTGAATGTCTGCTTGCCACGTTTTAAGGCGGGAGGGGCATAAAGGATCAATGGCACTCCAAGTGTGACACGTGTTTTTCCGCTCTGGTGTGAATGTAGCCTATAACTGTAAAAAAAGAAAAAAAGTCGATAAGTGCGACCGATTCCACACAAATATTTACACAACACCACCAGTGAGATATTTTCGGCGTCTTTACGAAAAGTCAATAAAAACCGCACACATACCGAAACAGTCGCGCTGCACCTTGTTTATTATTAACTGTCAATCACGTGCAGGAAACGCTCGCTGAGAATTCACAGCCTCTTTAACCAGTTTCAGATAACAGATGAATCATCTGTTTTTGTACGCTAAATTCCTCCTCTGTGGTCCAAGTCACGTCACACAAAGACGTCGACGATTATTCATCCAAATCCTGCCGGCGAATGCAGGCTTAAGGGAATGGGCAATACAAACCGCACGTGGGGGGGGGGGGGGGGGGGAAATATTAATTGGAGGGCTTATTCTGTGGAAGAGAGAAAAATTCACCAGAAATATTCTTAACAGAAACTCATAGTCAAATAAGACCTCCATTTCCCCCAATTCACACCTGAGCGGCCAAAAACGCCTTCGCGCGACTCGCTTTTCCGCATTTGGCTTGATGGTTAAAATTTCCCATTCATGTCTATAGAGATGGTTCACATCTCTGAGACGCCAAACGCCTGTCGCCTGAAAAAAAGTCCCGGACCCTTTTTTTCAAGCGACATTGGCGTTCGCCCATAGACATGAATGGGAAGATTTGTAAAAAAAAAAAAATAATAAAATAAATAAATCGAAGCGCGGCAAGTAAAGCCGCGTATGCGGCGTTACTTGCCGCTCAGGTGTGAATGCAGCCTTAGTCCGCTTGTCTGTTCTTTAACCTGTGCCCACCCAGGCCAAGTCTGACATTTCTCTCCTACATGTAAAATTCAGTATTTATTAAATAATAATAAAAAAAAAAAAACCTACGTAGACCCCTCAAATATTTTTTTTTTTGTTGCAGAGACACTAGAGAATGAAATGGGTGTTGCAATTCTTTATGTCACACAATATTTGCACAGCAATTTTTTGGGAAAAAATAAAAAATTTCCACACAAACACTATATAATACCCAATTACCGTATATACCAGAGAACAAGCCGGCCCCGAGAACAAGCCGGCCCCGAGAACAAGCCGGCCCCGAGAACAAGCCGGCCCCGAGAACAAGCCGAGGCACCTAATTTTAACCACAAAAACTTGGAAAACATATTGACTCGAGTATAAGCCTAGGGCGAGACTGCAGTAGCTACTGTAAGTGGAAAAGAGGGTCAGCAAAGAAAAAAAAAACACGATGCAAAAAAAAAAAAAAAAAAAAACACGATGCAAAGAAAAAAAAAAAAAAAAAAAAACACGATGCAAAGAAAAAAAAAAAAAAAAAAACACTATTCAAAAAAAAAAAAAAAAACACGATGCAAATAAAAAAAAAAAAAACACGATGCAAAGAAAAAAAAAAAACACGATGCAAAGAAAAAAAAAACACGATGCAAAGAAAAAAAAAAAAAAACACGATGCAAAGAAAAAAAAAAAAAACACGATGCAAAGAAAAAAAAAAAAAACACGATGCAAAGAAAAAAAAAAAAAAAAAAACACGATGCAAAGAAGAAAAAAAAAAAACACGATGCAAAGAAGAAAAAAAAAACACAATGCAAAGAAAAAAAAAAAAAAACACGATGCAAAGAAAAAAAAAAAAAAACACGATGCAAAGAAAAAAAAAAAAAACACGATGCAAAAAAAAAAAAAAAAACACGATGCAAAGAAAAAAAAAAAAAAAAAACACGATGCAAAGAAGAAAAAAAAAAAAACACGATGCAAAGAAGAAAAAAAAAACACAATGCAAAGAAAAAAAAAAAAAAACACGATGCAAAGAAGAAAAAAAACACGATGCAAACAAAAAATAATAAACAAACAAAACCACAAAAAAAAACACTAAAGCACTAAACAAAACAAAATCACAATCGAAAATTCTGACAAGAAAAGTGTGGATTTTTTTCTCCACTTGTGTTTCATACACCAATCATGTACAACACTACGATGAGCCAAGAAAAATGAGGTTCAATGTTCCCGAGCATGCGTTGACTTGACTCCGAGCATGCGTGTCGGAATTACATACAGACGATCTGATTTTCCGACAAGAACTTCTTAAAAATTGAGAACCAGCTCTCAAATTTCCAACCAAAAGCTCACATCAAACTTTTGTCGGAATTTCCGGTTGTGTGTACGCAGCATTAGGGCTTATTCACATCCGCAGGTGCAGATTCAGGTGCACGTCTTTGCTTTTTCCGCCCTTTACTTCTACCGAATCCCATGCACAGCGAGCGCAGCCTTACCATGCGTTGCAACGTGATTTTGTGCGCTGGGTTGCATGAAATTGCATTAGGTCTACATTTTTATCTCAGCGCAACGCTCGGTAGTAGTAGCCGTGTCTGTGCAATGAGCAGCTCAATGCGCAAGGCGTGAACGACTTGTCAGGACAGAAATATGGGGCTGATATTTCAAGGCGTGATTAGCAAAGCTTCCCTCCTTCGCCTTGTTCTCGTACTCAGCGAGTCGCTGACCTGGAACAAACACGCAGGTCAGGAGCCGGAATCTACTGGCTGTGTAATCAGGTCAGCGACGCCGAGATGGGCAAAGTGCGGTCACCCTCAGCAACCGGCTTTTATGCTACTGAACTGCGGGGTCAGAGATGGCTCCTGATTGGCCAGTGAAGGACGTTGTACTTTGAACATTTCACTGCTAGCAAGACGCCTGTAACTTTTGTTTTACAGAAAGAAATTCTGTACTAAAATACATATTAACCAATCACTGAAACCTCATATAGGTGAAAGCTGAAATAAAAGATTTCCGCTTCCCTGCTTATCACCAACTTGACAATTACATTTTTAAATAAAGCTGGTTTTTATCAGGCTTTTTAGGCAAAAATGAGTGGCTGAGCCGCATTTTTGCCACCTGCTTAACTGCTTCAATACCGGGCACGTTCACCCCTTCCTGCCCAGGCCAATTTTTAGCACTGTCACACTTTGAATGACAATTGCACGGTCATGCAATACTGTACCCCAATGCAGCTTTTAATGGTGACATTTAGGCTGCATTCACACCTGAGCGTCGCGTTTTCGGTCGTTTTTTCGTGCGTATTCGAGCGTTTGCAGACAGCATCGTCGGACGTTTTTTTTTTATTTTAGCCAATAGGAAAAATGATCATCTCTTTCATCACTTGTTGCTATGTTTGTAGATTTTTTGATCTTCTGCCTGGGTGAAATGTTCTATTGACTAAAGTGACAAAACGCCCATAGAAACGCTCATTGTCGCGCTAGACGCTTGAATTCGAGCGTTTCCATCACTTTCTATGGGAAATACAAACGCTCAAGCACGCCCAAACCGCCCGATTCGCGCAACAAAAAAGGGTCCGGAACTTGTTTGAGCTTCAGCGTTCGGCGTCACGCGTTTTGTCGTGGAGATGTGAACCATCTCCATAGAGAATAATGTATTTTTTCCCTTCTAGCATATTATAGCGCCGCTCTTCAGGCGACAAAACGCTCATGTGTGAATGGAGCCTAAACCACTAAAGGACCGAGCCTCTTTTTGACACTTGTTTACAAGTTAAAATCATTTTTTTGGGGTTCGAAAATTACTTAGAAGCCCCAAACATTAGAACTTCCCCTTGAGAGTGCCGTCGTACGTGTTGTACGTCACCGCGCTTTATAGTATAGTGAACGCAGGCTCCCGGGGAGACCCGATATAGTGAACGCAGGCTCCCGGGGAGACCCGATATAGTGAAAGCAGGCTCCCGGGGAGACCCGATATAGTGAAAGCAGGCTCCCGGGGAGACCCGATATAATGAAAGCAGGCTCCCGGGGAGACCCGATATAGTGAAAGCAGGCTCCTGGGGAGACCAGATATAGCGAACGCAGGCTCCCTGGGGAGACCCGATACAGTGAACGCAGGCTCCCTGGGGAGACCCGATACAGTGAACGCAGGCTCCCTGGGGAGACCCGATACAGTGAACGCAGGCTCCCTGGGGAGACCAGATATAGTGAACGCAGGCTCCTGGGGAGACCCGATATAGTGAACGCAGGCTCCTGTGGAGACCAGATATAGCGAACGCAGGCTCCCTGGGAGACCAGATATAGTGAACGCAGGCTCCTGGGGAGACCAGATATAGCGAACGCAGGCTCCCGGGGAGACCCGATATAGTGAAAGCAGGCTCCTGGGTTTAGTAACACTTTAAAGCTGAAATAAAAGATTTCCCCTTCCCTGCTCATCACCAACATGCCAATGACATTTTTTTAATAAAGCTTGTTGAGCCGCATTTTTGGCACCCCGCAAACCACCATGCCGTGGTGGCGATGCGGCAAACACACGGCAAAGTTTACTGGACATAAAACACCACACTTAAGCAGCAAATAGGAGAGCACCACACTCACCCCGCATTGCACAAAGTTGTAGCACATTTGTGGGCAAAAATGGATGTTAAAACCGTCAGTAAGGAGGCGTCACATTGTCTCTGAAGCGCAATCCAAACAGTTGGCTTCAGAGGACGGGGAGATTTGGACCGAGTCTAAATCTACCTTCACATAACCAATTTTTGACCCAGAGATGTCATCACTGGTTCTCTATTCTTCTCTATACAATGCAGGCAGATCATGGTTGGAGGGAGGGGCCACGTAGGTTTCCCAGAACCTGATAGCACCCAGCCTCAGTAACCTCTCAATAGCCCTCAGCCCTGATGGAAGCAGTGCATGTAGATAGAAAGTGGCTATAAAAGGGCTGCAGGAGAGCAGCAGCACTGAGATGTAACAAAGGGCGGAAAATATAGAAAAACGGATGTACAGCCATTTGAAAAAAATGTCAACTGTTTACAAATACAAAATAAACATCATTAATTTCAGATTTACTTTTAAAGAAAAAAAAAAAAACCTCTACGGCTCCAGGAACCGATTCTGTGATGCAGCGAATCAGAAACCTTTATAGGGCGCACTTATTATCACTTCGCCTCTCTTAGGTCTACGCAGGTGAATGCTCCTGGCAAGTGCCGTCATCCTTATTTGTTTCACGGTTAGTAGGAAGTCAATGGTCTATAACATGGTAAATCGGTAGTTCTGCCCTCACTGGCTGCATGCTTGTCTTGGATCAGTGACCATTATTATAAGGGGATAATCCCAACACAACACGGGGGGGGGGGCGACACTCCCACCGCTGTATACCGACAGTCTATTTAAAGCTGATTTTTTAGGAGAGACAGACATCAACCTTTTCAATAATTGCCGCTGGGGAACTACAAGACCCAGCATGACCTGCAAAGAAACTACAAGACCCAGCATGGCCTGCCAGCCTCCACCAGTAGCAGCCAGGTAACTACAAGACCCAGCATGGCCTGCCAGCCTCCACCAGTAATAGCTGGGCAACTACAAGACCCAGCATGGCCTGCCAGCCTCCACCAGTAATAGCTGGGCAACTACAAGACCCAGCATGACCTGCCAGCTGCCACCCATAACAGCAGCTGGGCAACTACAAGACCCAGCATGACCTGCTAGCCACCACCAGTAACAGCAGATGGGCAACTACAAGACCCAGCATGACCAGTCAGCCACCACCAGTAACAGCAGATGGGCAACTACAAGACCCAGCATGACCAGCCAGCCCCCACCAGTGACAACAGCTGGGCAACTACAAGACCCAGCATGACCAGCCAGCCCCCACCAGTGACAACAGCTGGGCAGCTTCCATGGCAGACCACCTTCCGAAAATGCCATCTGCCAGGCTATCAATTTATTCCAACAACTTCAAACCTTTCAATGCCCTGTCCCCAGCTGCTGTTCTGATCCCTTGGCTCCGATACATTACAAGTCACTGACCTGGAACAAGCATACAGATCAGAGAAGTCAGGTGGCCCAATCTGTGTACTTGTTCTGGCCCAGCATGACAGCTGTGTCAAAGGTACTAGCAGATTTACATACACTAAAAAATTAAAGCCAAACTCCAGTTCGCACTTTAAAGTCAGTAACAGCAAACTGTTTATTTTTCCTTTTTTGGGATATAGATTTTGTATTTATTAACAAAAAGGTGAACATTGTAAGCACCCCTGCCAGTGTTCAATGGTTTGTCTCATCTTTGTAAACCGATACATTCTGCTGGAGAGCTTGAGCTTTTGAAAAACAACAGATTTGCTGGCTGGGTCTCCAGCCACGACATCGAAGAATTGTTAAGCTGCAATTTAACAGGTTTGCTTTTGGCTTTAAATTCATTCATCGCTCTGACGCTTTGTACATCATTCACATCCTAATAAAAGGAAACTCCACTTTCAGTTTTTAAAAGTCACATAACATATAAGAGGCCCGGCTGACATCAGTCTATTCTGTAAAGTAACAGCAATGACACGTGATAGCAAAGCGCTTTGCTAACTAAAAAGGGAACTCCAGGCACTTTTCCCAATTTTAAATCAAGTAGGAAGGGGATTGGGGAAAACCCATACATATCGAGATTTCACTCGTTCAGTTCTGCAAGCCAAACAGCTACGGGGAGGAGCTGGAGCCAAGCTAGGGAGGAGCTGGAGCCAAGCTGGGGAGGAGCTGGAGCCAAGCTGGGGAGGAGCTGGAGCCAAGCTGGGGAGGAGCTGGAGCCAAGCTGGGGAGGAGCTGGAGCCAAGCTGGGGAGGAGCTGGAGCCAAGCTGGGGAGGAGCTGGAGCCAAGCTGGGGAGGAGCTGGAGCCAAGCTGGGGAGGAGCTGGAGCCAAGCTGGCCATACACTAGTAGAATTTCATTGACATTTTTTTGTTTTAAATACAGATCTTCACTTCCTCTGAGCACTGCAAACCAACACCACAAATTTTTAATATCCAAAGCAGACTCCCCATCCATGTCTCCATGCTTTATTTTGTTGAGAAATCCCTTTGAAAACCCCGCCCCCACGGCCCTAGCATTTTTGCCCGTGGCAATCTTGAGTAAGGGCAGATGATTCATGTAGCATTTACTTCCTACAATCCATCTGCCCTTAAAGCGGGAGGTCCAGCTGTTAAATATATTTTTTTAAGACAGCAGCTACAAACACTGCAGCTGCCAACTTTAAAATAAGCACACTTGCCTGTCCAGGGTGCCTGCGATGTAGGCCACCCGATGCCGGTTCAATCGGATCGGGTCCTGGCGCCACCATTCAAAGTAAGGGAAAAAGGCAGTGGAGGCCTGCGGCTTCACTGCCAGTTTCCTACTGGGCTTTGTGAATGGCTGGCAGTCTTTTGGGACACACACAGTTCCCAGAAGACAGCGCAAGGAGGAGAAGACAACCGTGGAATAGGAAGTGGCAGATTTTCGTTCGGGAATGTTCCATTCGTTCCAAAATCGAATGTTAAAAGCAAACAATATTTGGAAGACATTCGTCAAGTCATTGAACGTACTGAGAATTTTTGCACAAATGTTTGTTCACAAATCTATGAGTGTACAGCCAGCTTAACAGAGCAGAGGGAACACAAGGCAGGGTCATTCTATAAATAGGCGAGATAATTGTTACAGAATAAAAGCGCGCATGCAGAGTTGGTTGCAGGCGCACTGTATTGCGCCACCATAGAGTGGCTCTGCTCTTTCCTTCCCAGCATCCTCGGCTCAGCCGCAACCCACAGCTACAAGACATGGAGATGGGAGATCCCCTTTATTCCTGCACTGACACACCCCCAACACTGATTGGTCCCTGGCCACCAAGACCCTGCAGACTCCGCCCCCTTGACTCCAGAGGATAGAAGATCCTCTGCAGTCTCTGTGATGATGTCATAGGATCAAATGATGGACGATTGTACAATGTCATTACTAATAAAATACTAAAGGGGGCGCTGCACAGGAGGAGAGGGGGGCTTTGGGGGACTTTTAGGTGCCGACTGGAGTTCACCTTAAAGGAAGGAAAGACCTTAGTAACAGACAGTACCTGGTAGACGTTCCTTTCCGCACATCACATATACTGCACTTGAAGGCTTCTGCGCTGTTCTTAAAAGTGCACACGCTACAATCCCAATATCCTTCATCGGCTGAAGGCTTAGCTTGCCTTTTTGGCCTGAAAAATAAAATAAAAAATAATAGAAATCAGTAAATATAAAATGTCGAAACAAAGGGGCCGTACACAGATTCATACAATTGTACTTTGTGTATACAGGAGACTTCCTGTCTTATGGGATCCCCAGAGCACGTGTGTCAAACACAAGACCCGCGGGCCGAAGGCCGCATGCCAGGCGATTTTATGTGGCCCTACGTCCCCCTTCGTCTCCACCCCCACCCTGTCTCAGTAGTCAGCAGCAGTCAGATCTCCTCCAACAGACCATGCGCCTTTCCGTGCAGCCACAGCACCCCCTCATCTCTGCATTCAGCGGACTCTGGTAGCCGACTCCAGCCCTCCTCCAGACCCTGCTCTTTCTGCTTTCCAGCTTCGCCCCCAGCTGTAGAGAGGTTCGGCTCAGGAGTTGGTAGCAAAGAGGAGGCAAGAACTCCTCCTACAGATCCTGCACCTTTCTGTGCAACTGCAGCACACCTCTTCTCCAATACCCCTGGTCTCAGCATTCAGCAGACTCCGGTAGCCGGCTCCGGGGTCTGCATTGCTACCCAGCTCAGACGGAACACCATGGTAGGACCACGTTCTGTCTGAGCAGTCTCCAATAAAGGTGGATGATACCAGAGATGGGCGACCCTCACTTGCCCTGTTAAGCTTAGAGCAGAGCTCTGCTTTTCTGCCTCCTTCCCCTCCGTTGCCACATTTGGCTCCTTATTGGGGGAGCGGGTACCTGGCTTTGACCGGTACCTGCTCCAACTTCTGGCTAACTTGGTCACTGACACACTCACTCCTCGCATGCCATGAATAAGGCTCCGGTCGAAACGCGTTCGCTCCTTACTGCTGTTTCCTGCCATGTAGCCAATAAAGAATTTTTGCAATGGATGTTGCCGAGTAGCCGGCCTTATTGTATTGGAGGATACGCATCACAGAACAGGAAATCTCATTACAATATCCAGAGAAGGTTACATTTAACAACTTAAGGACCCCTTCACCCCGATATATGTCGGCAGAATGGCACAGCTGGGCACATCAACGTACCTGTACATTGCCCTTTAAGCCCAGCCGTGGAGTTGCGTGCACGTGACTCGGTCCGAAGCACCGCAGCCGTGGGACCCCCGTACCCCATCGCCGCTGGAGTCCCGCGAACGGTCCCCGGAGCTGAAGAACGGGGAGAGCGGTGTGTAAACACAGCTTCCCCATTCTTCACTGTGGCTCCGTCATTGATCGTGCGTTCCCTAATATAGGGAAGCACAATCAATGATGTCACACCTACAGCCACACCCCCCTGCAGTTAGAAACACAGATAAGGTCACACTTAAGCCCTTCAGCTCCCCCTTGTGGTTAACTCCTAAACTGCAATTGTCATTTTCACAACAATGCATTTTTAATGCATTTTTTTACTGTGAAAATGACAATGGTCCCAAAAATGTGTCACAATTGTCCGAAGTGTCCTCCATAATGTTGCAGTCACGAAAAAAAAAAAAAAAAAAAAAAAGCTGATCGCCGCCATTAGTAGTAAAAAATTATTAAAAATGCAATAAACTAGCCCCTATTTTATAAACGCTGTCAATTTAGCACAAACAAATCGATAAACGCTTATTGCGTTTTTTTTTTACCAAAAATATGAAGAAGAATACGTATCGGCCTAAACTGAGGAAAACATATTTTTGGGGGGATATTTATTATAGCAAAAAGTAAAAAATATAAAAAATTTGCAAAATTTGTCGCTACCCAAAAAAGTTTAACCGCAAAAAATATAAAACCGCAGATGATCAAAAACCACCAAAAGAAAGCTCTATTTGTGGGGGGGAAAAAAAGGACGCCAATTTTGTTTGGGAGCCACGTCGCACGACCGTGCAATTGTCAGTTAAATCGACGCAGTGCCGTATCGCAAAAACTGGCCAGGTCCTTTAGCGGTTAAAGGAGAAGTGCCCTATAAAAACAAAGTGAGCTTATCCTTAACCCCTCCCCCTGATCCATCCCATCCTCCCCCTGATCCAACCCATCCCATCCTCCCTCTCCATTTACTTTCATCTGAAGGCCGCAGTTCCGCCATTTGTTTACATCCAGCAGTGCAAGTCGTTGTCCTTGCCACACCTGCACATTACAGCCCCTTACACTTAAATTGGGGTTCTATTTACCCCACTGTAGCACATCAGGCTTCAGGTGTAGGACATTTGTGTGGTGCATTATGATGTACGCTGGATTAGGGGAGGCTACTGAAATCCATGGACTTCTGTTGTACCACAACATCCCAAAATCAGACATGTCCCAACATGTATGCTGCCATGCACCATGGTACCTTGCCATGTATGTGCCTTAGTGCATTGGGGTGCTATTCAAAATGAATGACACCACAGTGTCCAACACATGTAATGCATGCTGCTCCATTGCATGCATGAAGGTCAATCTGGACACCAACAACAGGGATCCTTTTTCCCCCCCGTTTTCCCCCCAATAGTGAGGGACTACCCCCTCCCCCACCGACACCAATAGTGAGGGACTACTCCCTCCCCCACCGACACCAATAGTGAGGGACTACTCCCTCCCCCACCGACACCAATAGTGAGGGACTACTCCCTCCCCCACCGACACCAATAGTGAGGGACTACTCCCTCCCCCACCGACACCAATAGTGAGGGACTACTCCCTCCCCCACCGACACCAATAGAGAGGGACTACTCCCTCCCCCACCGACACCAATAGTGAGGGACTACTCCCTCCCCCACCGACACCAATAGCGAGGGACTACTCCCTCCCCCACCGACACCAATAGCAAGGGACTACTCCCTCATCCACCGACACCAATAGCAAGGGACTACTCCCTCCTCCACCGACACCAATAGCAAGGGACTACTCCCTCCTCCACCGACACCAATAGCGAGGGACTACTCCCTCCCCCACCGACACCAATAGTGAGGGACTACTCCCTCCCCCACCGACACCAATAGTGAGGGACTACTCCCTCCCCCACCGACACCAATAGTGAGGGACTAGTCCCTCCCCCACCGACACCAATAGTGAGGGACTAGTCCCTCCCCCACCGACACCAATAGTGAGGGACTACTCCCTCCCCCACCATGACACCAATAGCAAGGGACTACTCCCTCCCCCACCATGACACCAATAGCAAGGGACTACTCCCTCCCCCACCATGACACCAATAGCAAGGGACTACTCCCTCCCCCACCATGACACCAATAGCAAGGGACCATTACACCCCCCCCCCCATGACACACCAATAATGAGGGACTATCCCCTCCCATTGACACCAATAATGAGGGACTACCCCCCCCCAAATTG
Organism: Rana kukunoris; assembly: GCA_029574335.1. Taxonomy (NCBI): domain Eukaryota; kingdom Metazoa; phylum Chordata; class Amphibia; order Anura; family Ranidae; genus Rana; species Rana kukunoris. Next base: position 3,532,331 of record CM056055.1, read on the forward strand.
ACACCAATAATGAGGGACCCCCCCTCATTGACAATAATGAGGGACTATTCCCTCCCATTGACACCAATAATGAGGGACTACCCCCCCCATTGACACCAATAATGAGGGACTATTCCCTCCCATTGACACCAAAAATTAAGAACTAATCTCTCCCACCCCCCCATTGACACCAATAATAAAGGAACTATTCTCTCCCACCCCCCCCCCCCCCCCCATTGACACCAATAATAAGGAACTATTCTCTCCCCACCCCCCCCATTGACACCAAATAATAAGGAACTATTTCTCTCCCACCCCGCCCCCCAACCCCATTGACACCATTAAGGAACTATTCTCTCCCACCCCCCCCATTGACCCAATAATAAAGGAAACTATTCTCTCCACACAAACCCCCCCCCCCCCATTGACACCATTAAGGAACTATTTCTCTCCCACCCCCCCCCCATTGACACCAATAATATGGAACTATTTCTCTCCCACCCCCCCCCCCCACCCACCCCCATTGACACCAATAATAAGGAACTATTTCTCTCCCACCCCCCACCCCCCCCCCATTGACACCAATAATAAGGAACTATTCTCTCCAACCCCCCCCCCCCCCCCCATGACACCAATCAATACTGAGGGACTATTCTCTCCCACCCCTCCCCCCCCCCCCATGACCACATCACCCCCCCCATGACACCAATAATAAGGAACTATCCCCCCCCCCCATGACACCAATAATAAGGAACTATTCTCTCCCACACCCCCATCCCCCATGACAATAATAATAAAAAAAAAAGGAACTATTCTTTCTCCTCCCCCCCCCATGACACCAATAATAATGAACTATTCCCCCCCCCCATGACACCAATAATGAGGCACTATGCCCTTTTTTCCCACGCCCGCTCATGCTGGCTCATTAAACAATCAGACGCAATCTCTAATTTCTACTGATTTTCCAATGCCATGTAATAAAGGGATCAGCCTACACAATTCAGTTTATATCCAGTCAATTATTCCCTTGCACTTCATGGTCGATGTCAGACCTAAAGGAGATTGTAAAGTGTATGGCCAGCCTAAGATTTTACAAACCACATGCCTGTTCCCCATCAACGGCGCATAAGAACGGCAGCTCCAGAGCCTGCAATGGCGGCTCCCGTATTTCCTACACAACGAGCTCACTTTAAGCGCGTACGAGTTCCACTGACTCATGCATTCCGGAGGGCAGACACGTCCCTTCATCAAACAACAACACAAACCAAACGAAAATGCCTTCCAAATACCGCGCTGCTTTATGCAATTACACCCGAGTGCAAATACATACAATGCTGGGCAATAAAGAACGTCACATTCACAACAACGACTTCCTGTCTAGTCTTCCCATACAGCCAACTGCCATTTTTTTTTTTATAAACAGAGACTGGCCGGTCCAGTGTTTGTTAATCGAAACCCCCCCCCCCCCCCCCCATGTAATATAGTTTTATGACTTATTGATCCTACCATCAGAGCAGATCCTTTCCACTAACAGGGTGACAACCTGCTCCCCCTTTAGCTGGGGGTAGACACGTGGTGCTGCGCCCACAATTCTTCCTCCAATTAGTCCCCTCCCCCCACAGTTAGAAACCCCTCCCTAGGGAACACTTAACCCCTTTGATCGCCCCCTAGTGGTAACCTCTTCCCTGCCAGTGTCATTTATACAGTGGCTATATTTAGCTTTGATTGCTGTATAAATGGGGAGAGAGAGGGGGGAGAGAGAGAGAGGGGGGGGAGAGGAGAGGAGGAGGGGGGGGAGAGGGAAGAGGAGAGAGAGAGAAAGGGAGAGAGAGAGAGAGAAAGGAGAGAGAGAGAGGGGGAGAAAGGAGAAGAGGAGAGAGAGAAAGGAGAGAGAGAGAGGAGAGAAAGGAGAGAGAGAGAGGGGGGGGGAGGGAGAGAGAGAGTGGGGGGGGGGAGAGAAAGGAGAGAGAGAGAAAGGGAGAGGAAAGGAGAGAGAGGGGGGGGAGGAAAGGAGAGAGAGAGGGGGGAGAGGGGGAGAGAGAGGGGGGGGGAGGGGGGGGAGAGGAAAGGAGAGAGAGAGGGGGGGGAGAGAAAAGGAGAGAGAGAGGGGGGGGAGAGAAAGGAAGAGAGAGAGGGGGGGGAGAGAAAGGAGAGAGAGAGGGGGGGAGAGAGAAAGAGAGAGAAGAGGGGGGGGGAGAGAAGGAGAGAGAGAGGCGGGGGCGAGAAAAAGGAGAGAGAGAGGGGGGGAGAGAGAGGAGAGGAGAGAGAGAGAGGAAAAAGGGAGAGAGAGAGAAAAGGGAGAGAGAGGGGGGGGGAAAAAGGGAGAGAGAGGGGGGGGAAGAAGGAGGAGAGAGAGGGGGGGAGAAAAAGAGAGAAAAGAGAGAGAAGGAAAAGAGGGGGGGGGGGAGGAGAGAGAGGAGGGGGAGGGGGGGAAAAAGAGGGAGAGAGGAGAGAGAGAGAGGGGGAGAGAGAGAAAGGAGAGAGGAAAGGGAGGAGAGAGGGAGGGGAGAAAAGAGAGAAGGAGAGAGAGAGGAGAGGAGGAGACGGAGGAAAAGGAGGAGAGAGAGGGAGAGAGGAGAGGGGGAGAGAGAAGGGAAGAGAGAGAGAGAGGAGAAGAGGGAGAGAGGAAAGAGGGAGGAGAAGAGGGAGGAAAGAAGAGAAAAAGAGGGAGAAGGGAGAGAGAGAGAGAGG
>CM056055.1:3542500-3803108 GCA_029574335.1 Rana kukunoris
GAGTTACAGAGAGAAGAACAGGAAGTGAGGATTTCTCAGAAGAAATAAGGACATTTAAAGGCAAAACAGAAGGATGAGGTAAGTGAAGGAGGACTGCACTAAGGTAGAGGAAGCGATTTAGGGGAAAAAAATCCTTTACAACCCCTTTAAGGCTCACATAAAAACTTTACAATGTGATCACACAATCTTTATAAAATCAACTTTGGATTTACCAAAACTATGCAAACCTAATCGCTCCAATCAATTCAGTCTGGCAGGCCCGTGTACTACAAAGTTGTTGGCAGAGTTACAGGAAATCGGACAATCAGATTGTAACATATAATGTTAAAGGATCACTAAAGGAACATTTTTTTTTAGCTAAATAGCTTCCTTTACCTTACTGCAGTACTGGTTTCATGTCCTTATTGTTTGTTTTTGCTTTGAAGTTGCTGTAATCCTGCTCTGATCTCCACACTTCCTGCTTGTCTGTTTCCTTATAACCACCATACTGGGAGCTTTCTCACGGTGGTCTAAGCTGTCATTACTGTGTCTAAAACTTCCCAGAACCAATCAGATTCATTTTAAAAACAAAACACTGCCCTGGATTTGTTTGTTTTTGTTCTGTGTGTCTATTTCTACTTCACAGAAACATGAAGCCAGTTCAAAAGTGAAACTAACCTGCAGGCACATTATATGATTGATTTGTATCTATTTTTAATCATTTTGAAAAGGAATCAGTTAACTTTTATGTCTCTATACCCTGTAAACAGTCATTTCAGCAAAAAAAAAAATCCTTTAGTGACCCTTTAAGCCTGATACACACCAATAGTTATTTTTTTTTGTTCAACCCGCAAAAACCGACAGCTTCGGTCGGACCTGCTGTACTAACGATCCAATGTTAGTACAGCGATCCGCCCTACTTTTCTATTGTGTCCTGACAGAGGGGACGCCACGGGGGGGGACATTCCGGTCAGCTCCTAGCCAATCGGAAGCCGGTCAGCTGCTGGTTTTCCAGCAAGCTGGTCCGAGAGAAGCCGGCCAAACGCCTTTACAGATGGGCCAAATATCGTCTGGTTTCTCCCGAACCGACCGATATCACCCGACATTCAGCCCCGTGTGCACTGGGACCTAAATCCCATTAAAAGGGGACCTACACCTTAAAATCTGTACAATCTCCGTTAGATCTTCCAATCAGCTATGTAGTATAAGGGTCCATCTGATTGGATACACATTGAAGGGTGTGTCCTCCTATATCAGCGATGGTGAACCTTGGCACCCCAGATGTTTTGGAACTACATTTCCCATGATGCTCAACCACACTGCAGAGTGCATGAGCATCATGAGGAATGTAGTTCCAAAACATCTGGGGGGGCCAAGGTTCACCATCACTGTCCTATATGGTGGTCTTGGTAATTCTAAGGGTAGACACACACACACACATTACAATACAAAGACACACCTATACCAATCAATCAATCTCTATCCAATCAGATAGACCCTTGTACTACATAGCCGATGATAGATCTCAAGGAAGTTGTACAATCAGATTGTCAAGTTTATAGTTAGCTTAAAGGATATTGTACAACCAGACTGTATAATGAATGGTTAGCTTAGAGATTACTGTACAACCAGATTGTATAGTGTATGGTTAGCCTAGCGACTACTGTACAACCAGACTGTATAGTGTATGGTTAGCTTAGAGGATATTGTACAACCAGACTGTATAATGTATGGTTAGCTTAGAGATTACTGTACAACCAGATTGTATAGTAAGCTTAAAGGATATTGTACAACCAAATTGTATAATGTTTGATTAGCCTACTGGATATTGTATAACCTGACTCTATAGTGAATGGTTAGAGTAAAGAATATTGTACAACCAGACTATATAGAGCAGGGGTCTCCAAACTGCGGCCCTGGGGCCAGATGCGGCCCTTTGCTTGCCTTTATTTGGCCCTTGGGGCACTATTCCATCCACTGACACCAACAATGGGGAATCATTTTTGTTGCTAAAACCACCAATGGGGCACTATTCATCCAACTGACAATATCAAAAGAGTACAATTTCTTCTACTGGCACCAACAATGGGGCACTGGTCCTCCCACTGACACCAAAGATATGGTATTGTTTACTCCCACTGGACATTTTCTACTCCCAATGGCCCTAGTCAGGCCCTCCTAAAGTCTGAAGGACAGTAGACTGGCACTTTGTTTAGAGACCCCTGATATAGAGTATGGTTAGTCCACAGGATATTGTACAACCAGATTGTACGATTAGCCTAATGGATATTGTACAACCAGATTGTATAGAGTATGATTAGCCTAGAGGATATTGTACGACCAGATTGTATGATTAGCCTAATGGATATTGTAGAACCAAATTGTATAGTAATCTTAAAGGATATTGCACAACCAGATTGGCCTAATGGACATTGTATAACCAGACTATATAGTGAATGGTCAGATTTAAGGATATTGTACAATCAGACTGTATAGTGTATGGGAAGCTCACATTGCAGAGACCACAAAACAATCGCCAACCCGCGAACGTCTCTAAACATCAAATGCCTGGCTTCCTGGGCATTCTTACATTCGCCAACGCTACCCCCCCCCCCCCCGACTTTCCCACAGACCAACTTTTTTCATTTTCTTGCTCCCTCCTCACCGAACAAGAAAATGCCCGAGCGAACGCACGGCGGTGCAGCCTGTCAATCCGGCGACTGCAGGGGGCACTAGGCAGCAACGGTACCTCCGATTAAATTTGCTGCCCTTCAAATTAACCTTACGTGACCACGGGGAGCCTCACACACAAGGAAAAAAAAAAGCCCCCGGCCCGGAAGGAGTTAAAAAGCACGAAACATCAAAAAGGAGACGAGCGAAGAAAAAAAAATAGGAAAAAACGCTCGTCCACAGCGCCTGATGCCAGGCGAACGTCTCTGCCCCTCACCTCCCACCGCTCTCCTGCCAGTGCCCCAATTGTCAGTGGAGACCGCCGTCGAAAAAAAAAAAAAAAAGGGGGAGGACGGAACGACCCCCGTTTTCTCAATCCCAACGAGGTTAACCCTTTCCTGTCTTGGAACCCCTCACCTTGGAAAAGGAAGGGGGACCAGGAAGGGGTTAATGAAGTAAAAAAAAAAAAAGACAACACACCCCACTGTGAAAATAACACAAAAGACAAAAGCAGCCATGGCGAGTCTTTCCATAGAAGACATTCCAACCACCCACCGCCACCGTCTACCGATCCCTCGCAGCACCCCGCCGCCTACCCCCCACCTTGCTTACCTAGCAATAAAAGGAATAATGGGGGGGTTGGGGATGGGGGGGGGGGCACTAGCATCATTTATTGGGATTTTTTCGGGGCAGTGGAGGCGTTTCGCTCTCCTCTCCACCCTGCTCCTCGCCTTTTTCTCTCTCCTCTCCTGGTAAATATTCTCTTTGTCTGAGGCTCAGTGCAGGGAGTGTGTTGTGTGTCTGAAAGGCTCAGCCGCCATAGCACAGCAATGCCCTGGCGCACTTCCCCTCGCCTCCCTATAGATCATATACATTAGGAGGCGCTCGGCAGGCGCTCGCCGCGCAATGACAGCCCCCACCCCATTGCCTATCCCTGGATCAGGCTTGATCTACCCCCATTGTCTGTGATTGGGGTCTTATTTAAAGGGGCTGTTGCAAAGAAGAAAGGGGGGGGGGGTATTGGCATGCATGGTGCAAGCGCATGCAAAGGGTGGGGGGGGGGGGGCTGCATCTGGTTGCACAGGGCAAAGATCATATGCATTGCATTGACAGGGGCCCTTTAAATGGGGGGGGGGGGTGATGTCTCCAAGTAGGACATAAACAAGACATACACAGGGAGGGGGGCTGATTCTGCAAGGGCATTGGCAAAACAAGCAAAGAGGGAGGGGGAATTTACATGTTAAATGTCCATCTGGTTGCATATAAATAAATACCCCCCCGCCCCCCCCTCCCTCCACCACCACCCATCCCCCCCTCTGCACTGTACCTGGTCGGGCTCTTCTTGTCGCCCATAATCATGAATGTAAAATCCACGCCTGGTGCACCCTCCCCCCTTTTCCTGGTGATGTGCAAAGGGGGACCCCCCCCAAAACACCTAGAGAGACCGGGGGGAGGCGGAGAGGGGGGGCGGCCCGCTGGCGGCTACGGTTGCCGGTGGATGGACGGAGCCCGGGAGGGGGGGTTGGGAAGAAGAAGGGGAGGGGGGGTGAAGTCCGGGATCAGCCGTGCTCTCTCCTCCGCCGATCCGCTGCCAGACTGCACACAACCAGTCACTCGGGGACGGAAGGAAGGGCGGGGACACGGCCGACGTGACGTCACGGGGAGCGGGCAGCCAATGGCGGAGCGAGGGGGCTTTAAAAGTCCAGCGCTGGGGCAAGTAGGGAAGGTGACACCAGCGGGCCTGGAGGGGTCAGGGGCGCGTGGGATCAGGGAGGTGTATGGGGTACAGGGGGTGCGTGGGATCAGGGAGGGATATGAGCTAGAGGGGGTACAGGGGGGTGCGTGGGATCAGGGAGGTGTATGGGCTGGAGGGGGGTCCATGGGATCATGGAGGTGTATGGGATAGAGGGAGGTGCATGTGATCAGGGAGGTGTGTGGGGTAGAGGGGGTGCATGGGATCAGGCAGGGAGGTGTATGGGCTAGAGGGGGTGCATGGGATCAGGGGTGTGTATGGGCTAGAGGGGGTATATGAATTAAAGGGTGGTGCAAGGGCTCCAGGGACTGTATGGGTTTAAGAGCATATATGGAATAAAGGGTTATGCAAGGGCTGAGGGGGTGCGTGAACTAGAGGGGGACACATGGGCTCAAGGGGGTGCATTGACTGAGGGGGATGCAAGAGCTTGGGGGGAGGGGAGGTGCAAAGACTAGAGGGGAATACAGGGCTTGGGGTGCAAGGAGTGAGGGGGGGTACATAGACTGGAGGGGTGCGTGAACTAAAGGGGGGGAGGGTGCATGGGCTAGAGGGGGATGCAAGGACTCGGGGGTGCATGGACTCGAGGGGGATGCAAGGGCTCAGGAGAGGTGCATGTGATCAGAGCGGTATATGGGCTAGAGGGAGGTGCATGGGATCAGGGAGGTGTATGGGCTAGAGGGGGGGGGGGTATATGGGATCAGGCAGGGAGGTGTATGGGCTAGAGGGAGGTGCATGTGATCAGGGCAGTGTATGGGATCAGGGAGGTGTATGGGCTAGAGGGGGGGGGGTATATGGGATCAGGGAGGTGTATGGGCTAGAAGGAGGTGCATGTGATCAGGGCAGTGTATGGGATCAGGGAGGTGTATGGGCTAGAGGGGGGGGGGGGTATATGGGATCAGGGAGGTGTATGGGCTAGAGGAGGGGGGGGGTATATGGGATCAGGCAGAGAGGTGTATGGGCTAGAGGGAGGTGCATGTGATCAGGGCGGTGTATGGGATCAGGGAGGTGTATGGGGTAGAGAGGGGTGCATGGGATCAGGGAGGTGTATGAGCTAGAGGGGGGGGGGGTATATGGGATCAGGCAGGGAGGTGTATGGGCTAGAGGGGATGCATGGGATCAGGGGTGTGTATGGGCTAGAGGGGGGTGCATAGGATCAGGGGGATGTGTATGGTCTGGGGGGGGGGGGTGCATGGGATCAGGGCTGTGTATGGGCTAGAGGGGGTATATGAACTAAAGGGTGGTGCAAGGGCTCCAGGGACTGTATGGGTGTATATGGAATTAAGGGGGATGCAAAGAGGGGGGTGCGTGAACTAGAGGCGGGGGCACGGGCTCAAGGGGGTGCATTGTCTGAGAGGGATGCAAGGGCTTGGGGGAGGGGGGTGCAAGGAGTGAGGGGGGCACATGGACTGGAGGGATGCATGAACTAAAGGGCAGGGGGCATGGACCAGAGTGGGATGCAAGGGCTCTGCTTAGACAAGAAGGGGGTGCAGGACTCGGGGGTGCAAGGAGTGAGGGGAGGGTGCAAGGGCTCAGGGGGGGTGCATGGACCAGAATTGGATGCAAGGGCTCTGGGGGGTGCTTAGACAAGAGTAGGATGCAAGGACTCAGGGGGGTGCATGGCCTAGAGGGGGATACAAGGACTCAGGGGGGTGCATGGACTAGAAGGGGGGAAGCATGGACTAGGGAGGGATCTGCGTGGACTGGAAGGGGGAGGGTGCATGGACTAGAGATGGTTTTAAGTGCTCGGGGTGCATGGACCAGAATGGGATGCAAGGGCTCAGGGGGGTGCATGGACTAGAGTGAGGGGGGACATGGACTAGGGAGGGCTCTGGAGAGGTGCATGAACTAGAGGGGGGGGGATGCAAGGCCTGAGGGGGGTGCATGAACCAAAGAGGGATACAAGAGCTCTGGGTGCATGGACTTAAAGGGGGCTGCAATGGCTCATGGAGGTGCATTGGCTAGGGGTGGTGCATGGACTGGAGGAGTGCATGAACTAGAGGGGGAAGGGTGCGAGGCCTGAGGGGGGTGCATGGACAAGAGGGGGATGCAAGGGCTCAGGGGAGTGCTTGAACTAGAGTGGGATGCAAGGGCTTGGGGTGCATGGATTAAAGGTGGATGCAAGGGCTCAGGGGGGGTGCATCGACTAGAGTGGAATGCAAGAGCTTGGGGTGGTGCATTGGCTCTAGGGTGGTGGTGCAAGGAGGGAGGGAGGGGGGAAGCATGGACTGGATGGGTGCATGGACCAGAGTGGGATGCAAGGGCTAGGGGGTGCATAGACTAGAGGGGGATGCAAGGGCTCAGGAGGGTGCGTAGGCTGAGGGTCACCATCCAGGGATGGTTTAGCTGATACAGCATCTCCTTCTATCTTTCTTTTTTTTTTTTTTGGTTTTGGATAGGCATAAAGCATATGTAAACTCCAAGAACAAAAATGGAGAGTATTGCATATCTTATGTAGTGGCTGCCTTAGTTTTTATTTTTCACACACTTTTTTCCCCCCTTTATTTTAACCTGGTAATACTGCCATTAACGCATTTCTGTCTTATACGCCCAGTCATCTTATACGCCGGCAAATACGGTAGTTTATATACATGTTAAGGTGGCCACACATGTATCAAAATGTGTCAGAGACTAGGAACATGTTGCAGGATATGGTCAGAGACTAAGGACATGTTGCAGGATATTGTCAAAGACTAGGAACATGTTGCAGGATATGGTCAGAGACTAGGGACATGTTGCAGGATATGGTCAGAGACTAAGGACATGTTGCAGGATATGGTCAGAGACTGAGGACATGTTGCAGGATATTGTCAAAGACTAGGAACATGTTGTAGGGTATGGTCAGAGACTAAGGACATGTTGCAGGATATGGTCAGAGACTAAGAACATGTTGCAGGATATGGTCAGAGACTAGGGACATGTTGTAGGATATAGTCAGAGACTAGGGACATGTTGTAGGATATAGTCAGAGACTAGGGACATGTTGCAGGATATGGTCAGAGACTAGGGACATGTTGCAGGATATGGTCAGAGACTAGGGACATGTTGCACCATATGGTCAGGGACATGCTGCAGGATATTGTCAGAGACTAGGGACATGTTGCAGGATATTGTCAGAGACTAGAGAAATGTTGCAGGATGTGGTCAGGGACTAAGGACATGTTGCAGGATATGGTCAGAGACTAGGGACATGTTGCAGGATATTGTCAAAGACTAGGGACATGTTGCAGGATATGGTCAGAGACTAGGGACATGTTGCAGGATATTGTCAAAGACTAGGGACATGTTGCAGGACATGGTCAGAGACTAGGGACACGTTGCAGGATATGGTCAGAGACTAGGGACATGTTGCAGGATATGGTCAGAGACTAGGCACATGTTGCAGGATATGGTCAGAGACTAGGGACACGTTGCAGGATATGGTCAGAGACTAGGGACATGTTGCAGGATATGGTCAGAGACTAGGGACACGTTGCGGAATATGGTCAGAGACTAGGGACACGTTGCGGAATATGGTCAGAGACTAGGGACACGTTGCACACTAAGCTCTGCTGTACAAGGACTGTAAGAGGCTAATGCCAGGTCAGAGTTAGGTACTTACACTGCTTGTATTTAATTAACACAATAATTGTAGTAGTGTATTAATGAGCACATGGCTAGCTTAATTTGTTCCTTTTATATCCCGGATCGTGGCCAGGTTATTTGGCGCCCCCACCACAGTAACCTCATCCTATGCTGCTTTACTCTTTAAAGTGGATGTAAGCCACTCTCATCCTTTCTAAACTCCTGCCATAGTGCTGATCTATAAGGATATAGATGCCTCCTGCATGTATCCTTACCTGTCAAATGTCTCCCCTCTGTCTGTTATAAGAACTGAAAAACTGCAGATTCTGTGGGTGGGTCTGTTGTCTGGAGCTCGGTGGGTGGAGTCGTGATGTCAGTAGACTCCCCGCCCTCCTCTACACTACCCTTGTCAACATGCATTTTTTCCTGTGTATTCCTTACACTAAATTCTGCTATGATCGCTAACATCCAGTCAAAATCCAGAAAAGTAACCACATGACTTCAGAAAAGGTGTGGGGGTGGGAATTTAAAAATAATGCCTGTCTCCAGGCTAGTGCATGAGATATGTAAATAACCTGTCACTCACAGCAAGGGGGCGGAACAGACTAAGGTTTTTCTCTGTAAGTTGTTTTATTTCACTGAACAATAAAAGAGGATTGCTCAGCGCTGGATTAACTCTGTGTGGCAAGACTGGGCGCAGATGATAGGAAATCTTATACTGTACATTGTGACATAAAAAAAATTAAATAAAACATTTCGGGGTTTACATCCACTTTAAATTTGATGGACTTGTGGTGAGTTCCTATAGTATCAGGGTCACCCTCCAGAGATTGTATTGGCTTCTGAATTTTTGAAAACATTCAAAAGTGGACACCGTCCTCAGCAGATGTCTCCATTACCATGGCAACCTACCCACAATTCACCAAACCAAAAACATTGAAAAACCTGTACAATCTCCAGCGGGTAGTACCATGGCAACCCACCCATAATCCACCAACCAGGAAGTGGAAAAATTCAAAAGCCACTATGGTTTCCAGCGGGCATCCCTATTACTATGACAACCCACCCGCAATTCACCAAACCAGAAGTGGAAATATTTAAAAAACCTGTACAGTCCCCAGTGGGTATTCCCTTTACCATGGCAACCCACCCATAATCCACCAAACAAGAAGCAGAAACATGCAAAAGCCGCTATGGTTTCCAGCGGGCATCGCTATTACCATGGCAACCCACCTGCCGTTCACCAAACCAGAAGTGGAAACAATTAAAAACCTGTACAGTCTTCGGCTGGTATTCCTGTTACCATGTCAAACCACCCATAATCCTCCAAACTAAAAGCAGAAACATTAAAAAAAAATATATACAATCTCCGGCGGGTATTACCATGGCAATCCACCAACCAGGAAGTGGACACATTCAAAAGCCTCTATGATTTCCAGCGGGCATCCCTATTACCATGACAACCCACCTGTGTTTACCAAACCAGAAGTGGGAATATTTTAAAACCTGTACAGTGCCCAGTGGGTATTCCCTTTACCATGGCAACCCACCCATAATCCACCAAACAGGAAGCAGAAACATTCAAAAGCTGCTATAATTTCCAGCGGGCATCCCTTTTACCATGGCAACCCACTCGTCATTCAAACCAGAACGGAAACATTGAAAAACCTGTACAGTCTCCGACTGATGTTACCATGGCAACCCACCCATAATCCACCAAACAGGAAGTGGGAACATTCAAAAGCCGCTATGGTTTCCAGCGGGCACCCCTATTACCATGGAAACCCACCGCCCTTCACCAAACCAGAAGCGTAAACATTTAAAAACCTGTAAAATCTCTGGCTGGTATTCCCGTTACCATGGCAACCCACCCGTAATCCTCCAAACAGAAAGCGGGAACATTCAAAAGCCGCTATAATTTCCGGCTGGCGTCTATGTTGCCACAGCAACCCACCCACAATCTACCAGAGTTTTAAAATCCGGGTACCATCTTCGGCAGCTTTTCCCATTATGTGGCAACTCGACCACAGTCCTCCAAACAGAAGCCAAATCAATCAAAAGTCGAGACCATCACCGCCAGGTGTCCCCTCTACCCCAGCAACCCACCCATAATCCAACAGTAGTGGATAAAGTGTGAATTGGTTGCCACGGTAATAGGGGATGTCCGCCGGAGACCGTACTGACCTTTTTTTTAATGTTTCAAGTCATTTTGCTATACTGTGTCCCATGGACACTTCGGACTTAATACTGCCCCCTACAGTGTCTCCCAGAGTGCTGCCTAAGGTAGCCACCTCAACTGGCCTCATGGGAAGCAGGGCCCTGTTTGGTGGAAGTAAACCCAACTGTTTCCAAAAACAATTGCATTTAAAGGGTCACTAAAGGAAAAACATTTTTTTTGCTGAAATGACTGTTTTAGGTATAGAGACATAAAATTTTAACTGATATTTAATGATTTAAAATTTAATAAAAATCAATCATATAATTATAATGTGCCTGCAGGTTAGTTTCACTTTTGAACTGGCCTTATGTTTCTGCAAAGTAGAAATAGACACACAGAACAAAAACAAACAAATCCAAGGCAGTGTTTTGTTTTTAAAATGAATCTGATTGGTTCTGGGAAGTTTTAGACACACAGTAATGACAGCTTAGACCACCGTGAGAAAGCTCCCAGTATGGTGGTTATAAGGAAACAGACAAGCAGGAAGTGCGGAGATCAGAGCAGGATTACAGCAACTTCAAAGCAAAAACGAACAATAAGGACATGAAACCAGTACTGCAGTAAGGTAAAGGAAGCTATTTAGCTAAAAAAAATTTCCTTTAGTGATCCTTTAAGGCCTGCCATGAATTATAATCGTCACAGTTGCTTGTACCCTCAACCAAACTGTCAAGTCATCAAATTGAATAATGATCATTTGGCAACTACAGATCAACAGAATGGAGCTTCCTGCTAAAAGGATAGGAGGGTTGCTGAAACTGCTTCCCAAAAACCTTTATATCTCCAAGGAGGGCTTCAGTGGGCACCTCTATTATTGAATATACGCAATAGCAAAGTGTGCTGGGGTGTCATGGAGGGTCTACTGATTCTGGCTGCTGGGGTATTCATTGTTGCTGGAGGTGCAGGGGTAGGCAACCTCGGCACTCCAGCTGTTTTGTAACTACAAATCCCATCAGGAGTCATGCCTGTGATTATCAGGGTCTTGCAATGTCTCATGGGACTTGTAGTTTCACCACAGTTGAAAGGCCGAGGTTGCCTACTCCTGTGTGGAGGAATCTCTTTCTGCGTGGCAACCTATTGGTCAATTTATGCTGAAAGGTTTTCTGTCTACTGTTTAGGAAGAGGTCTACTGTTGCTGGCTGCTGGAGAATCTATTAATGCTGGCTGCTGGGAGATCGTTTATTGCTGCTGGTGGTCTTTTTGTGCTTAGGTGGGGGGGGGGGGAACCTAGGGTCGGTCTATTTGCTGCTGTGGGAGGTGGGTGGGCGGCTTTTCTTTTTACCAATACCAATTCCCACTTTAGGCACGTCAGTGCCTCTCTAGAGGTGGGAAGGGGTACTGGAAAACCAAGAGTCAGTGCTCAGAAGTAGGAGGGTGGACACAAGGTGTCAGAGGGTGGTAGGGGGTGAAACCAAGGGTCTTAGAGGTGGGTAGGGGTGGAACCAAGGGTCAGTGCTAAGAGGTGGGAAGGGGCAGAACCAAGGGTCAGTGCTCAGAGGTGGGTAGGCGCGTGAACCAAGAGTCAGTGCTCAGAGGTGGGTAGGGGCGGAACCAAGGGTCAGTGCTCGGAGGTGGGAAGGGCCCAAACCAAGGGTCAGTGCTCGAAGGTGGGAAGGGCCCGAACCAAGGGTCAGTGCTCGGAGGTGGAAGGGGCCCGAACGAAGGGTCAGTGCTCGGAGGTGAGAAGGACCCAAACCAATGGTCAGTGCACAGAGGTAGGAAGGGGCGGAACCAAGGGTCGGTGCTCAGAGGTGGGAATGGGTAGAACTGAGGGTCAGTGGTGGGTAGGGGCAGAACCAAGGGTCAGTGCTCAGAGGTAGGTAGGGGCAGAACCAAGGGTCGGTGCTCAGAGGTGAGTAGGGGCGGAACCAAGGGTCAGTGCTCAAAGGTGGGAAGGGGTGGAACCAAGCGTCAGTGCTCAGAATTGGGAAAGGGTGGAACCAAGGGTCAGTGCTCAGAAGTGGAAAGGGTGGAACCAAGGGTCAGAGGTGGGTGGGGGGCGGAACCAAGGGTCAGTGCTTAGAGGTGGGGAGGGGCAGAACCAAGGGTCAGTGCTCAGAGGTGGTAGGGGCGGAGGACCAAGGGTCAGTGCAGAGGTGGGAAGGGGCGGGAACCAAGGTCAGTGCTCAGAAGGGGTGGAACAAACCGGGTGGAACCAAGGGTGGTGCAGAAGTGGAAGTGGAACCAAGGGTCAGAGGGTGGGGGGGGAAAGACCCAAGGGTCGTGCTTGTGGGGAGGGGCCCGTGTGGGGAAAGGGGAACGAGTCAGTGCTCAGAGGTGGGTAGTGGCGGAACCAAGAGTCAGTGCGACAGAGGTGGTAGAGGCGGAACAAGGGTCATGCTCAGGGTGGAAGGGGGGCCAGAGAGACAGTGTCAGAGGTGGGTAGGGTCGGCCAAGGGGCGTGTGCCGGTGTCAGTGCTCAGGGTGGGAGGGCACACATGGGTCAGTGCTGGGGTAGGTAGGGGGGCGGAACTGTCCGGAGAAGGGTCGGTGCCTCAAGGGTGAAAGGAGCAGAACAAAGGTCAGAGGTTCTGAAAAAAAAAAGAGTGCTCAGAGGTGGGAAAGGGTGGAAACCAAGGGTCAGTGGCTCAGGTGGGAAAGGGTCGGAGAACCAGAAGAATGGTCAAAGCTTAGAGGTGAGTGGGGGCGGCAAACTAAGGGTCAGGCTCAAGTGGTGGGGGCGGAAACCAAGGGTCAGTGCTCAGAGGTGGGTAGGGGCGGAACCAAGGAGTCAGTGCTCAGAGGTGGGTAAGGGGCGGAAGCATCACAATTGCTCAAGGGGTGGGGCGGAACCTATTTCTGAATAAAGATAATGCAGTGCTAGAGGTGGGAGATAGGGGAACCAAGGGTCAGTCTCAGAGGTGGGGAAGGGCGGGATCCAAGGGTCTACCTAACCAACGGAGGTGTGGAAGGGGGGGGGGGGGGGTGGAGGTGGGCGGGGCACTGGGTTGCGGGGGGCGGGGACCTATCAGTCTCAGGAGGGTGGGGTTCAGGCAGAGCGTCAGTGCTCAGGGGTGAATGGGGACCCAGAATCCAACATGATTTTGGAGATCCCTGAAACAAAGACCTATCTCTGCAAAATGATCAAAAAAGCCTCTGAAGTACCAGAAGTGGGAAAGGGTGGAACCAAGGGTCAGTGCTCAGAAGTGGGAAAGGGTGGAACCAAGGGTCAGAGGTGGGTGGGGGGCGGAACCAAGGGTCAGTGCTTAGAGGTAGGGAGGGGCAGAACCAAGGGTCAGTGCTCAGAGGTGGGTAGGGGCGAAACCAAGAGTCCGTGCTCAGAGGTGGGAAGGGGCAGAACCAAGAGTCAGTGCTCAGAGGTGGGTAGGGGCGGAACCAAGAGTCAGCGTTTAGAGGTGGGAATGGGCAGAACCAAGGGTCAGCGCTCAGAGGTGGGTAGGGGCGGAACCAAGGGTCAGTGCTCAGAGGTGGGTAGGGGCGGAACCAAGAGTCAGTGCTCAGAGGTGGGAAGGGGCAGAACCAAGAGTCAGTGCTCAGAGGTGGGTAGTGGCGGAACCAAGAGTCAGTGCTCAGAGGTGGGTAGGGGCGGAACCAAGGGTCATTGCTCAGAGGTGGGTAGGGGTGGAACCAAGGGTCAGTGCTCAGAGGTGGGTAGGGGCGGAACCAAGGTTCAGCGTCAGAGGTGGGTAGGGCCGGAACCAAGGGTCAGTGCTCGGAGTTGGGAAGGGGCGGGACCAAGGGTCAGTGCTCGGAGGTGAGTAGGGGCGTAACCAAGGGTCAGTGCTCTGAGGTTGGAAGGGGCGGGACCAAGGGTCAGTGCTCAGAGGTGGGTAGGGGCGGAACTAAGGGTCAGTGCTCAGAGGTGGATAGGGGACTGAATCACAAAGTGACTTTGAAGGGGGGAGTTCCTGCACCTATTCTCTGAAAAAAAAAGCCCTGATGGTAACTGTCAAAGTTGCTTGCGCTCTTGGAGGCTAACATGGCAGCTTCCTTGCCTGTGAAGGATAGCAGAATTCAGTTCCCCTTCAAGCTCTTCTTACTCAATCAAGGTTCCCCCCCCCCAGGGCTGTGGCAGATCCAGCTGAAAATCTCATCATGTGTTATCTCTTATCTCTAGGCTGCTGTAGATGATATCTGAAGCAGACCAGACCCTCCCCATAGGATGTATAAGGAAGTATAGGATTACATCACTCATGTAACTATGGCTGATTTCTGGTCAGTGTGGGGAAGTTGGGGCACGCATTAAACATGGGGAATGAAATGTTCAGAGGTCCTGAGTATCCTTTTACAAGTCCATGGGGATTGTCTTTCTTTCCTTGTGATTCCGATGAACATGTGCCTTTTTTTTTTTTTGCACATTAAATGCATTTGTATAAAGTTACTCATGTACAATGAAATAATAATAACAAAAAAAAAAAAGAATCTTTCCACCTGTCCCAGTCAGTATTATGTTCAGTTCAGCTTCAAATTCCAATACACACACACCACCACATACAGTACATCAAAAAAACGTTCATTGCAAATCTTAACTACTTGAGCTCTTTACCCCCTTCATGGCCAGACCATTTTTTGATATTCAGCACTGCGTTACTTTAACTGGTAATTGCCCAGTTGCACCAGTTATAGTGCCTACAAACTATGATATATCTATATATTTTGGATTTTTTTTTATACTACTAATGGCGGTGATCAGAAACTTATAATGGGACTGCAATACTGTGGCGGTAAATCAGACACTAACTGACGCTGGAGGGAACTGATTAACTGCCACTGACATCACCAGTGACTTTGATACAGTGATCAATGCTAATACTATACACTGTCACTGTACTAACGACACTGTCTGGGAGGGGGTTAACCACTTAAGGACCGCCTACTGCACATTTACGTCGGCAGAATGGCACGGCTGGGCACATCAACGTATATATACGTTGATTTCAGTACCCAGCCGTGGTCGCCGCGCGCCGCCGCGACCCGGTCCGAAGCTCCAGGACCGGGACCGCGGGATTCGCGGACTCGATCGCCGCTGGAGTGCGGCGATCCGTCCCTGGAGCGGAAGAACGGGGAGAGCCGTGTGTACACACGGCTTCCCCGTGCTTCTCTGTGGCCGTAGCATCGATCGCGTCATCCCTGTAATAGGGGGACGCGATCGATGACGTCACACCTACAGCCACACCCCCTACAGTTGTAAACGACGCAGTGCCGAATCGCAAAAAGGGGCAAGGTCCTTTACCTGCATATTGGTCCGGGTCTTAAGTGGTTAACATCTAGGGCGATCAAGGGGTTAAATGTGTGCGTAACTATCTGTAATGTGTGTGCAGTGTGCTGCTTTTAGTAATAGATCTCTAAGTTTCTCATCCCTGCTTTGCAGGGATGAGAAACAGAGAGATTGTTCTCTCTGTACAGACTCGCTCTTATTTGATTGTCAACATAGAGCTCTGGGCTGTAATTGTACACTGATCAGCAGGTCCCGGCTGTGAATCAATGGCTGGGACTTGCTGACAGGCTCCCGCTATGCGCAATCACAGAGGTTGCTGGCCAGGGGGGGCACATGTGTGCCCAAACCCAGGAGTAGCCAGCGACGTACATTATACATAAGTGTATATTGATTGGTCTAGGGACACAGATCGGTCACCTCCCCCAGTCAGTCCCCTCCCCCCACAACAAGAATCACTCCCAGAGAACAAATTTAACCCCTTGATGGCCCCCTAGTGTTAACCCCTTCCCGTCACATTTATACAATAATCTTTGCATATTTAGAGCACTGTTCGCTGTATAAATGTGAATGGTCCCAAAATAGTGTCAAAAGTGTCCGATCTGTCCGTCGCATTATCGCAGGCCTGACAAAAATCGCTGATAACTGCCATTACTAGTAAAAAAACAAAACATAAATCTATCCCCTATTTTGTAGTCGCTATAACTTTTGCGTAAACCAATCACTACACTACTATTGCGTTTTTTTTTTTTTTTTTACCAAAAATATGTGGAAGAATACGCATTGGCCTAAACTGGGAATTTTTTTTTTTTTTTTAAATGGAATATTTATATAGCAAAAAGTAAAATATTATTAGCCGGATTTACAAAGCACTTACGCCGACGTATCTCCAGATACGCCGACGTAAGTACAAATGTGCGCCGTCGTATCTATGCGCTGACCCACAAAGCTAGATACATTGAAAAATAGGCTTCAGCTGACCGACGTAACTTGCCTACGCTGGCGTATAGTGGGCGCATAGTTACGCTGGACACATTTCGCACTCCCATTGATTTTCTATGCAAATGAGAGAGATACGCCGATTCATGAACGTACTTGCGCCCGGCGAATGTTTTAAGCGATTTGCATAAGGTTTACGTCCGGCGTAAAGTTATTCCCCACATTGGAGGCGCAACTCATGCAAAGGTATGGTATCCTCTTAGAAAGCATGGTCTGTTTTAGAATAGATGAGCGATGGATTGGCACACAGAAGCAGATGTAGAAATAACATAAGGTGAAAAACAGGAAAGTGAAGTTAGAGATATGAGGGAGGAAGAGAACAGGAAGAACACAACAGGAAGAGGGGAGAGATAGAGGCGATGGGGAGGCGATGGGGGCAGAGGTTGCACTGATAACATGGTGGGAATAGGATACAGATAGCTCCGAGAAGGATGGGAGGTGGGAGATTGGATAGCGGGAGGCAGGAAGCTGAGAAAATCAAGGTTATGTGTACTGCATAGAGGAGGAAGAATAGAACAGAAGTGGTGAAGGAGGAAATTGGATGCAGTAGTCTTTCAGGTCTCTATGTTCATAAGTCCTACCTGCAAAACTACATTCATGCAAAGCCCCAGCCAGACTTGAACTGAGCGTTTTCAGTTGTTTTTTATTTTTTTTATTTATTATTATTATACAGGATTTATATAGCGCCAACAGTTTGCGCAGCGCTTTACATCAGGGAAGACTGTACAGTCACAATACAAATCAATACAGGAGAGATCTGAGGGCCCTGCTCGTTAGAGCTTACAATCTAGAAGGGAGGGTGAAGTGGAACAAAGGGTAGTAGCTGTGGGGGATGATCAGATGAACTCAAATGAAAATACAGTTGTTAGGTGTGGGAAGGGTAGGCTTCGCTGAAGAGGAGGGTTTTCAGGGATCCTCTAAAAGCTAACAGAGAAGGAGATAGATGGATAGATTGGGGTAAGGAGTTCCATAGACTTGGAGAGGCTCTGGAAAAGTCCTGGAGAAGAGCATGGGAGCAGGTGATGAGAGAGCTAGAGAGTAGGAGGTCTTCAGAAGAACGAAGAGAACGATTAGGTTGGTATTTATAAACTAGGTCATTGATGGAGCTGGGGGCAGAGCTGTGGATGGCTTTGTAGGTAATTGTTAGTAGTTTGAATTTAATTCGTTGGGTGAGCAGAAGCCAGTGGAGGGATTGACAGAGGGGAGTAGCAGAGACAGAGCGGTTGGTAAGGTTGATGAGTCTGGCAGCAGCATTTATGATGGACTGAAAGAGGGTTTAGAGTATGCAGAGGTAAGTCAATGAGGAGGAAGTTGCAGTAATCAAGGCGAGTAATGACCAGGGATAATTATTATTATTTAGCATTTATACTGTACATGCATTCCAGGCTTGAGCATTTTTTGACCAATTAACAACTAGGCAAAAAAAATTGCTTTTTTTTTGAGGCCTACCTGTCAGACTAACACGTACCTGGTTGGCGAGCCCAATAGAGCAGAGGAAGGTCCCCCGTACGGATCTGACTTGCGGCCCCTGGTAGTGCAAACAGGAGGCACAGGAGTGTGGAAGGGTATGAGAGCCTGGTAAAGCCCTGTACACACGATCGGTTTGTCCGATGAAAACGGACTGTTTTCATCAGACAAACCGATCATGTGTGGGCCCCATCGGTTTGTTTTCAATCGGTGAAAAAAAATAGAGCATGTTTTATATTTTATCCTATGGATAAAAAAACAATAGAAAAAAACAATCGTCTGTGTGGAAGTCCATCGGTCAAAAATCCACGCATGCTCAGAATCAAGTCGACGCATGCTCAGATGCATTGAACTTAATTTTTCTCAGCACGTCGTAGTGTTTTACGTCAACGTGTTTTGGCACGGTCGGATTTTGACTGATGGTGTGTAGGCAAGACTGATGAAAGTCAGCTTCATCGGATATCTGACAAAAAAATCTATCAGATTAGATACCATCAGATATCCGATCGTATGTACGAGGCTTAAGAGTTGCTGGAAGACAGCTCAGGATCTGGATACAGAAGGGAAGATGAATCTCACAAGCTGCAGCAGGTAGGCAGGAACACTGGAGGGTGAGCTGAGCACAAGCCAGGGAGAATGGTCAAGTAACAGGCAGGACTGGCAATGGTCAGGCAACGTGGTACAGGGGAGCAGGCAGATTCGGGGTCAAGGCAAGCCGTGGTCAGGTGCAGACGGAAAGCAGGAGAGGTCCGAGCCACAAGCCTGGGTGGTCAGAAAGTCCAGGTTAAAGCGGAGTTCCACCCAAAAATGGAACTTCCGCTTAATCCACTCCACACCCCCTTACATGCCACATTTGGCATGTAATTTTTTTTGGGGGGGAGTGGGGGCTTCAGGAGGAGTGGGACTTCCTGTCCCACTTCCTGCTTCCGCCGAGGGGCTGGTTAGGCGATTAAGCTTAATCGCCTACAGCAGCCCCTCCCTGTAGGCGATCGCATGGGACACGTGACAGGTCCCATGCGATCGCCTGTCCAATCAGCGGCGAGCCGCGCCACGCGCGCATGCGCAGTACGGCTCGCGCATGCGCAGTGGGTGCCCGGCCGTGAAGCCGAAGGCTGTCACGGCTGGGTGCCCACAGTTAGAATGAAGACGCCGGCCGGGGAGGGGGGGAGAGGAATGGAGCCCCGGTCGGCGCGTCGCTGGAACGTGGAGAAGGTAAGTGAATGTTTATTAAAAGCCAGCAGCTACCCCTTTAAGGCAGATAGCAGATGCAGAATAAACAGGAAGCTGAAGATCAGACAGCACTGGTCTGCAGTATTCCAGGGGTTTAAATAGACTGCCCGGCGCCAAGCGTATATGGAGCACACTTGTCAGCGCAAATCATCCCTTGTGATAGGAATATGGCATGATCGGTCCTCTTTACAGTGAGATTTAGGGTCAATAAGACCCCACATCTCACCTCTAGGCTGGGAAATCTGAAAAAAAAAAAAAAACGATCACGGCTTCCCAGCTGAGGCGTCGCCATTTTTTTGTATGTAGAGGCCGGTCGTGATGTCATAATATCGCGCCCAGCCTATGACGATCATAGAGACTCCGACGACAGAAATCCCAACCATTCAAAGCATCTTCTATTACAGCTCATGTATTTTTTCAAGCAAGAGGCTGTATGGGGACCATTGAAGTTGAGAATTTTTTATTTATTTTTTGGTGAAGCGTCAGATCACACTTCATTTTATCCAGGTGTAACCAGAGCCTAAATATATTTTATGAACAATGTCTAATTTTCCAAGAATGCAACAACGACTGACTAATGTGCCAATTAGTTGATCTCCCAACCTGACACTCAGGCCTTGTACACACGATGGGATATATCCGCTGTAAACGGTCCTCGGACCGGTTACAGCGCATATTTACGCCGGGATGTTTTGATCCGATGGCTGTACACACCATCGGATCAAATTCCCCGCCGGCGGACAGCGCGGTGACGCGGCGGTGATGTTGACGCCGCCACGTCACCACACCAGGAAGTAAACACTTCTGCGCGCATGCGTCGGATCCATTCACAGGATACGACGCATGTGCGGGCAGATATGTCCGCTGGTTTGCCGTACTAACCAGCGGACATATCTGACGGGCAGCTATCCGGCGGAAAAATTCCAAAGCATGCTTTGAAATTTTTCCGCCGGAGGAATCCGGCCAGAACGATCCGTTTGCCCCTACACACGAGCGGATTTTTCGGCTGAAATGGTCCGTCGGACCATGTTCAGCGGATTTATTCTCTCGTGTGTACAAGGCCTCAGAATAACTTGTTTGAGAATCGGCGTAAAGCAACGCCAGCGCAGATTTGAAATCTAGAGATACGCCGCCGTAATCCTTTTAAGAATCTGGCCCGTTGTTTTAAATGACCAATACATTAAAGACCAACTCTAACTAATTTTTTTAAAGCAGTTAAAGGGATTGTAAACGTATTTTTTCCCCTAAATAGCTTCCTCTACCTTAGTGCAGAGTCCTCCTTCACTTACCCTATCCTTCCATTTTGCTTTTAAATGTAAACATCCCCTGTAATAGGAATATGGCATGACAGGTCCTCTTTACAGTGAGATCTGGGGTCAATAAAACCCACATCTCACCTCTAGGCTGGGAAGCCTAAAATAAATAATAAAAAAAAAAAAACAATCGCCGCTACACAGCCTAAGCGGCGCCATTTTTTGGAATGCAGAGGTCGGGTGTGACGTCATAACATCGCACTCGGCCTCCGACAATCATAGAGACTCTGGCGACGATCTGCTTCACCGATAATCTCTATGATCAGCATCGGATGGGGGATCCTGCCTCCGACTCACTGATCGCAGCGGTGAGTCGGGGGAAGCACCTGAGGGCGGTGGGAGGGGGGGGGGTTGTACATCCCCTTTCGCCGCCCGTAAGAACAATCAAGCGGGGGAACAGCTGCTATGATCATTCTTATGGTGCACAGAATCGCCGGGTGAAAACTGCAAAATCTGAATGATGCCAGTAGCTGCACCTATCATTCAGATATACCCACACAAAGCCCAGGACGTCATATGACGGCCTCTGGGCGCCAAGTGGTTAAATAGTCAAAAATGTAACGCCTTCAAAGAAAACGCAGCTAATAGCGAGTTACCGCGCTTACAAGCTGTTACAGGCATTTGGCGTTTAAAATGCCTCTGAACATCCGTCCTGAACCCATTTTTTTTTCTTTCCAAAAAGTGCTTCTAAACTTAACTGCCTGGAAATGACTATAAATGACCCTGTGTACATGTACTGATAAGATAACATAAAGGAGAGTTCAGGGGCAGCTAAATAAAAACGCCCAACTTCTTCCGAAACTTCAGTTTATCAGAAGCAGTGTACATGGAGCCTAAGGCCCCACTAGCTAATGACCAGTAGGAGGAATCTCAGTAGGAGGCATGCACGCATATGAAACAAAGTGCATGTACCTGCTGTGCTTTTTGACTGCTTGATCTCTGGCATATGTCTACGTATCCTAGTACCAGTAGCTTGAGCTGCCATAGAAGTCAACCAACTGAACCTCATAGAGCAATACATACAGGGCTTCCATCAGGGGGGTACAGCCTATACAAGTGTAAGGGGCCCCGGGAAACGAGGGGCCCACCCAGGCCAGAAGAAGGCAGGACGGGTGGAGAGTCGTGTTGTGCACTACAGAAACGATCTCGCAGCTTCTGCAGCTCTCTGTGTGATTGAGCTCAGACATCGAGCTCTTTAATGCCACCTCTGGCTACTATGTGCATGTGCACCCCTCGTGTGTGCTGCCTGTACTGTGCTCCTCTGTGTCAGCAACATGTCAGCTTTGTGAAAACGAGCTGGGACTAAGTAGGAGGATTTCCTTTACAAGTAGAGGCTGTGGAGGGGGAGGGGTGTTTGTGTACAGGGAGGGGCCAGAGGCTTGTGTGTTTACAGATTTGTCTATGTGTGGGGCTCACATATATATATATATATATATATATATATATATATACAGGTGTGGGGGGCTTACATATATACAGGTGTGTGTGGGGGGGGGGGGCTGACATATATTTAGGTGTGTGTGTGTGATGGGGCTGACATATATACAGGTGTGGGGGGCTTACATATATACAGGTGTGTGTGTGCAGGGGGGGTGGCTTACATATATTTAGGTGTGTGTGTGAGGGGGCTGACATATATACAGGTGTGTGAGGTGGCTGGCATATATACAGGTGTGTGAGGGGGTGGGGCTGACATATATAAAGGTGTGAGGGAGGCTGACATATATACAGGTGTGTGGGGCTCACATATATATACAGGTGGGGGGCTGACATATATACATGTGTGTGGGGCTCACATATATACAGGTGGGGGGGCTGACATATATACAGATGTGTGTGTGTGATGGGGGTGGAGCTGACATACAGTATATACAGGTGTGTGTGTGACGGGGGTGGGGCTGACATATATACAGGTGGGGGGCGGACATATATACAGGTGTGAGGGAGCCTGACATATATACAGGTGTGTGTGTGTGATGGGGGTGGGGCTGACATATATACAGGTGTAAGGGGTGCTGACATATATACAGATGTGTGTGTGATGGGGGGTGGGGCTGACATATATACAGGTGTGAGGGGGGGCTGACATATATACAGGTGTGAGGGGGCTGACATATATACAGATGTGTGTGTGATGGGGGGTGGGGCTGACATATATACAGGTGTGAGGGGGGCTGACATATATACAGGTGTGAGGGGGGCTGACATATATACAGATGTGTGTGTGATGGGGGGTGGGGCTGACATATATACAGGTGTGAGGGGGGGCTGACATATATGCAGGTGTGAGGGGGCTGACATATATACAGATGTGTGTGTGATGGGGGGTGGGGCTGACATATATACAGGTATGAGGGGGGGCTGACATATATAGAGGTGTGAGTGGGGCTGACATATATACAGGTATGAGGGGGGGCTGACATATATACAGGTGTGAGGGGGGCTGACATATATACAGGTGTGTGTGTGATGGGGGGTGGGGCTGACATATATACAGGTATGAGGGGGGGCTGACATATATACAGGTGTGAGTGGGGCTGACATATATACAGGTGTGAGGGGGGCTGACAAATATACAGGTGTGTGTGTGTGATGGGGGGTGGGGCTGACATATATACAGGTGTGAGGGGGCTGACATATATACAGATGTGTGTGTGATGGGGGGTGGGGCTGACATATATACAGGTATGAGGGGGGGCTGACATATATACAGGTGTGAGTGGGGCTGACATATATACAGGTGTGAGGGGGGCTGACAAATATACAGGTGTGTGTGTGTGATGGGGGGTGGGGCTGACATATATACAGGTGTGAGGGGGGCTGACATATATACAGGTGTGTGTGTGATGGGGGGTGGGGCTGACATATATACAGGTGTGAGGGGGGCTGACATATATACAGGTGTGAGGGGGTTGACAAATATACAGGTGTGTGTGACAGGGGTGGGGCTGACATAAATACAGGTGTAAGGGGGGCTAGCATATATACAGGATTGAGGGGAGTGTGTACAGGTGAGGTGGCCGGTGTGTGGATTCGGTGGGATGGCCCGTGGGCAAGCCCTGGGAAATGTTGGTGGTCAGGCTCAGAGGGGCTCAGGCCTAAAGCTTTGTAAGGGGCCCAAAAATTTCTGATGGCTGCCAGCTGTTTGCAGAGGGCAGCGTGAAGTGTAGGGGAGTAAATATATGAATACATAGAATACTTTCAACAGTTGATCTCAGCAAACAAACAAAAGCGCACGCTGATTAGGTCTCGACATGTTTCGCCATTTCAATGGCTTCTTCAGGAGAACTTTGATATCAGGCAATGCATATAAGATTACTATAATAAAGAATAAGGATTTTTAGAACAACATAAACACATAATAAATGTTATATAAGATAAATATAAATTGGTTTCAATCTTCCAGATTTGACAGAAGACATACAGCCTGCAGGGGAGATGCGAAGCGGGAACTGGCACTGGAATTGCATGAAAGTCATCTTAAAGCATTTGTTACCCCAGCACTTCATATTCCTGATATGTGTCTGCTGTACCATGTACTTGTATGAGTATCCTGTTCTCTTTGTATTGCTTCCTTTATGCAAAATCCCTGGTGTCCCTGGCTGCTAGTCCCTCTACTTTGCTATTAGAAACTGACCACACTAAGCAGGAGAGAACACCATGGTTGGTTCTAAGCTATGCTTGGAACTCAGTATGCTCTCCTCCAATGATCAGACTTGTCCTGACATGCCCCCACTGCATAGCCATTCACTGGGAAGCTCAGTTTGCTGCTGTTTCTCCTCCCCCTGCTTTTACACAGCTGTGAACAGAGGGAATGCGATCCCTTATAAAAAAGAGAAAAGAGGTATTTATAAAAAAAAATTTTTTTTATCTCTTTACAAAAATGTGTTGACTTTGATTTCTATTTTAAACTGAATGGGTTGTTTTACAAGGTGATCGTTTACAATCACTTTAACTGTTTTATATATTTGCCCTTAAGTGTCAGCATGACTGCCATACAAAGCGGGGAGCAATGGCAGCCTTAGGTAAATGTATATATATATTTTTTTTTTATTAAATTTATTTGCAAATGAAAAAAATTATAGCAAATGCGTCTATAAACATTTGAATTTACGTCACCTAAGGGGGAACACCAGGCAATAACCGCCTGCCAGCATCAAGAGGAAAAACTCCTGATAATGTGGCTCAATGGCCCAATAAAAATCTAGTTCCATCCAGTAACCGCGGCCCGGGTGCCCTGCAGTGATCTTGACAGCTTGGGGGAAAAGCTCACGTAGTACAATCACACACACTGAGTACTTTGATTACCATTTCACAGAGAATGGCGTTCACAATAAAGATCACCCATATAGCCAATCTCCAGTCATCTGTTCTTGCACCCAATGGCACCAGCTGGGACCACTCTCATACTGGATTGGACTTCCTACTTCTGATCTTGTGTGACATTTTTTTTTTTCCGAACCTCAGCAGATGTAGACACTTCTATATGAGCTTATTGGATATCCAATTCCAAAACCATTCATCTGGATCCATGGGTGTCCGCTCCATAGTGCTTGCCCGGGACAGTCCCACATTTTGCAGGTCTGTCCCGGGGCACCTTCATTCCAGGACAATACAGTGTCCCGAAATGAAACTGACACAGCCACCCCCCAAGCCAAACGAATGCCCCCCAAAAATTCCGCCCCATCACCGCTTTACTTACTGACAGTACTTGTCCTGGCCGGGAATGCCTAAGAGCACAATCCCCGCTCCAATGCTTGTGATTGGTAAAATCATAAATCCCGCCTCTTGTGTCCAATCACTGTGCTGTGATTCGTTACACCACAAGCTGATTTTTGGGAAGGTAGGGTGTCCCTGAATGGTAGTTTGGCAATCTGGCTATCTTACAGCTATTGTATTGAGCAGCCCACCCGAGGCTTTTGCCTAAGATCGAAGAAGAAAGAAGACTTCTCAAGGGTTAGTGTGGTCATGCGGTCAAGCTGACCAATGAGCGCTTGCCATTACAAGCATTATGATGGAAGCTCACTCCAGGGCAGTGTATTGCGGTGTACAGAGGACTACATCGGCAGAACGGGGCATCACGGTCTCTATGTGCCGTGAGGTCCGGAGAGGTGGCCAAGGATACTTTGAGTCAGTTCACCTTTTCATCTTTGGTAAAAGGGCAAACTTACCCTTTACTTCAGAGTACCATCTGTTTTACAACAATGATTGCCATGGTATTTCTGGCACACGCCACACTCCGACAAACTCAATCTTTCTGCCGGTACGGCACGCCGGCGATGGGCAATTTGCTGGTGAAAAACGTCCATCAACTGCAACTCCTCAGCAAGGCAAGTGCCCAAAAATCGAAAAGCTGAGCTCCTCTCGCTGTTCAATAGCGCTTGTTACCCAGCCACTTGTCAGACAGAAGAGCGCGGCCGGGCATAATGCCTATTGAGCATGCTAAGTAGACGGATCAGCACTTAGAAGGATAAGCATCAGAGTTAGCTGGGGAGCTCTTGAAGAATCAGAGCAGGTACTGCAATAGTATTTGTTGTCTCTGTGGCAACCAGACAGGCTACCGGCGTGCGTGTCAGACACATTCTCTTATTTCGCCTCCGTCCTTCTGCGGGTGAAAAGAAAAAGGGAAAAAAAGAGCTTTTGTTTAGGAGGTTAATTCAGTGCGCCGCTGCCTTGATAGACAGCAAGACTGCAGGAAGCCGGAATACTTCGGCTTTGATTGGGATGCATTTTCTAGAGGCGGCGCAGTAATGGCGGGGCCGGGAGCCTCTGGGGCACGCGCTGCTTTTATAGAACGCCGTTAACAGCAAATTATAGACTTAAAGCTGAACTTTGGGCAGGGGTAAATAAAAAAAAAGGGCACCATTTTGTGAAATGTCCAATAAAACATTATTAAACTGAGTCTAATCCCAAGAACAAAAATTGAATATATTGAAGCTTATGGCTTTGTTTCGAGTTACAGCTGGTGAGGAGCGCTAAAAATAGGCAGCTGGGGCACGATTTTACAGCGCCCTGACTTTAAAGTGGAAGAAAACTGGAACTATAACTATTCTCAAAAATGTTCCTCCCCCAACCGTCTCCTCCTGCCTAACTTGTATAAAAAAGAGTGACGGGTGGATGTGATGACGTCCTCGCCAGGGAATGCCAGTCTGTGCAAGGTGGAGGACTTTAACTAAGTCCCGCCTCCTACATAGATGAATCACTTATGCAATGATACATTGAATCAGTGTGACGCAGTTAATAGAAGGCGGGACTTTGTTACAGTGGGCATTGGGATATTCAAATCTGTGACGTGACAGAGCTCTGTGTGGTCAGGCTGCATTTCGTGGGACTGGTAAGGCTGCATTTCATGGGCACATGTCAGGCTGCATTTCATTGGCACAGGTCAGTCTTCTTTTTATTAACACTGGTAAGGCTGCAATTAATTGGCACAGGTCAGTCTTCTTTTTATTGACACTGGTAAGGCTGCAATTAATTGGCACAGGTCAGTCTTCTTTTTATTGACACTGGTAAGGCTGCAATTAATTGGCACAGGTCAGGCTGCATTTAATTGGCACAGGTCAGGCTGCATTTCATTGGCACAGGTCAGTCTTCTTTTTATTGACACTGGTAAGGCTGCAATTAATTGGCACAGGTCAGTCTTCTTTTTATTGACACTGGTAAGGCTGCATTTAATTGGCACAGGTCAGGCTGCATTTAATTGGCACAGGTCAGGCTGCATTTAATGGGAATAGTAAGGCTGCATTTCATGGGACTAGTAAGGCTGCTTTTTTGGACATGGGTCAGGCTACATTTCATTGCCACTGCTAAGGCTGCATTTCATGGGCACAGGTCAGGCTGCATTTAATTGGCACTGGTAAGGCTGCATTTCATGGGCACGGGTCAGGCTGCATTTCATTGGCACTGGTAAGGCTGCATTACTGGTAAGGCTGCATTTAATTGGCACAGGTCAGGCTGCATTTCATGGGCACGGGTCAGGCTGCATTTCATTGGCACTGGTAAGGCTGCATTTTATGGGCACAGGTCAGGATGCATTTCATTGGCACTGGTCAGGCTGCATTACTGGTAAGATATAGAGAAGAAAAAAGCTGCGCTTGGGATAGTCTAATTGAGGGTAATAGGACGAGTATAAGTGTGCGACTGCAGCCCCCCCTAAATATAACTCCCCGAAGGGGGTATATGAGAGGAAAGTAAAGAGGTGTTGGGGGTGGTGGCGCTGTCACTAATATGTTGTTAACTGAACCAATAACGGACCCAATAGGTTAGTGGGTAGGCTCTAGTGGGACAACATTCCCTAAAGCAATACAAATATTGAAAAGTAAAATAAATAAATAAATAAAAAATGTGGCAGTATGTGCCCAATTGGAAAAAAATATTTTTGAGTTTGTGAGTTTGTGAGGTAGTACCTCTATGGGGGCACATATAGGTACTACCACTCTTGTTTACACAAACTCAAAAATATTTTTTTCCAATTGGGCACATACTGCCACATTTTTTATTTATTTATTTATTTTACTTTTCAATATTTATATTGCTTTAGGGAATGTTGTCCCACTAGAGCCTACCCACTAACCTATTGGGTCCGTTATTGGTTCAGTTAACAACATATTAGTGACAGCGCCACCACCCCCACCACCTCTTTACTTGCATTACTGGTAAGGCTGCATTTAATTGGCACAGGTCAGGCTGAATTTCATGGGCACGGGTCAGGCTGCATTTTTTTGGGCACTGGTCAGGCTGCATTTCATTGGCACTGGTAAGGCTGCATTTCATGGGCACAGGTCAGAATGCATTTCATTGGCACTGGTAAGGCTGCATTTAATTGGCACAGGTCAGGCTGCATTTCATGGGCACAGGTCAGGCTGCATTTAATTTTCACTGCTAAGGCTGCATTTCATGGGCGCAGTAAAACCATAGCTCAACCACCTGCTTTTTACCACCCCTTATCCGCACATTTAAACAAGCCCGGGGGGGGGGGGGGTATCAACCTGTTAATCCCCACTGAGCAAGGTGGATGACAAGTCTGTCTCCACTCACTGTGCAGAGACGGACCTGTCAGAGTCCTGCTCACCTCTATGGGGAGAACTTATCGCCTGTCCCCTTTCATCAGATCCCATCCGATCCGCCAGACAGATGGAAAATAGGCTCAGCATCCCTCTGGATTTAGCGGACAGGATCAAATCGGACATCGGCAGATGTTAGTGGACATGTGTCCGCTGACATCCGCTGCTCCATAGGGCTCAATGGATGATCCAATCAAGTCCACCTGAAAAACAGACAGGCAGACCTGATCGGATAGCCTGAATGAAAGGGGAACAATTGGCTCCCTATGGAAGTACACTAATAGAATGTAGAAACAATTAATCACTAATGATCACATAACGCTCCAAATCTGTGCGATTAATCACTTCTACAGACTACTTGTGTGCCTTACTCCATAGGAGGCCATTTGTTCCATGTGTATAGAGATTGATTACTACTCCTAGTGATTAATCAATCATTATTTTATTAGCATGTGTGCACTTTTCCAAATTAGCCGAGTGCCCTTAGCCTTAAAGTGTATGTGAACCCTAAGGGTGCTTTCACACTGAGGAGCTTTGCATGCGCTATAGCACTACAAATAGCGCCTGCAAAGCGCCTTGAAAGAGTCCCTCCTTTCACTCCAATGTAAAAGCCTGAGGGCATTCACACTGCAGTCGTACGCTGGCAGGGCGGTAAAATATTTCCTGCTATCCGCATCTTTGTGGAGCTGTATGAGTGGTGTATACACAGCTCCTAAAGGGCCCTTGCCTATTGAGATCATATATACACACACACACAACATTCCAGTGTGGTTGTACAGTGAGTCTGATTAGTACAGATCAGACTGGGGTTCTCTGTCACCCTGTGCCCCTAATAGACACAGGGTAACGTATACATAGGAGGTGCATGGGGACCGGCACAAGGGTTTCCCAACCTTTCTCAAGGGATTCTGGGTACCACGGGCCCCCCTGTCCAAAGTGACTCCCATCACACTACCTATCAGTGCCCATCAGTGCTGCCTATCAGTGCCCAACAGTGCCACCTATCAGTGTCACCCACAGGGGTGGACTGACAACTCATGGGGCCCCCGGGGAATAGGAGATTATGGGGCCCTAAGGCAATAGATTATGAGGCCACACAGTATACACACACACACATAGAGTATACATACACAGTATAGACACACAATGTACACACACAGTATACACACACACACATACAGTATACATACACACTTTATACACACACAATATACACACACACATACAGTATACATACACACTATACACACACAATATACACACACAGTATAAATACACACAGTATACACACACACACATACAGTATACATACAAAGTATACACACACACATACAGTATACATACACACTATACACACACTATACACACACAGTATACACACACAGAATACACACACACACTGAAAAGGTACTGGAGAGGCGGGGCAACTATAATTTTGAGATTTATTTATTTTTTAAAACACGATTTTTACATACTGTCCCTGGTTTTGCTAAGGTTAGCAACCTTGATGGGGTCCCCTAGTGGCATGGGACCCTCGGCAGTGCCCGAATGGTCAGTTGGCCCCTGGTCACCCATCAGTGTCGCCTATCAGTGCAGCCCTGACAGTACCTCCTCATCAGTGCCCACCAGTGCCACCTCATCAGTGCAGCCCGACAGTACCTCCTCATCAGTGCCACCTCACCAGTGCAGCCTATCAGTGCAGCCCAACAGTACCTCCTCATTAGTGCCCACCAGTGCCACCTCATCAGTGCAGCCCATCAGTGCAGCCTGACAGTACCTCCTCATCAGTGCCACCTCATCAGTGCAGCCTATCAGTGCCCATAAATTCCCATCGGTGAAAGAGAAAAATTACCTGTTTGCAAAACGGTATTAAAAACGATGAAAAGTTTTTTTTTCACAATTTCTGGTCTTTATTCGTTTATTTAGCAAAAAAATAAAATAAAACAGTTACGAATAAATACCATTAAAAGAAAGATTTATTTTTGTGAAAAAATGATAAAAATGTCATATGAGTACAGTGTTGCATGGCCGCGCAATTGTCATTCAAAGTGTGACAGCGCTGAAAGCTAAAATGGAGTGGATAGAGTCCTCCAGGTCATCCCGCACACGCTCAGGTGACAGTTGACGTTTGGATACTACTAGAAAAAGAGAGAGAGAGAGAGAGAGAGAAAGCGAGCAAAAAAATATATAAAAATGCGAATCGCACATCTTTCAATTGATTTATAAATGTTCAACAACGGCGTTCCTTTAGTTGGAATGACGGCGTTACCAAAAATCAAGCTGCCTTGTGAACAGTTAAATCACCCAATACCGGCTAAGCCTCATTACGTTAGTTTGCTGGTAGCAATTTCAGTTACTTAGATAATGAGATGAATTAGCTAATTAAATGTGACTGCTGTTACAGCGAGGCAGGTAATACCGCCAAGGTGGTGAATAAAACAAACGTCCGGGGACTAATAAAAAGAGAACACAGATCTATAGCGCTGTTTTCTCCCAAAGCTGCTCAGTCACCGAGCATTTATGATGAAGCTCAGCTGGTGGACCACGGGGCTACAGGAGGATCCAGATGTGCCAGCATGGACAACTTCTATGGGCACCTTTAAAGTGGAAGTCCACCTTTCCCTTCAGTCTTGCACAGTTGTACAGGCTCCTTTTCCAGCGCCTGGACAAGGGAGGGGAGGGCAGGCGGGACGGCTGCCCTGGGCGCAGCGTGTATTGTAGGGATGGGGGCGCCACAAGTTCCTTCTACTATAAGGCTGACAGGAGTAGTGACAGCGGCATCACTACCTCTGTCAGCTCAGCACTGAAAGCGGCAAGGAGTTGAAGAGAGAGCCGGAAGGAGGTGCGGGCTGTGCTTTCTCTCTCTCCCCCTCCTCCCCATAAGCTTTGGGGGGGGCGCAATTCAGCATCTTTGCCCAGGGGCCAGGGCAGTGGATGATCTTGTCCCGCCACTATCCTCTCATGTACTGAAATTGCTTACTCTGATTGTACTGCACACTGTGAGCTTTTCACAGTTTGCTGCAAGTCAGATAGATCCACCTAATTTATTGTCTGGAGAACGTCCACCATCATCTATCACCAGGCCTCACCCTTTCATTTATTGGATTTCTGTTCTTTCACTCATGAAGGCTCAGGATCACATGTGGATATATCCCATGCAAATACAGCCTGCCAAGGAACACCCGCCAGACTGGCATCCAACTGTCATGACATTCCTCCCAAGAGGCAGCCCACTGTTACTAAACCCACAACAATAAAATCAGTCTGTATATGCAGTAAAGCATGCTTGTTATACTCACTGTGGAACCTAAGGGGTTAATCCTCCACATTGTGTAAGAAGGCTGTTTGATCCTGTCTTCTCTGATCCTCCCCTTCTTCTACAGCCCCCAATCCATCTCCTGATAGAGCAGAGTCTTGGGGGCACAGGATGGTGTGTATTGCTAGAGAGGTTTTTTTTTTGGGGGGGGAGGGTACATGTGATCAACACAGGGCCCAATCAGCACTGTCCAGACAGCGGGTCAGGGGTTCAACCTGTGCCCCCAAGGCAGCCTCATAGGACAGTTAGAGGAGAATGAAAACTCCTCCTACATGCTTTAACAGTGCGATTTCCACACAAGAAGTGCTGTAAAGATCCTTCACTAAGAGCAAAGCACATACAGACTCTTACCCTCAGTAGTGGACCACTCTGTTTAAAGCATTTAAACATGCTCAATTAACCCGACGCCAGGTCATCACATCCACATGACCATCACAAATCTGTAGTGCTATCGGTATAAGGATCTCCACCGAAGATGTACCGTAGATCATGAGGGATTTGGGATAAGTGAAAGATTCTTCATTGTGCAGTATTCTTAATAAATTAACCAACAATTTATTTAAAATTTGTCAAAATACTCACAAACATAGATGTATAAAATTGTATGTCAATCCATATAATCACAAGAATGTTTCCAACCACTAGGATGGCCAACTCACCCAGCATGATGACGTCATGTGACCAAGCACTATCCAACACGTTTCGTCATATAGACGTCATCAGGGGCACTGATAGAAGTCACTAGACTGCTACATACTGCTGATGATAAAAGTTATTTAGTATTTTATATTTTCTAAAATAATTGCATTTCCATGTTCTGTGTACTGTGGGAGACCAGATATGGTGAATGCAGGCACCTGGGTTTAGTAACACTTTAAAGAGGGAGTCCACCCGCAATTTTTTTTTTTTTAAAGTCAGCAGCTACTAACAGTGTAGCGGCTGACTTTTAATAAGGACACTTACCTTGTCCTACTTGCCGCGCTGATGGCCCCCCCCGATGCCGGTCCCACGATCGATCCAGGTCCCGCGCCGCCATTCACACTAGGGGAAACAGGCAGTGAGTCTCACGCCGGCTTGTGAATGGGTGCGCTGCTCTCTGAGAACACACACAGTTCCCAAAAAGCAGCGCGCCCCATTCACAAGCAGAACAAGCAGAAGAAAACACACCGCGGTGGGGAAGAGGCAGTTTACGGACTTCCGCATAGCAACAGGTATTTCGGGTGAGTATAATTTTTTTTTTTCACTTTATTTTTTATTTTTTTTAGGATATATGGCCAAATGTTGTTTTCCTGGGTGGAACTCCGCTTTAAGAGATCCTCTAGACATTGTACAGTCAGCCAGTAACATCATATATGGTGTTCTGACCCACTTATATGTAATATTTCTGTCTTGTACAAAGGGAACCTTGGATTACGAGCATAACCCATTCCAGGAGAATGCTTGTAATCCAAAGCACTCGCATATCAAAGCGAGTTTTCCCATAGAAGTCAATAGAAAACTAAGGAAATTTGTTCCACATTGACTTCTATTGTATGCAATACCGCATGTGGCCAGAGTTGGGGGGCGCCAGAGAGACTTGGGAATACTTGGAGACTGCTCGGCTGCACTCAAAAAGGACAACATAAAATATCCAAGCTCAAACTTACCGACCAGCAACCAACCAAATTCACCTGTCTAATAGTATGCGTTAAAAACAGAGGTTTAGTTGCACGCATCTGCAAATGCATGTGTAAGCTGCACTCAGAAAGGCTCGGAAACACTCAGGAACTGAGTAATTCTGAGTGATTCCGGGTATTTCCGAACGGCTCAGAGTGTCACCGGCACCCCCGGCACCTCTGGCCAAATGCAGTACTGCACACCGCAGAGGCATGAATCCTGCTCATGTTGTGGGACAACACTCGCAAATGGAGTCAGGATTTAAAAAAAATTATTGTTTGTATTGTGAAACGCTTGTTAACTGCGTTACTCGCAATCCGAGGTTTAGCTGTATTTAAATTCATAAAGTTATAATATTGATTTGTAGTGTGCTAATATCTAGTGGCAGTTTTGGGAAACTGCAACCCGTTTACTAATGTGATTTTGGTATCTTCCTCTGTTCTCTACTCTGGTTTAGTGCTAGTTAGTTTAGTCCTAGCTAGACACTCCCCATTTCTTCCATGTTCCCTCAGTTATTCACAGAGATCGTTATCGCGATTTTTTCCCCTTGCAATCTTGACAAAGTATTTCCTGATCTTTTGTATGCAGAGAATTCTCTCTGCTCTCAGCAGTCAAATGTCTGGGCAGTCTGCCAAGTTTTACAACATTCTCTATCAGTGGAAAGTTAAGTCTAAACATTGTATCAACTTGTCTTTTACATCAAAGGAATAGACTTATGTATGTAAATTAGGAAAGTTTAACCACTTTAACACTAAAACATTGGTCTGACATTTGTTATTTTCAAGTAAAATTTTTATTTTTTTTGCTAGAAAACTACTTAGAACCCCCAAACATTATATATATTTTTTTAGTAGAGACCCGGCCTACAGCAAGGGTCTCCAAACTTTCTAAACAAAGGGCCAGTTGACCATCCTTCAGACTTTGGGAGGACCGGACTGTGGCCATTTAGAGTAGAAAAGGTCCCGATGTCAGTGAAAAAAATAATGCCCCATCCTTTGTTTCAGTGGGAGTAATTATTCCCCATCATTGGGAGGAATTGTGCCCCATCATTGGTGTCATTGGGAATGAATAGCGCCCCATTGTTGCCATCATTGGGAGGAATTGTGTCTCTTCACTAGTGTCAGTTGGGCAATTATGCCCCATTATTGGTATCAGTGGATGAAAAAACGGCCCAAGGGCCAGATAAAAGCAAGCAAAGGGCCACATCTGGCCCCCGGGGCTGCAGTTTGGAGACCCCTGCCCTAGAGAATAAAATGGTGGTTGTTGCAATATTTTATGTCACACTGTATTTGCGCAGCAGTCTTTCAAATGCATTTTTTTGTGAAAAAATTACTTTAATGAATTAAAAAAAAAAAAAAGAAAAGGTAACCAGTAAAGTAAGACCAATTATTTTTTTTGGATAATTTGAAAGATTTTACGCTGCGAGAATCGTGATCTTTATTCGAAGCAAAAAAATCATGATTCTCATTTTGGCTAGAATCATACAACTCTAGAACATCCTCCTCTGCAGGGGCGGACTGACCATTGAGGCACTCGGACACTGCTCGAGGGCCCCATGTCACTAGGGGCCCCATCAGGGTTGCCAGGCTTAGTAAATCTGTATTTTTTTTAGATCTGTCCCTGATATGTCCGAAACCGACATGCTTTTGATGTGAAAATCCCGATCCCGATTTTAGCTGCCCCGCCTCTGCACTGCCTCCTGGCATGGTGGCCATCTGTAAGCCCGGGGGCCCCATAATCTTCTATTGCCCGGGGGCCCCATGAGTTGTCAGTCCGCCCCTGCTCCTCTGTCTTGCAATTGTCTGAAATAAAATCACATTGGATTCCACATTGGTGTCTTATTGAAGAGTTAAGCTGCCTGTGGATATTACCAAGTCAGCAGGTGACCATACTGTGCCAGACAGACTGGGTCTAAGGAGGTATGTCAATAAATAAAGCGCCATTTTGAAACAGAACAGTTGGAAATATCTCAGAACTATCGTGGAATGTCACCATTTTACCTTTAGTTCAGGGCCTACAGACGACAAAGATGACTTCCAATAAAATGACGGTGACTTTGCCACACGCCACGTCCAGCGACCGAATCGTTCTCCTACAGCCCTCTAATTAACATCGTCATTCTATCTCTCTTTGCATCGTTTTAAGGAGGTGTGAAAACTAGCGAGAGGTTGACAACACCAGGTACCCATTATATCAAATGATGAAATGGTGTCGGTGTCACATTAATTGGATAATTAGCAGATAATTAGTACAGCCTCTAAACTCTGCCTCACCGCCTTCCCTGGAGGGTGTTGCTCAGCGATCGGGCCAAGTCATGCAAGATAAGTAAATGAACTGGTTGTGTGGGAGGGAACTGTGATACGTCTTTGAGGTTGGAGCTTGTCACCAGAAAAAGGATGTCAATAGAGGAACCACTACCACTACCAGACCGCATAAAATTAGTTTATGTCTTACCCTTTGATTGTTGGGGTTCGTAAGCAACGGGAAAGTACAGTGTATTTGAATTCATCATTAATTCGTCACTTTTAAGTGTTTTTTTTGTCCATATTTGTATTGTTGTATCAAATATAGAGAAATGCCACTAGAGGGCGCTCTCAGTGGCTCAGTGAAATCTCTAACAGCTGTCGAGATGCGATTTGACCATTCTTCCAGAAGCGCATTTGTGAGGTGATTTTTGACAGTTTAGTGAAAGAGCCCTTAGGCCCCGTACACACGGCAGAGAACCTCGACGGGCGGAACACATCGTTCCGCCCCTCGAGGTTCTCTGCCGGCCGTCAGAATCGGCGACCCGCCCGTCGGGAAAAGCAACCAGCCAATTATCCCGACGGGCCGTCGAGCAAATAGAGAACCTGCTCTCTATTTGCTCGACGTGTTTCCCAACGGGCGGGGCTCGCCGAGAGCGTACACACGGCCGAGGTTCTCGGCAGAATGCGGCTCCCAGCGAGGTTCTCGCTGGTTTCTGCTGAGAACCTCGGCCGTGTGTACGGGGCTTAAGTGAATATTCAGATTTATTCAGTAGGCAAATCTACTAGGAATAACTCTCCATGGTGCTGAAATTCTATTTATTATTTCTCCCTGCTATGAGGGGTTCCCACCATCCCTGCTTTTTTTTTTTAAGTACCGTAAATACTCGAGAAAAGGCAGACCTGAGTATAAGCCGAGGTACCTAATTCTACCACAAAAAAATGGGAAAACTTATTGACTTGAGTAAAAGCCTAGGGTGAGAATGCAGCAGCTACTGTAAGCGGAAAAGAGGGTCAGCAATGCCCATTTGCACTCCTCACTGTGCCCATTTGCATGCCTCACTGTGCCCAAGCTCACTGTGCTCATTGCAACCCCACTGTGCCCATCCTCACTGTGCCCATTACAACCTCACTGTGCCCATTACAACCTCACTGTGCCCATTAACCACACTGTGCCCATTACAACCACACTGTGCCCATTACCTCACTGTGCCTATTACAACCTCACTGTGCCTATTACCTCACTGTGTTCATTACAACCTCACTGTGCACATTGCAGCGTACCTGAAATTCTTGACAGGCTGTGCTGCGGGCATCCGTTTTTTTACACTGTGTTCAGTGTTCCGCCTATCATGGACGTTCTTTCATCCTCGGACAAGAGAAGGTCCGTGATAGGTAGAACACTGAACGCAGTGTCAAACGCCTATCACAGCACAGGATGGGACCAGGAGGAAGCCGCGAGTTTTAAAAAATGGACAGCCAGGGTACACCGCCTCGAGTATAAGCCGAGAGGGGTATTTTGAGCCCTAAAAAAAGGGCTGAAAACGTGGCTTATACTCGAGTACATACGGTATTTTATATTATGGCAAATGTGACAGGAGGAGCTGGAACACACAAAGGTGACAGAAAGTTGTGCATCATACAATTTCCATACCATTTTATAATCCCTGGGTAAAAAGCTGTGTAAATTTTGCACAAAATTGTCGCTCTATTTTTGTTTATAGCGCAAAAAATAAAAAACGCAGAGGTGATCAAATACCACCAAAAGAAAGCTCTATTTGTGGGGAAAAAAAGACATCAATTTTGTTTTGGGAGCCACGTCGCGTGCCGAATTGCAAAAACTGCTCTGGTCTTTGTCCAGCCAAATGGTCCGGGGCTGAAGTGGTTAAGAGGAGCTGTCTCTTTAGCTAACCTGTAGTGCTCTGGGAAAACTTTGTCCTGTTTAAATGTATATCTGTAAAACAAAGATTGAATATAAATTATATAGAAATTGCCCAATTTTTTTATAATTTTTTTTCCCGGTAAAGAGCAGTTGTGAGCACCCAGGGCCGGTGCTACCACTAGGCAAATTAGGCAGCCGCTTAGGGCTCACTGCTGCTTGGGGCGCTCGACCACTGGTGTTCCTACTCTCTTCTCTCTGCAGCAAGCAACTAAGTCTCAGGATCAGCAGGCAGCCGCCGCTCCATTCGCACATAGTTTTAGAGGTGCAACGGCGGCGGAGGAATGTGTCTGTGTCCCGACTCCCAAATGAAGGAAAGCAAGCAAACATTCATTCATTAATGGGCACTGGTGAGGCTGCATATGATGGGCACTGGTAGGCTGCATTAATGGGCACTGGTAGGCTGCATTAATGGGCACTGGTATTCTGCATTAATGGGCACTGGTAGGCTGCATTAATGGGCACTGGTAGGCTGCATTAATGGGGACTGGTAGGCTGCATTTGATGGGCGCTTCTGGGTTGCATTTGATGGGCGCTTCATTAAAAAGGTGGGGTATACATGGGCAGGGCAAAGGGGGTGGAGTCAGGGGTGGAGCCAGGGGGCGGCAAAATTAGGTTTTGCCTAGGGTGTCAAAAATCCTTGCACCAGCCCTGCGAGCACCATGTACGTAGGAACTTTCTTCTGCACTCCCTCATGGTCAAGTCACCCAGCAAACACTGCTTCACCCTTGACATAAATTGTTTCTGAAGCCAGAGTAGGCTCCTTGGAGCACAGACCACTGTTTACATTCGATCTGATAAGTACCACTTGTGCAAACACAAATTACATGGAGGTGATTAGAGAAGTATGTGGAGTACAAGATGCTGGACTCTGCAGTGGCACCAAGCAAGACGGTGCCTCCTGCTCAGCCATATATGGACTCATTTATAAAAAGTGCCTGAAGGAAGGACTGCCTGTGTTGCCTGTAGCAACCAATCAGATTCTTCCTTTAATGTTTCTAAGAAAAAAAATATATATAGATATATTACATTATGTGATGAACAATAAGATTTCGTATACATTATCAAAAGTATTGGGACACCCGCTTTTACACGCACATGAACTTTAATGGCATCCCAGTCTCAGTCCGTAGGGTTCAATATTGAGTTGGCCCACCCTTTGCAGCTACAACAGCTTCAACTCTTCTGGGAAGGCCGTCCACAAGGATTAGGAGTGTCTATGGGAATGTTTGACCATTCTTCTATTTGTGAGTAGGGTTCCCACCTCATCCCTTTAAAACCAAACACACATTAATTACACAGGTTCTGTAGCTGATTAAGGTGGTAATCAGGGCTTTTTTTTCTGGGGGAACTCAGTTCCACCACCTTTGGCTCAGACCCTTTGGTGCCCGCTCACCACAATCACTTGTAAACACAGAAGTCTGGTTTTTGTGTTTACAAGTGACAGCTTTGTATCCCCCTGAACTCTGCACTCTGTATGTAATGCAATTCTGGTATTTAATGCCCCTTTAAGACCCTTCTACTGTTTGTGAAATCTGAACGGGTCGTGGTTGAGTTCCTGTACCTATTTTCTGAGAAAAAAAGCTCTGGTGGTAATTAAACTCACTTGGTGCCTTAGGCCCCTTTCACACAAGGCGGATCTGCTTGCCCGGTGGGGAGATCGCTCTGCGATCTCCCGTCTCCAATCACTGTGCAGGGGTCCGTCTCCGATCACTGTGCAGGGGTCCGTCTCCGATCACTGTGGGTCTGTCTCCGATCACTGTGCAGGGACGGACCTGGCAGATCCCCGCTGTTCTCTATGGGAAGATCGGATGAAAACCGACAGAATGTCCGCTTTCATCCAATCCATTCCGCTGGACAGATGACGAAAGTATCACCATCTGTCTGTTTTCTTGTCGGATCAAATGGCAGGCGGGTGACAGCGGACGATGACATCCGCCTGCCCATACAAGTCAATAGGTGGCCTGCTCAGATCTGCCTGAAAAACGGACAGGTGGATCTTTGGTGGCCGATCGTGTGAAAGGGGCCTTATGCGCATTAAATTAGTCTCAGAACCTGTGTATGGTTCATATGTGCTCAGGTTTAAAGGGATAAGATGGCAACCCTATTTGTGAGATCAGGCAGTGATGTTGGACGAGAAGACCACTACTCAAATTCATCCCAAAGGTGTTCTATCGGATCCTCCACCACAAACTTGCTCATCCACACTATATTACCAATGATTGGGCCACCCCTCCAAATCATTTGGTGGAGGGGGAATTATGGTGAGGGGTTGTTTTTCAGGGGTTGGACTTGGCCTCTTAGTTTCAGTGAAGGGAACTCTTAAGCCCCGTACACACGGCCGAGGTTCTCGGCAGAAACCAGCGAGAACCTCGCTGGCATCCTGATTCTGCCGAGAACCTCGGCCGTGTGTACGGATTCGGCGAGCATCCCGTTGGGAATGCCGTTGAGCGGAAATAGAGAGCAGGTTCTCTATTTGCTCGACGGCCTGTCGGGATGAATGGCTGGTCGCCTTTCCCGACGGGCTGGTCGCCGAATCTGACGGCCGAGCGAGAACCTCGACGGGCGGAACGATGTGTTCCGCCCCTCGAGGTTCTCTGCCGTGTGTACGGGGCCTGAAGGCGTCAGCATACCAAGACATTTTAGACAATTTCATGCTCTCAACTTTGCGGAAACAGTTTGGGGATGACCCCTTCCTCTTTACAACATGACTGTGCACCAGTGCACAAAGCAAGGTCCATAATGACATGGATGAGTGAGTTTGGAGTGGAGGAACTTGACTGGACTGCACAGAGTCCTGACCTCAACCCGATAGAACACCTTTGGGATGAATATGAGCGGAGTCTGCTATCCAGGCCTTCTCGCCCAACATCAATGCCCAACCTCACAAATGTGCTTCTGGAAGAATGGTGAAACATTCCCATAGACACTCCTAAACCTTGAACAGCCTCCCCAGAAGAGTTGAAGGTGTCATAGCTGCAAATGAATATTGAACCCTACAGACTAAGACTGGGATGCCATTAAAGTTCATAAAGTAAAGTGTAATGGCAAGCGTCACAATACTTTTGGTAATCTAGCGCAGGGGTCTACAAACTTTCTAAGAAAAGGGCCAGTTTACTGTCCTCCAGGCTTTAGGGGGCCTGACTGTGCCCAGTGAGAGTAGAAAATGCCCCGGCATCAGTGCCCCATCATTGGTATTAATGAGAGAAATAGTGACCCATTCTTAATATCAATGAGGAGACTAGTACTTCGTTGATGGTGTCAGCAGTAGTAGATAGAATGGTGCCCCATAATTGGTGTCAGTCAATTGAATATTGCTCCAAGGGCCAGATAAAGGCAAGC
Organism: Rana kukunoris; assembly: GCA_029574335.1. NCBI lineage: Eukaryota > Metazoa > Chordata > Amphibia > Anura > Ranidae > Rana > Rana kukunoris. The sequence continues at coordinate 3,583,423 of CM056055.1, forward strand.
AAAGGGCCACATTCGGCCCTCGGGCCACAGTTTGGAGACCACTGATACAGTAGGAAACTGTTAAGACTCTGTCATTTGTATATATATATATATATATATATATATATATATATATATATATATATATATTATTATTTTTTTTTTTTTTTTTTTTTTCAATAACACTTTTTATTAAGATTTTTTGGTTTGCATATAAAAGTAAAAATATTCATGCACTGTGTAGTAATCATGTCATACTGAAAAACAATCTAGCTGACAGTAACAGAAATATGGGAAGAGGTCAAACCCGCATGATAAAAGTAGCATCAAGGACCTCTATTATAAGCTGTGTAATGCGAGTAATTGCATTTCAAAATTAACAGTGTGCAAACATTTAGATATCAAGGAAGGCTCAATACTTTTCTATCCTGTTAGCCTAAATGCCTTAGTGCAAAATATCTTGTAACATATAAAATGCCCATGTGCCTTAAAGGAGGGGTGGGCTCCCTTCAGTCTCACCTGTCCTCTATCTATCCATCATAATGCAGATCCTTCCACTATGAAAACTCTCACAAATGTATAGAGTTAGGACTGCAGATAATACTGGGGTGCCGTGAAGTGGCTCTGCATGTATTTGCAAATGTGTGCAACTCTAACCCCTGTTTTTAATGCATATTGTTAGATAGAATAATATATTTGGTTGCAGGCTGGTCGGTAAGTAGAGCTGGGAATTTTCTTTGATTTTGTATAACTTTTCTTGGTCTACCTGACCCTGGCTTGGTATCAAGAGATCCCTGATTTTTCCACTTCTTAATAAGTGATTTAACAGTACTGACTGGCATATTCAAGGCTTGGGATATCTTTTCATATCCCTTTTCCATCTTTAGACAGTTCCATTACCTTGTTACGCAGGTCTTTTCACAGTTCTTTTCTGCACGCCATAGCTCTTTTTTTAACAGAAAGGTGTTTTTATTCACAAAACAGCATTACAAGATATGCATTAGTCGACAGTCAGATTTTGCACGCCATAGCTTAGTATCTAGCCTGCTCATCCATGTGAGAGCTAGCATATATTTATATCTAGACACTAATTGCAATTTAAAAAGCATTTAAAATTAACCCTTATTTGCCATTTTAACCTGTATGTGTCACCTTTTGTGTCTGTGCCAAGGCCAAACATTCCAGGGTATGTAAACTTTTGATCAGGGCCAATTGGGTGATTTTGGTTATCATTATTGATAGGGTAAATGAAATAGGCATTTATTTAATCAAACATTTATTCACAAATGTTTTGGACTCTCACCCCGTCAATTATGATTTAAAAAGGAGCCAAACAAATATGTGACAGTTTTTTGGCATGAGCAGTGATATTTTTAATATCAATGGCAACATTTTTATAATTTCTGCCAGGGTATGGTAACTTTTAAGCACAACTATATATTACCGCATTCATCCTTCCCAAGGCAAAAGGAGTATTAAGGAGAGGGACCCACTGTAAGGATAGAGATATTTTCCCCCAGAGTTCAGCCAAAACAAGGCACATGACAGCCCACCTGGAATTTGCCAAAAGGCACCTGAAGGACTTTCAGATCATGAGAAACTAAATTTTCTGGTCTAATGAATAAAAGATTGACCTCTTTGGCCTGAATAACAACCATCATATAAAGAAGAACCCACGCTCATCACCTGGCCAATACCATCCCTACAGTGAAGCATGGTGGTGAAAGCATGATGCTGTGGGGATGTTTTTCAGCGGTGGAAACTGGGAGACTAGTCAGGATCAAGAGAAAGACGAATGCAGCAATGTACAGAGACATCCTTGATGAAAACCTGCCCCCGAGCGCTCTGGACCTCAGACTGGGGTGAAGGATCATCTTTCAACAGAACAACGATCATAAGCACACAGCCAAGATAACACAGGAGTGGCTACATGACAACTCTGTGAATGTCCTCGAGTGGCCCAGCCAGAGCCCAGACTTGAACCCGATTGAACATCTCTAGAGATCTGAAAATCGCTGAGCACCGACCCTCCCCATCCAACCTGATGGAGCTTGGGAGGTCCTGCAAAGGAGAATGGGAGAAACTGCCCAAAAATAGGTGTGCCAAGTTTGTAACATCATACTCAAAAAGTATTGAGGCTGTAATTGGTGCCAAAGGGGCTTCAACAACATATCGATCAAAGGCTGTGAATACTTATGTACATGGGATTTAATTTTTTTTTATTTTTAATAAATTTGCAAAGATTACAAACTTCTTTCACGTTGTCATTATGGGGTATTGTTTGTAGAATTTTGAGGAAAATAATGAATTTAATCCATTCTGGAATAAGGCTGTAACCTTACAAAATGTGGAAAAAGTGAAGCTCTGTGAATACTTTTGGGATGCACTGTCTACAGAGACAGCGGTATTCCAGAGAAAGATAACCAATATTAGGACTTTTCTCAGAGACAGCGGTATTCCAGAGCAAGATAACCAATATTAGGACTTTTCTCAGAGACAGCGGTATTCCAGAGCAAGATAACCAATATTAGGACTTTTCTCAGAGACAGCGGTATTCCAGAGCAAGATAACCAATATTAGAATTTTTCTCAGAGACAGCGGTATTCCAGAGAAAGATAACCAATATTAAAATTGTTCTCAGACAGCGGTATTCCAGAGAAACATAACCAATATTAGGACTTTTCTCAGGGACAGCTGTATTCCAGAGAAAAATTAGGATTTTTCTCAGAGACAGCGGTATTCCAAAGAAAGAAAACTAATATTAGGATTTTTCTCAGAGACAGCGGTATTCCAGAGAAAGATAACCAATATTAGGATTTTTCTCAGAGACAGCGGTATTCCAGAGAAAGATAACCAATATTAGGACTTTTCTCAGGGACAGCGGTATTCCAAAGAAAGATAACTAATATTAGGATTTTTCTCAGAGACAGCGGTATTCCAGAGAAAAATAACCAATATTAGGCTTTTTCTCAGACAGCGGTATTCCAGAGAAAGATAACCAATATTAGGACTCTTTTTTAGAGACAGCAGTATTCCAGAGAAAGATAACCAATATTAGAATTGTTCTCAGAGACAGCACTATTCCAGAGAAAGATAACCAATATTAGGACTTTTCTCAGGGACAGCAGTATTCCAGAGAAAGATAACCAATATTAGGACTTTTCTCAGAGACAGCGATATTCCAGAGCAAGATAACCAATATTAGGACTTTTCTCAGAGACAGCGGTATTTCAGAGCAAGATAACCAATATTAGAATTTTTCTCAGAGACAGCGGTATTCCAGAGAAAGATAACCAATATTAGGACTTTTCTCATGGACAGCTGTATTCCAGAGAAAGATAACCAATATTAAAATTGTTCTCAGAGACAGCTGTATCCCAGAGAAAGATAACCAATATTAGGATTTTTCTCAGACAGCAGCATTCCAAAGAAAAATAACTAATATTAGAATTTTTCTCAGAGACAGCGGTATTCCAGAAAAAGATAACTAATATTAGGATTTTTCTCAGAGACAGCGGTATTCCAGAAAAAGATAACTAATATTAGGATTTTTCTCAGAGACAGCGGTATTCCAGAGAAAGATAACCAATATTAGGACTTTTCTCAGGGACAGCTGCGCACAACTTTCTCCTACACCTCGTACTGGAGGCTCTTTGGGTCCAGATGTCGATGAGAAGAGGAAATAGGTGACACATATTCACAGTGCCTTCTGTTTAATAAACACCTCCTGGCACCTGCTAGGTGTCATACAATATCCCTCACAACGTTGGTAACATCTGTTCTCTGTGAAGATTGGATTGCGTGTCAGCTGTGGAGCCGTCTTATTTAAACCATCACCTTGTTACCGTCTATGTGGTTAAATCAGGTCTAGTGAAAGGATGGGGTGTTTGAGAACCTTCTTCAGACTACAGCATCTGATATCAGCTCTTCACTGGAAGGATCTTCATGGTGGTCGGGCTGTAGGCTAGTCCTAGACAGCAAGAAGCCTAATGAAAATCTCTGCTCATCATCTGTAGCCGCTGTTTCAAAGATAGCCGTTGGCAGTATAGCACCCTCTTAGATAGGTGCTAGGATTAGTTAGGCAAATTTCTTTCCCGCAACCTGTGAAATTAGGAGGAGAAATCAGCAATTGTCTTCTCCCGGCAAGGGATGCCATCTACAGTAGCCGCTAGCGATAATCAGAAGAGAATCCGGCAGGCTGGTTGTACCCAAGTTGATTGATCAATCAGCTTGGTATATTCAGCCTGCCCATTAACAGTTCGAATCTCGACTGGTTCCTGCTTAAAGTGGTTTTCCAGCTGAATTTTTTTTTTTTTTTAAGCCAGCAGCTACAAACACCATAGTTGCTGACTTTTAAAAAGCACACTTACCTGTCCAGGGTGCCCGCAATGTCGACCCTCCGAGGCCGATCCGTCCATCGGGTCGGGTGCTGGCGCCGCCATTCGTTCTAATGGATACAGGCAGTGGAGCCTTGCGGCTTCACTGCCGGTTTCCTACTGCGCATGTGCGAATCACGCGGACACACGCGGGTCTTTGGTGGTAGGTTATGGTAGGAGCAAAAAATATATACAGCTAAATTTAAAACATTTTTTTTACTATTTTGGGCTAGTTTATTTTTTATTTTTTAAACGCATTATCATTTACCATCAAATGAAAGCTCAATTTGTCCTGTAAAAAAATGCAGTATAATCCACCTGGATGCACAAAGTAGTTGTGGTGATAATTATGGTTTTACTAACATGTCAAAGTTGCGAAATTGTGCTTAGGCATTAAGATTTGTTTTATCCTTAGGAGCAAAGGGGCATCAGCGACTCTCTGCTGCCAACGCGGCCCGCCTCACAGCCTCTCAAGTCTCACTCTCCGGGTCCCGGCTACTGCTAGGTGGGAAGAAATATTCCCTCCGCTCCGACCAGCACATGATCATCAGAAAGGGGCACAGATAATGGGCGGAAAAAAAATACACCCCTTAAGCTAGTAGGAGCGGTAATGTGAGGGGGTGTAATTCAGATTTTTTTTTTTTTATTCTGCACTGACTGTCTTTGAAATTTCCCCAGCCCCTGTTCTAATCCAATTCGGGGACAAAACTGGGAACAGACTTGGTTCGGGGACCGTGTCCTCAATCCAGGGACTGTCCCCAGAAACCTGGGATGTCTGGTCACTAGGGATGAGCCGAACACCCCTGGGTTCGGTTCGCACCAGAACCTGCGAACAGACCAAAAGTTTGTGTGAACTTTAGAACCCTGTTAAAGTCTATGGGACTCGAACATTTGAAATCTAAAGTACTAATTTTAAAGCTTAATATGCAAGTTATTGTCCTAAAAGGTGTTTGGGGACCCCTGTCCTGCCCCAGGGGACATGTATCAATGCAAAAAAAGTTTTAAAAAACGGCCGTTTTTCAGGAGCAGTGATTTTAATAATGCTTAAAGTGAAACAATAAAATTGAAATATTCCTTTAAATTTCGTACCTAGGGGGGTGTATAGTATGCCTGTAAAGTAGCGCTTGTTTTCTGTGCTTAGAACTGTCCCTGCACAAAATGTAATTTCTGAAGGAAAAAAGTCATTTAAAATCACTCACCTTAGGGTCTGGTATGGATATTAAGGGGAACCCTGCGTCAAATAAAAAAAAAATGATGTGGTGTTCCCCCCAAATATCCATTTCAGACCCTTCAGGTCTGGTATGGATTTTAAGGGGAACTCTACCCCAAATTTAAAAAAAAAAATGCCTCGGACCCCCACACATTTTTTTTTTATGAATGACTTTTCTCTGTATTGCCGGGAGCCGACAATTCATTATAGCCATGAGTGATTTTAAATTACTTTTTTTCCTTCAGAAATGACACTTTGTGCAGGGACAGTTCTAAGCATGGGAAACAAGTGCTACTTTACAGGCATACTATACACCCCCCTAGATACAAAATTTAAAGGAATATTTCACTTTTATTGTTTTACTTAAAGGAATTATTAAAATCACTGCTGCCAAAAAAAAATCAGTTTTTAAAACTTTTTTTTGCATTGATACATGTCCCCTGGGGCAGGATCCAGGTCCACAAACACTTTTTTATTACAATAACGTGCATATTAGCCTTTAAAATTAGCACGTTCTAAAGGTCACACGAACTTGCCGCGAACACCCCAAATAGTTTGCTGTTCGGCGAACAGGCAATGTTCGAGTCGAACATGAGTTCTACTCGAACTTGAAGCTCATCCATACTGGTCACCCTAGGTTAAGCTGGCAGAAATAGGATTCGATGCCAGAGGCCGCTAGGAGGCACTCCCAAGCTTTCTGCACTGTGATTGGCTGCACAGTGCTGATGTCATCGGGAGCCTGTCCTACCAGATACCATTCAGTTTATGATTGTGAGCTGTCGGTGACAATGTAGCATGCCCTAGAACTACACATGCATATGTGGTGGGTGCATTTTAAGGCCTATCCACCCTGTCACCACATATTTGCATATAGTGGTCATAAACGGGTTAAGCTACAGACATCTGGATAACATTAGGGATGAATTGATTGGCCAGTTGTGTTGAATTCTTGCTTTGCCGGTGTTACCAGGAAAAAAAACTGTGCTGTGCTTTGGAGAAGACAAATGCTGCTTAGACAGAATGGGCCGCTTTGTCAACTATGGACATCGTGTCTCCTGTTGAGCAATGGAAAACCCAGATTGATATATTTATGATTGGAGAACAAATATGTATAACAGGTTATCAGGAGCGCCAGAAATCCTTACAATATGGCCAATGGATTTATCTTAGGACGCAGCCTCTGTTCACTGTGACAGCAGAACAATGCCCCACCTGTCACACACGGCTAAGGCACACAAAACAGTCTGTACACCCTGACTACACCCAGCCATTTCTGGAGCAGATCATGGCTTCAGAGGAACATGCAAGATGTATAAAGACAGAAAATGTAGGTATTTCAGGTATTTTGCCCCACACTCCATGAGTTTGGTGTGTCTAGCATCAATGGGACCCGAAAACCAGGAACAACCGTGGCCTATTCACTTATAATGGATGCAGTTAGGTGATTTTGCAGATCCACTGATCCGGGCTCCCAGTGGCCAACCCCTACACACCGAGCCCTTCACACAAATATTTGGGTGAACATCCCGCATGGTCCTGAGTTACGACTTCTGTACATGAAGATTTCCATAGTACATTCGTCACCACATGGAGCCTGCTGTCACCTACCTCCTTCACTGTCCTAACACTGTAGACCTTTGAAAAAAACTTGAACCTCTTGGTGTGACCTACGCATGAACATCAACCGCCACTTCGCACAGTGCAGTGCTTGGTGCCTAAGGGCTCATTCACACCAACAACATTGGGCTGCATTGAGTGAGTGTTAATTCATGTCAATTGCCAGAATAAATTATCATTCTGGCCAACAAAATGAATTAACGTCCAAGCGCTTGAGACGCCTAAACACGGCTAAACACATTTAAATACCATTACACACTTCAAGAGCTTTTCCTGCCAAAGCGCTGCTGCCAGCGGGAAAGGTGTTTAGGAGAGAGGGGCAAACGCCCTGTGTACATTGGGCTTTAGAGGACACAATAACAAAGCTGCTACTTGTGATAGATGTTAGAAGGAACATGTTTGCTTCCTAAAACTTTCCAGAGACAGTCACTTTTATTCTCAGTATACTTTGCCAAACCCTAATAAATAGTGACTATAAACTTCCGAAAACACATTGGCTTAAGGTGGGATATTTATAATAGAATACATTTATTTTGGACTCATTGGTGTGGCACTCATGTGTCGTCATTGGTGTGGCACTATTGTGTCGTCATTGGTGTGGCACTCTTGTGTCTTCATTGCTGTGGCACTCTTGTGTCTTCATTGGGGTGGCACTCTGGTGTCTTCATTGGGGTGGCACTCTGGTGTCTTCATTGGGGTGGCACTCTGGTGTCTTCATTGGTGTGGCACTCTTGTGTCTTCATTGGTGTGGCACTCTTGTGTCTTCATTGGTGTGGCACTCTTGTGTCTTCATTGCTGTTCGACTCTTGTGTCTTCATTGGTGTGGCACTCTTGTGTCTTCATTGGTGTGGCACTCTTGTGTCTTCATTGGTGTATCACTCTTGTGTCCTCATTGGTGTGGCACTCTTGTGTCTTCATTGGTGTAGCACTCTTGTGTCTTCATTGGTGTGGCACTCTTGTGTCTTCATTGGTGTGGCACTCTTGTGTCCTCATTGGTGTGGCACTCTTGTGTCTTCATTGGTGTAGCACTCTTGTGTCTTCATTGGTGTGGCACTCTTGTGTCTTCATTGGTGTGGCACTCTTGTGTCTTCATTGGTGTGGCACTCTTGTGTCTTCATTGCTGTGGCACTCTTGTGTCTTCATTGCTGTGGCACTCTTGTGTCTTCATTTCTGTTCGACTCTTGTGTCTTCATTGGTGTGGCACTCTTGTGTCTTCATTGGTGTGGCACTCTTGTGTCCTCATTGGTGTGGCACTCTTGTGTCTTCATTGGTGTGGCACTCTTGTGTCTTCATTGGTGTGGCACTCTTGTGTCTTCATTGGTGTGGCACTCTTGTGTCTTCATTGGTGTGGCACTCTTGTGTCTTCATTGGGGTGGCACTCTGGTGTCTTCATTGGGGTGGCACTCTGGTGTCTTCATTGAGGTGGCACTTTTGTGTCTTCATTGGTGTGGCACTCTTGTGTCTTCATTGGTGTGGCACTCTTGTGTCTTTATTGGTGTGGCACTCTTGTGTCTTCATTGGTGTGTCAACTTTAAGCTGGCCATACATTATACTTATTACTTTTCTTATTCAATTTCCTTTACAATTACCTTCAACTATGTAGTGCAAGAGCCTGCCTGATTGCATACTAATTCAAAGTGTTCAGGTTATGACCTCATACAGTATTTATATGGTTTTGGTAAATCTAAAATTAAATTGTACTAAAAATGTTATAATGTATACTTCAGCCTAAGGCCGTGTACTGTACACACGATCGAATCTATCTGCTGGAAACGGTCTGACAGACCGTTTCAGAAGACAGATTCGATCGTGTGTACGGGCAGACAGACAGATTTTTCCAGCAGACAGATTTTAAAGCATGCTTTAAAATCTGTCTGCTGGGAATCCGTCCGTCCGATATGTCTGCTGGTTAGTACGCTAACCAGCAGACAAATCTGCCCGCACATGCGTCGAATGGATTTGACGCATGAGCGGAAGTGTTTTACTTCCCGGTTCGGTGACGTGGCAGCATCAATGTCATCGCCACGTCACTGCGCTGTCTGCCGGCAGGGATTTTGGTTTGATCGTGTGTACAGCGATCAAACCAAAACAGCCCAGCAGACAAATCTGATCAAATCGGTCTGTCAGACCGATTTGAACAGATGTATTTGGTCATGTGTACGCGGCCTTAGTGTTTCACTCTTGTCTCACCTTTGGTGTGGCACTGTCAGGAAAACTGAGATCACGCCCACGCTCACAGAACAGTCCACAGAGCTAGGACCGTGCGCGCATTTACATGAGCACGTGCTCTTGCGTGAGTATTACCGTGCTTATGGGCATTATGATGCATGCTTGAATGGACTTCGGCACTCAGAGTGGTCGTCGGTTCCTTCTGCCTGGGACCTGATCGTGTTTTTATATCTGTATCCTGACCTGGCTCTTTGACTTTGCTTGTTCCTAAACCCCTGTTGCTGACTCCAAATTTAGACCAAACCTTGCCACCTTCCTGCCATTCTGGTACCTCTTCTTCTCACCCGATACTAACCTTGGCCTGCCTCTGACTCCGTTCCTGGTTCCTTATTCCTTACCTCTGCTGCTCAGCTGTTGCCAACTTCTACCTGCCTGATCACGTATCTGAGATCCTGTATCTGCTAGCTTGCCTGCTGCCTTGTCTTCAGCTCCATATCTGCTACAAGATCTCCAGATGGTACCCATGCCACTCTATGCTCTGTTATACCCTGTCATCAACCAACGGGGGAAACAAGACAAGTAGTGTAAGGGAACCCCCCTTGTCATCTTGGCTTGGACCTGGTATGTCACAGGCATTCTTGTGTCATCTTTATTATGGCACTCTTCTGTCTTCACTTGTGTGGCACTTTTGTGTCATCATTGGCACTCCTGTATGATCTTTGGTTTAGCACTCTTGTGTCTTCATTGATCTGGCACTCTTCTGTTTTCATTGGTGTGGCACTCTGTCATCTTTGGTGTGGCACTCTTTGTCATCTTAGGTGTGGCACTCTTTGTTATCTTAGGTGTGGCACTCTGTGTCATCTTAGGTGTGGCACTCTGTGTCATCTTAGGTGTGGCACTCTTTGTCATCTTAGGTGTGGCACTCTTTGTTATCTTAGGTGTGGCACTCTGTGTCATCTTAGGTGTGGCACTCTGTGTCATCTTGGGTGTGGCACTCTTTGTCATGTTTGGTGTGGCACTCTTTGTCATCTTGGGTGTGGCACTCTGTGTCATGTTTGGTGTGGCACTCTTTGTCATGTTTGGTGTGGCACTCTTTGTCATCTTGGGTGTGGCACTCTTTGTCATGTTTGGTGTGGCACTCTTTGTCATCTTGGGTGTGGCACTCTGTGTCATGTTTGGTGTGGCACTCTTTGTCATGTTTGGTGTGGCACTCTGTGTCATGTTTGGTGTGGCACTCTGTGTCATGTTTGGTGTGGCACTCTTTGTCATGTTTGGTGTGGCACTCTTTGTCATCTTGGGTGTGGCACTCTGTGTCATGTTTGGTGTGGCACTCTTTTTTGTCATCTTGGGTGTGGGACTCTGTGTCATGTTTGGTGTGGCACTCTGTGTCATGTTTGGTGTGGCACTCTTTGTCATGTTTGGTGTGGCACTCTGTGTCATGTTTGGTGTGGCACTCTTTGTCATGTTTGGTGTGGCACTCTGTGTCATGTTTGGTGTGGCACTCTTTGTCATCTTGGGTGTGGGACTCTTGTGTCTTGTTTGGTGTGGCACTCCTGTGTCTTCTTTGGTGTGGCACTCCTGTGTCTTCTTTGGTGTGGCACTCTTGTGTCCTCTTAAAATCCCTATTTCTACAGAAGGTGCTTTCCAAATGCCCCTTTGTGTTTTAACAGCTATATAGCCACAGCTACCAAATTATTAATCTCCAATTCTTACTGTTTGATCAAACTAATAGCAGATCCAACACCTTCCACCTACATCTTTTGAATCTTAACATGTTTCAAGCTCTTGCAGTTGAAGGGGTAAATATTAATGCAGACTTGTATGAGAAAAAAGGGATTTTTAAATACAGCTTACCTGTAAAATCCTTTTCTTGGAGTACATCACGGGACACAGAGCGGCATATTCATTACTATGTGGGTTATATGGAGTACCTTCAGGTGTGGACACTGGCAATCTTCAAACAGGAAGTCCCCTCCCTATATAACCCCCTCCCCTAGAGGGAGTCCCTCAGTTTTGTAGCAAGCAGTATGCCTCCCAAAATGGTCACCCAAAAGAGGGGTGGGAGCTCTGTGTCCCGTGATGTACTCCAAGAAAAGGATTTTACAGGTAAGCTGTATTTAAAAATCCCTTTTTCTTTCTCGTACATCACGGGACACAGAGCGGCATATTCATTACTATGTGGGATGTCCGAAAGCAATGCTTTAATGAGGGGAGGGAGACATCTTCCAAAGAAGGATTCAATTTAGAGATAAACTCAAATCATAATAATTCCAACTTAGTCAAGAAAAAACTTTTTTTTTTTTTTTTTTTATATCCAAGGGTGTTTTCTGATCCCGAGGATTTCAAACTGCAGCCTGTAGTACTGCCTGTCCAAAGGCAGAATCCGCATTCCTTCTCACGTCTAGTTGATAAAACCTTGTAAACGTGTGGACTGATGACCACGTTGCTGCCTTGCATATCTGAGCCCTAGAGATCTGATGGTGTGCTGCCCAAGAGGCGCCCATGGCCCTGGTAGAATGGGCCTTTACCGACAACGGAGGAGGCAACCTCTTCAACCCGTAGGCTTGAATGATTAATTGTCTAATCCATCTTGAGATGGTGGATTTTGCAGCTGCCTGCCCCTTCTTGGGGCCATCTGGTAGAACGAATAACACATCTGTTTTCCGGATCTTTTCTGTAGCTTTAAGATAGGCCATCATGGCCCGGACAATATCCAAGGTATGCAGCAACCCCTCCTTTCTAGATGTAGGTTTTGGAAAGAAGGATGGAAGTACCAAATCCTGGTTTAAGTGAAATTTGGATATAACCTTTGGTAGAAAGGAAGGATGGGCCGGAAAACTGCCCTGTCCTTATGCAGAACAAGATATGGTTCCTTACACGATAAGGCTGCTAATTCTGACACTCTCCTGGCCGAAACTATGGCGACCAAGAAAACCAATTTTCTTGTCAGTAAGAGTAAAGGAATCTCAGCCAGAGGCTCAAAAGGCTGTTTCTGTAGAGTGGACAGGACAAGATTTAAGTCCCAAGGACAAACTGGTGACTTGACAGGAGGATTAATACGCAAGACCCCCTGTAAGAAGGTCTTTACCAGCGAGTGGGTGGCCAGCGGCCTCTGAAACCACACTGACAGAGCTGAGATCTGTCCCTTGATTGTGCTTAGTGCCAGGCCTTTATCCACTCCTAGCTGGAGAAAACTTAACACCCTATCAATAGTATATTTGCGGGAATTCCATCTTTTGGAATCACACCAGCCTATGTAGTTCCTCCACACCCTGTAATAAATTACCCTGGAGACCGGCTTTCTAGCCTTAATCAGGGTAGGGATTACCTGCCTAGACAGACCCCTACCCCTGAGAATCAGGGTAATGTAGGGTGGAGGATCGGACCTTGTGAGAGTAGGTCTGGTTGTAGAGGAAGAGTCCAAGGGTCTCCCACTGCCATATTCAGGACTAGCGAGTACCAAGCCCTCCGGGGCCAAGCTGGAGCTATTAGAATGACTGGCTTGTGCTCCACTCTGATCCTGCGCAACAGGCGGGGGAGTAACTGTAGTGGAGGGAATGCATATAGAAGTTTGAATTGATGCCAAGGGCACACCAACGCATCGGTTCCGCAGGCCATAGGATCCCTCGCTCGCGACACGAACCTGTCTAGTTTCTTGTTGAACCTGGATGCCATTATATCTACGTCTGGCGTTCCCCACCTCTGGCAGATTGTCTGAAAGACCTGGGGATGCAGAGACCACTCCCCTGGCAACAGACTCTGGCGACTTAAGAAGTCTGCCTGCAGGTTGTCCACTCCTGGAATGAATATCGCTGAAATGCAGGGTACATGAGCCTCTGCCCATTGAAAAATCAAGTTCACTTCCCTTTGAGCGGCCTGGCTCCTGGTTCCCCCTTGGTGGTTTATGTATGCCACCGCCGTGGCATTGTCTGACTGGATTCTCACCGGGAACCCCTTTAATCTGGAGGTCCACGCCAACAGGGCTAGGCGAGCCGCTCTGATTTCCAAGATATTGATGGAGAGCTGCCTCTCTGCTTTCACCCAAGTTCCCTGGCGGGAGAACCCCTCGAAGACCGCCCCCCAGCCTGCCAGGCTGGCGTCTGTGGTAACTACCTTCCAGACAACAGGGCTGAAGGATCTTCCCTTTAGAAGGTTCTGAGGGTTCAACCACCAGGCCAGGCTTTGTCGGACCCTTGATGATAGCGTCAAAGGGGACTCTAAGGCATGTGCCCTCTTGCCCCAGGCTGCTAAAATGGCTGCCTGTAGGACGCGAGTGTGGATCTGAGCGTATGGTACTGCCTCGAATGTGGCCACTAGCTTGCCTAGTAATCGCATACACAGGCGAATAGTTGGTCTTCTCTTGTTTATAACCAACTGAACCAACCCCTTGATCGCCTTGATCTTTACAAGGGGCAGGAACACCTTTTGACGTTCCGTGTCTAACCTCATGCCGAGGTATTCCAACTGCTTTGTAGGCTGGAATGCTGACTTTCCCTGGTTTAGGACCCAGCCGAATTCTTCGAGGTACCGAACCGTGAGGTTTACTGCCTTCTGCAGACCCGTCCGTGAATGATCTATAATTAAAAGGTCGTCCAAGTATGCTAGGACTGTGACTCCTTGGATTCTTAAATTGGCCAGAACTGGGGCTAGGATCTTCGTGAATACCCGGGGGGCCGTGGCCAGCCCGAAAGGGAGCGCCCTGAATTGGAAGTGTCGCTGCCCGACCGCGAAGCGTAAAAACCTTTGATGCGACTGACAGATTGGTACATGAAGGTAAGCATCTTTTATGTCTATGGAGGCCAGAAAATCGTTCTTCTGAAGCGCGGCGGCTGCTGACCGGATGGATTCCATCCGGAAGGACCGCACCCTTAGATAACCGTTTAACCTCTTTAGGTCCAAAATTGGCCTGACATTGCCGTTGGGCTTTGGTATGACAAAGAGATTGGAATAGAAACCTAGGCCTTGCTCTTGGGCTGGCACTTCTAAAATTACGTCCTGGCAAAGCAGGTGATCCAAGGCTGCCAGCATTGAGGCCTTCCTTGCTGGATCCCTTGGTAGCCTTGATTCTTGAAAATGAGGCGGAGGATACCTTAGAAATTCCAGTCTGTAACCTGTGGTTACAGATGCCCGGACCCATTTGTCGGGGATCTTGGCTTCCCAAACTTCTGAGAAGAGACGAAGCCTTCCCCCCACCCGTGAGAGTGGGGGCGCCCCTTCATAAGGCAGATTTAGGGGCTGCCTTTGACGGCTTGCGATACCACGGCTTCTTACCCCCAGGGGTTTGTCCCTGCGATCTACTGTTACCGTTGGATCGCGCAGGCGGCCGTCGATAATGCCTGGAATTAGAGGGCCCCGAGACAGGAAAAAGCTGCCTTTTAAATGTAGGAGCCCGGAATGTCTTTTTGACCGGTAAAAGGGTACTCTTGCCATTTGAAATAGTCTGAATATATTTATCCAGATCCTCTCCGAAGAGTCGCCCTCCATGGAAGGGAAATCCTGCCAGAAGCTTTTTGCATGGGGGTTCTGCCGCCCAGTTCTTCAACCATAAGAGCCTTCTCATGTGTACCAAACATAGTGATAAACGAGAAGCCTGCTGGATGGAATCTTTTATAGCATCTACCGCAAAACACAGAACTCTGGGAATGTCAGCAAACTCTTCTGCTTGTTGGGTAGGCATGTCTTTTAACATCTCTTTTGTCTGGTCTTTTAATGCCTGACAAACTCCAATTGCAGCTACCGCTGGCTGCACCACTGCTCCTGCCGTAGCAAAGGATGCTTTTAAAAGTGTTTCTAATCTTTTATCAACCGGATCTCTAAACATATGTATATTTTCCACCGGGCAAGTTAGTGATTTATTCACACATGAGATGGCTGCATCCACTACTGGGAGCTTCCATCTCTTGGAGAATTTTTCCTCCATGGGATAAATGACCGCAAATCTTTTCGGTGGCAGAAAAACCCTGTCCGGCCGTACCCAATCCCGAAAGATCAATTCCTCCAAGAGAGGATGGACCGGACAAACTGCGTTGCTTAACGGGGCTCTCAAAGAGCCCAGAGAGGATACCGGAGGAACCTGAGGTTCTGGTAATGGCAAACTAAATGCCGAGCGGACCATGTCCGTCAAAGACTGTACCCACAGTCTTTCCGTCTGGGAGTCTGAAAATGGTTCCTCAGAGGTAGACCCCTCAATCCCTGAACCCTCTTGGTTCAGGTCCAGTTGATCCTCCTGTGATTCTAATTCCTCCGGAGAGAGAATCTCAGCATCTGAGGATACACTCCCTGGTGATGGGGATCTAACCCGTTTCTTACCAGGAATAGCTCTAGCGATCAATGCTGCTATTCTCTCTTCTAGCCCCCCTAGGGATACGGCTAGCATCTCCTCTGTGATAAACACAGGGCTGGGCTGATCTGGGCCAGCCTCCGCACCAGATCCCCCTAATGGCTCATCCAAGGCGCTTCTTAAATTAATAAGCTGCGGGGAAAGAATCGGCATATCCGAATCAGAAAGGGAACCCTTTTGTTTTTTGGTCTTTTTTGTACCCTTTGACCCCGAACCCTTGGAAGCCATAATACAAAATCGAGGGACTCCGCCCACACAACAGACTGTAGTGGCCAGGAGTACAATTCCAGAGTTTAGGGGAAAGTAGATTACTAGTGTCCCCACAAACTGATGGGCCCGTATGTTGGTCTTTTTTTTTTTTTTTTTTTAAATAATTATATATTTTCTATGACCATACACAATGCCCCTAACTTAAGTTTGCCAGCCTCCAACCTGCTGTCAAATAAGGGGGATTCTTTGGCTTAACAATAGACATTGGGACAAAGTCCACATGTACTACCCCTTTTCCGCCACCGGGAGTCACTGTTCTGCCGCCCTGCGTCCTCTCTTGAAACAATCAGCCACAGACTGAGCCCTGACAATGTATGACGCCGCAGGCCCGCCCCCCCCCGCCCTCCTGTCTGGATGGCGCGAAAATTCGTCAATAAGACGCGCGCGTGCACGCGCGCGCGCGCGTACCCGGAAACAGGAAGAACATGGAGGAGCCGCGCTGCTGGAGATCCATGGCGCAGAAACGGCGGCAGATTCAAAACTCCCGGCCAGGTAGGACTCTTTTAAGGCCCCTAAGGATCCTTTACTAGCCTCTAGGAAGCAACAGCAGGTTAGCTAGCAACACACTTTAGACAGGGGGGCCTAGTGATGGGGGGAGAAAGGGTGTCATCCTGTCTCTAAGACATAGTGATCACAGTTGCCCATGCAGAGCATACTCAGGCTATCCCCCCTTTTAGGTTACCCCGGGGAGCCTGCTGTCGAACCAAGTCCCGCAGGCTCCCCCTTACCTGCTCCATGCTGCAGGATGTTTGACCAGCAAACTGATCCAGTCTTCTCCCATCTCCGTGGGTAGCGTAGTAGACCTTCAGGCCCTGGGGTCCTATGAAGGTACCCACTGTCCTGGACCTATATAGCACCCTGGCAAAACAGGAACCTTATGGTTTTTGCAAACTCCAAGTCCTGGGCCCAGGGTCCAGCCCTCCAAAGAGGAGCATTATAGGCAAAACCCCACGGTTTGGGGCCCGGGTACTGTCCACTTTGGCACTGAGGCTCCTTGGACAGATCCGGTTAGCCCGCCCTTATCCCAAAGGATGTGGAGCAAAGCTATTCCGTGACCAACACCTAAGACACTGGCGAAAAAACTGAGGGACTCCCTCTAGGGGAGGGGGTTATATAGGGAGGGGACTTCCTGTTTGAAGATTGCCAGTGTCCACACCTGAAGGTACTCCATATAACCCACATAGTAATGAATATGCCGCTCTGTGTCCCGTGATGTACGAGAAAGAAAGAGCACCACACCAACCATCCAATAAGCAGGAGAGAAGTGAGCAGGTAACCCATTGTGATAAGTCAACAGGCTCACAGAGAAGTGTGAATCATGGGACTGGATAAACAGAACTATATACTGTCCATTTAAATTGATTGCAAATGCTCAATTTTTTTTCTATTAAAATAACAAACATGTTATACTTACCTGCTCTGTGCAATAGTCTTGTACAGAGCAGCCCCGATCCTCCTCTTCTCGGGTCCCCCGTCTGAGCTTCTTGCTCCGGCCACCCACCCCCACCCCGCTGAGTGCCCCATAGCAAGCCACTCGCTCTGGGAAAACTTGTGTATACTCGCTCTCGAGCCTTGCTCTGTGTGCCCATTGACACACACAAAGCGTGGCTTGGCCTCGCCCTCACTCTCTCCTCAATGGCTGTGATTGACAGCAGTTGGAGCCAGTAGCTTCCACTGCTGTCTCTGAGCCAGTGAGAAGGGAGAGAGTCAAGAGTGCCGCTGCTCGCTTGCACATTGCTGGATTGAGATCGTGCTCAGTAAAGTATAGAGGGGGGGGGGGGGTAGCTGTATGCAGATGGTGTTTTACCTTAATGCAGAGAATGCATTAAGGTAAAAATAAAAAAAACTTCTGCCTTCTGCCTTTTTTAGAATCACTTTAACTGTTTGATTGGCACTCCACTTAAAAAAAAGTAGAAATTGAATGCATTTATTTAACTGACAGATGGCTTTCCTCTAATGTCATACTTACCCCTGCCCACAGGATGTAAAAGACTTGGTGGTCTTGGGGGGGCTTGGTCAGAATATTCTGTGGTGGGAAGAGGGAACGAGCAGGCACAGTATATCCTAAGCACAGCTGAATGCCGTGAACAAGGTCTGGAGAGATCTCCAGCTGAGAGGAGCTTTGGTTTATTCAGAAGATAACAAAGGAGCAGAAAACAGACACTTAACAAGCGACTTCGTAGCTAAATGACGCACTCGTCACTATTGTTGGCCCGCGGAAAGCAGTTTCTCCGGCTGATTATCTAGCAAGTGGGTAATGCATTCAATGTCCACCTGGGAAAAAATGAATACAGTTAGCACTTTTCATACGAGAGCCACCAAGGGGAAACAGTTTGTTTTTTATATTTTTATAAACCGATTGGGAATCGACCTTTTTTTAAATAATTTATTTGATGTACATGTAGCTGGGAAACTAGCATGGTCTATTTTTTTTTTTTTCAGAAAATCAATAACTCAAGTCACATAGTAGGTGAGGTTGAAAAAAAGACACAAGTCCATCAAGTCCAGCCTATATGTGTGATTATGTCAGTATTACCTTGTATATCCCTGTATGTTGTGGTCGTTCAGGTGCTCATCTAATCGTTTTTTGAAACCATCGATGCTCCCCGCTAAGACCACAGCCTGTGGAAGGGAATTCCACATCCTTGCCACTCTTACAGTAAAGAACCCTCTAAGTCAGGGATATGCAATTAGCGGACTTCCAGCTGTTGCAAAACTACAAGTCCCATCATGCCTCTGCCTCTGGGCGTCATGCTTGTGGCTGTCAGAGTCTTGCTATGCCTCATGGGACTTGTAGTTCTGCAACATCTGGAGGTCCGCTAATTGCATATCCCTGCTCTAAGTAGTTTAGGTTAAACCTATTTTCTTCTCATTTTAATGAGTGGCCACGTGTCTTGTTAAACTCCCTTCAGCGAAAAAGTTTTATCCCTAATGTGGGGTCACCAGAATGGTATTTGTAAATTGAAATCATATCCCCTCTCAAGCGTCTCTTCTCCAGAGAGAATGAGCTCACTCAGTGCCCACAGATGAACAAGTCTGATGTGTGGTGTATATCTGTTTTTAATTAGAGAGAGAGGCAGTCTGAAAGCAAACGGCTTCTGCTGTGCTCTATCACAATGCTGTGACACCAGTATTCTTGAAGTACCCATTTAACCACTTGCGGACTGCCCACCGTACAGGGTGGCCCTTCTGTGCCAGATCACTTACCTAGTATATGATCTGACACTTTCTGAGTCTGGGGTGTGTGCCGCCAGTGATCAACTCCCATTGTGATCACACACAGTGGGAGCCCAGCGGCAGGTACCACGGACTCAATGTCTGCCACAACCCACCGATTAGACAGTACACAGGCAGAACAGCAATCTGCCTATGTAAACAAGGCATATTTCCATTCTGTCAGAAGCAGTGGCGTAGCGTGGGTTGTCAGCGCCTGGGGCAAGGCAAGTAATTTGTGCCCCCCTGACCCATGGACTTACCTATTTTCAGCGATCTCTAGTCTGGTCACATGGTCCACTATGTGAGACAGCGGTGGCTGTAGGGAAGAGGAGAGCGTGCTTGATAATGACTGGTAAAGCCTGCAGTGGTGATATCATGCATATGTTCCTATGTCCCATATGTTGGTGCTCCCTCCTCTTCACACTCATGACAGCGCCCCTCTAAATTTTGTGCCCGGAGCGGTGGCCCCCCTAGCACCCCCCACGCTACACCACTGGTCAGAAGAGAAGGTATTGATCCTGTGGAAGAGGAAGAGGCAGATTAGGACGATCTCCCTAGTAACAGCAATGTCTGGTAAGTATAATTTTTTTTTCTTTTTTTTTTGCCTATTTAGCCATTTTTTTTTTCTTTAGGGTGGACTTTAAGTTACGCTAAAACATTTGAAGGCCTCTTCCACGCGATACTCCGGTTTGAGCATCTATTTTTTTCAGCTGTTTATTTTTTTGTATGTATTTGCACATATTTTCGCGCATATGCATTTGTGCAAACTTATTCTCGTATTCACAATATGTAAATGGACGATTGAGCACAAATGTGCGCATTTGCGCATAAGGCGTAAATTACTGACCAAAAATTAAGATTTTTCGATTTATTTTTTTTACTGACGAATAAACGGCGCTTGTTTACACATTTGTGTACATAGGCACATTACAATTAATCGGCTGTGTTTTAGCTCAGTAAAAAATAAGCTGTACCAGTGGCGGCTGGTGAAGTTTTAGGATGGGGGGGCGCAAGACCCCGCCCATCCACGATTGACTCCTCCCACTTCTTGTAAACCACACCCCTTATATAATCCACCTACTTTGTCCGCTGTATCTGTATTCTGCAACCTGTAAATAGCACATATCTGCACCCTGTACATAGCACATATCTGCACCCTGTACATAGCACATATCTGCACCCTGTACATAGCACATATCTGCACCCTGTACATAGCACATATCTACAACCTGTAAATAGCACATATCTGCACCCTGTACATAGCACATATCTGCACCCTGTAAATAGCACATATCTACACCCTGTACATAGCACATATCTACACCCCGTACATAGCACATATCTACACCCTGTACATAGCACATATCTACACCCTGTACATAGCACATATCTACACCCTGTACATAGCACATATCTGCACCCTGTACATAGCACATATCTGCACCCTGTACATAGCACATATCTACACCCTGTACATAGCACATATCTGCATTCTGCAACCTGTACATAGCACATATCAGCAACCTGTACATAGCACATATCAGCATTCTGCACACCCCCCCCCCCAAATCAGGTCAGCTACAGTGCTACACTATACACATGTCAGGGGGGTGATGGACACAGCAATCACCCCCCCCCCCCCAGACTAACACAGGGTGGCAGGGCAGACAGACACACTCCTCCAGGCTCCAGTACAACACTACTACAAGTCCCAGCATTAAAAAAACAAGGCATGACCACTCATCCTCCTTGTAGATCTCCATCTTCTCCTGGGGCTCAGGTGCATGCTATCCACCATCTTTGTCCAGTTTTTCTCACTGCTGGTAATTGTAGTCCCATAGATGGTGGATTGCATGCACCTGAGCCCCAGGAGAAGATGGAGAACTACAAGTCCCAACATGTTATAATATAAGGCTCCTAGGTGGATGGGTGTCCAATGCAACCAAGCACACATGTATGCAGTTCAAGGCAAATAAGCATATATCTATTACATGATCAGATTAGGTGACTCACCCTAATGAAGGGGAATCTCCGGAGGACTTATATTGAATCTGTCATTTTACAAGGCCATGTGTGGATCAACATACCAGAAAGACAATTTCCCAAACAAGTGGGCAGATTCCCAAAAGATTGGTATACAGTGACCCCAGACAGTATGCTATCAAAATACATAGGATTAATTGTACGTAAAACAGATTGAAAAAAGGCAAAACCAGTCCATTTAAAACCTCCAAACACCACAAAAATCAATGTTGTCATTATGTAATTTAAAATTTAACACATACAGAGCCCAAGCACAAACTCCTATGAGCGGGTGGGGGGAGGATCAGATAACACCACATAAATACCCTTTTCCCTTCAGATTGATAATTCTTTAAGTGGGCGATCCACTGCCCATGTGTGGTGTTATCTGATCCTGCCCCCCCACCCCTGGGGATTGATAGGTGCATGCAATCCACACCCATCCACCTCAGAGCCTTATTGTATGTATAACCTGCTGGGACTTGTAGTTCTCCATCTTCTCCTGGGGCTCATGGAGAAGATTGAGATTGGAGAACTACAAGTCCCAGCAGGTTATACATACAATAACAGGCTCTGAGGTGGATGGGTGTAGATTGCATGCACCTACCAATCCGGGGGGGGGGGGGCAGGATCAGATAGAGTTATCTGATCCGCCCCCCCCTCTGGATTGATAGGTGCATGCAATCCACACCCATCCACCTCAGAGCCTTATTGTATGTATAACATGCTGGGACTTGTAGTTCTCCATCTTCTCCTGGGGCTCATGGAGAAGATGGAGATTGGAGAACTACAAGTCCCAGCAGTCTAACTACAATAACAGGCTCCGAGGTGGATGGGTGTGGATTGCATGCACCTATCAATCCGGGGGGGGCAGGATCAGATAGTGTTATCTGATCCTGCCCCCCCCCCTCCGGATTGATAGGTGCATGCAATCCACACCCATCCACCTCAGAGCCTTATTGTATGTATATCCTGCTGGGACTTGTAGTTCTCCAATCTCCATCTTCTCCATGAGCCCCAGGAGAAGATGGAGAACTACAAGTCCCAGCAGTCTAAATACAATGACAGGCTCTGAGGTGGATGGGTGGGGATCAGGCTGATGACCTAATGGGGCGATCAATCAAAGAAAATACAAAAAATAATCATGTGGCTTCACTTGGCTGGCTTACCTTACCAGCGCCAGCTCCGCTCGGGCAGTGTAAACTTCAGAAAGCCTGCAGCCTGACATCACTTCCGGTTTGCGAAATGCCGCCGGAAGTCAAAGTAGTAATGCTCCTGGCACCCATAGAGAGGAACGGGAAGCATATCAGCGCTTTCCAATGCGCCCATAGGAAATCTAGAAGCCCGCAAATGAAGCGCCATGTCTAGATTGCAGTGACACGGCGCTTCATAGGGCAGTGGTGGCCGGCGCTCAATCAGAGTGCATTAAATAAATATATATATATTTTTTTTTGTGTATTTCTTAAAGGGGCCAAAAAAAAAAGATTTTTTTTTTTTTTTTTTTTCCTACAGGAGGGGAGGGGGGCGGCGCCCGGGCGCCCCTATGGGCGGGCCGCCACTGAGCTGTACTGAGCTTTTCCAAGCTGCAGTGTATAAGAGGCCTAAGGAAGTCATGCATTTAGAAAACTGTGATTGATCTAGGTTTGAGAGATTGGAAATCAGTGCTTTATGATTGGTTAAAATATCAAGCAATATAGTTCCGTGCTTCTGTGTTTTGCAACCAACTGAAAATATTGATCAAAAATGTGATTGATCAGCCATTATTAATGTGACCAGTTGATTAAAAATGATCCTTTATTCGATCTATATTACAATCAATTCTCCAGCAAACACAAAGGTCATCATGGCACATGGAGGCCAAATCAATCAAGAGCCTTTGTGTTTAATGGAGGGACTCTTCAATACATGTATGGCCACCATTACTCAATTATATTTTGCTCGGGCCTTGCTGTATATGGTGTATATGTGTGTGTGTATATATATATATTCATATATATATATATATATATATATATATATATATATATATGTATATATATACCCCAAATGCGCTTATCCATGTCTTTATGGACTTTGCTTTGTGCACTGGTCCAAATCATTTGGTGGAGGGGGGATTATGGTGAGGGGTTGTTTTTCAGGGGTTGGGCTTGGCCCCTTAGTTCCAATGAAGGGAACTCTTAAGGCGGTGGCATACCAAGACATTTTGGACAATTTCACGCTCTCATCTTTGTGGGAACAGTTTGGGGACGACCCCTTCCTTTTTCAACATGACTGCACACCAGTGCACAAAGCAAGGTCCATAAAGACAAGGATGAGCGAGTTTGGGGTAGAGGAACTTGATTGGCTTGCACAGTCTTAACTTTAACACCTTTGTGATGAGCAGAGACTGCGAGCCAGGCCTTCTCGTCCAACATCAGTACCTGACCTCACAAATGCGCTTCTGGAAGAATGGTCAAACATTCCCATAGACACTCCTAAACCTTGTGGACGTCCTTCCCAGAAGAGTTGAAGCTGTTATAGCTGCAATGGGTGGGCCAACTCAATATTGAACTCAACGGACTAAAGCCTCGTACACACGATCGGATTTCCAACGGACAAATACGTGTCATTTTTGTGTGAAGGGCGTTGGCCGTGAACTTGGTATGCATACAGACGGCAAAACGTTCTCAGCCAACAAATACAAAACTACGTGTTTTTCAGCTCTTTAGCGCCACCCTTCTGCTAATGTTGTGCTATGGACAGCATTGCTTCGGCGCATGCGTGTTTGTACTTTGGATTTTTTTTTTTTTCAATGGACTTGTGTACACACAATTGGATAATCTGACGGCACACATTTGTCATCGAAATAATTTGAAAGCATGCTATAAAACATTTGTAGTTGGAAAATCCGACAACAACTGTACGATGGGGCGTACAAACGGTCAGATTTTCGGACAAAACCCTTCCATCACACAATTGTTGTCGGAGAAATCCGATTGTGTGTAGGAGATTTTAGACTGGGATGCCATTAACATTTGTGTGTGTGTGAAGGCAGGTGTCCCAATACTTTTGACAATTTTGTGTGTGTATATATAGAGATTATGGGTCAGATCCACAAAGCTGCTGCGCTCTGTGAGCCTAACCCATTTACTCTACGCCGCTGTAAGTAACAGTGGCGTAGTACTTATCCTCAAAGAAATAGCGCCGTTACTTACGGCGGCGTAGAGTAAATGGGCCAGCGTTCGCAGGTGTAATTCAAATGGGTTGTTGGTGGGCGTGTTTTATTAAAATTATCAATGACCCGACGCAAACGACGCTTTTTTTATACTGCGCATGCGCCGGCCGTGGACGTATCCTAGTGCGCATGCATGAAATCACGTCGCAAATAGTCAATGACAACGACGTTAACGTAACCTACGCCCAGGCCCATTCTGGATCGGCATGCGCAAACGACGTCCAATACGACGTTGTCCCGACGTCCATACTCAACATTGGCTCCGCCTCCATATAGCAGGGGTAGCTTTACGCCGGAGATACGCTTACGCAAACGACGTAAAGGGAATGCGCCGGCCGCTCGTACGTTCGTGGATTTGCGTATCTCGCTCATTTACATATTTTACGCTGGAAATAGACGGAAGTGCCCCTAGCCTCCAGTGTAAATATGCGCCTAAGAGACGACGGTGTAATAATGTTACACCAGTCGTTTCTTAGCGTAATTCCGGTGTATCTTGTTTTGTGGATACAAAACAATGATACGCCGGCGGGAAATTAGAATTATGTTGGCGTATCTGTAGATACGCCGGCTTAATTCTTTGTGGATCTGGCCCTATATATATATATATATATATTGGAGATACAGTTGTATGACCCGGAGATAAACACATTATTCTGCTGAATATAAAGTTGTTGTTGAACGTTGTGAATAATAAGTGTCCTTTCAGAGAATTCCCCGGCTCACACACACACAGGATCTGCAATCAATTAGGGTTTTTTTTGTATCTATTCTACGATACTTCCCGCTGAGGACAAAAGTCAAAGCTTAGAAATCCTGGAAGGCTTTGAAGTCAGGAGAACCAGCTAAGAATGAATGAGTGCATTAAGTCTTTTATCGTCCCCTTGTTCCTCGCTTTGGAGGAGTAATGAGATCGCACTGAACTACATTTTTTGACCAATGGACTATATTTAAACTCAAGTAGGAGAGGGCATTGAAAAACACTCTGTTTAGGAAGTGACCATTTGCATGCCTTATTCCAACAATTTCCATGGGTTAAAAAAGGAACTTCAAGAAATGGCACGGGCATGTCATATGACCATTAGGGTGACCACATGTCACGGATTGCCCGGGACAGTCCCGTATTTTGCAGGTCTGTCCCAGGTACCTTCATTCCAGGACAATACAGTGTCCCCGAATGAAACTGACACAGCCACCCACCGGGCCAATCTGATGACCCCAAAAAAGGCCGCCACATCACCACTTTACTCACTGACAGTACTTGTCCTGTCCGGGAATGCCTGGAGGAGCACAGTCCCCGCCCCCTGCTTGTGATTGGAGAAATCATAAATCCTGCCTCTTGTGTCCAATCACTGTGCTGTGCTGATTTTTGGGAAGGGAGTGTCCCTGAATGGTAGTTTGGAAATGTGGTCACCCTAATGACCATAAGGATTGGCATGGGCCCCTGTGTTGATGAACGATGTCCCATCACATTGTTGGATGCCATGGCTGATGAAGAGGTATCAGCTGGGAATTAGGTGAGCAATATTGCCACTTTACCACCATTCATGAGACCGGAACCTTAAAAAAAGAAAAAGAAAAGCTCCCCTGTGGTTCCACCCTCCGACCCCCTACATCAGGGGTGCCCAACCTTTTGAAGAGCAAGGGCCACTTAAGCGACTTGCTAACCGGTCGCGGGCCACAATGAGCGGAGCGAGTGGATGGCAGCCCACTCTACTCTACTCTACTTTTTGCAGACCGGATTGGAGGTAGGGGGTTTGTAAACGGACACAAGTCTATTTGCATCTGCCACTCCTTAGAGGTGAATGGAGGGTCAGATTGGGTTGGATTGACTGTGTGAAAGGGGCCTACGGGGGACGGCAAGTGCAGCACAGTTCTCCCGTGGCTTTCCTGCAGGTTAGCTGCACTTTGCTATAGACTTCTATTATATCCTGTAGGTGTGGTGCACTTTCAGAAAGCTCACCAATCTCACAGGTAATAGAAGTCTATGTCTCGGTGCAGGTGACCCACAGGTGCTCTGCTCTGCACCTGCCGATCAGTTTAAAAGCAGCCCAGTAACCACTTACCTTTAATAACAGTCTTCTATTCTATTCCATTCCAGAGCAGGAGGTCGCGGGCCACATCAGAGGGCTCCGTGGGCCACATGTGGCCCCCGGGCCACTGGTTGGGCACTAAATCGGGTGTGCTGCGCTGCTAAAATTAATACATCAATACTATATGTGATAACAAAATGTGCATTGAATACAAAAAGAAATAATTAGAAAACCAACACCAAGTGCTCCAATGTATAACACAATCACATAAAAAAGCAAACAGTGTTGACAGAGTTCATAGAGTGTTGGTATTCAGCTCCAGGGATAATTCAAAGTTCAGTGAGTTCAGAGAAATATCCCAAGTAGGAGATTGTGATTCTACAGGACAGAAGAGAGCCTCCACCTCCACCTCTTAATGCAGATCTGCTTACCAGATAGATAATAATCATAAGCATCAACAGCACAGCAGGCTGGATTGCCTTAACGAGTATCAACGTGGAATCCTGTGTGAATCTCCAAACTCAGTCTCAATGCGGCTGGGTCCCAAAAAGCAATCACTCCCAAAGTGTAGCCAAGAAAAGAAAAGGGATGCCAACATAGAGTAGTAACGTTTTAAAAGATTTAATAAAAGAAATTCGATTGCACTTACAAATAACGAATCCTTTAGAAGCATATAAATAGTAAGCCGGCCGGCTCTCACAATCCGCCCGTCCTTCCGGATGGTCGTGAGGATAAAAACAATGGTGTCGTCAGCACGCCGTTCCTCCCTACGCCGTTTCGTCCAATAGCAGACTTCTTCCAGGGGCGAAGAAGTCGGTACCTGGGCGACAAGTTGAAGGAGATCCAGATGTAACTCAAGTAAGGAGGCATATCTCCAATAATCCAACCCAGTGGGGACCTGTGGCAGAGGTATCTTCTGAGGCTCAATGAGAGGGGTCTTTGGCAGAGACTTTATCCTACAATTGTTCGAGTTAAATTCTGACTGCCAGGTCAGTGAGAGAGGCCTGTCCGGGTACACTGAACCCACTGCGGCAGGAGTGGTGAAGAGAAGTGTAACGTTTGGGAGCAGGACTGTTTCCTTATCATCACACCTGAATCTGCTATTCTCACTTCTTCTTCAGCTTTACTTTCCTCACCACAAGTTTATTGTTTTTACCCGGCTGGGTAATAAAGAGCACAGCAAAGAGCACCTGTCTGGACATTCCTTTACTTCTACTATATGCAATACCAGGGGCGGACTGACAACTCATGGGGTCCCCGGGCAATAGAAGATAATGGGGCCCCCAGCAGGGCCGCCATCAGGGGGGTACAGGCATTACACCTGTAAGGGGCCGGGGGTCCCCAGGGGCCCGGATGGGAACCCAGGGCCCCGGAGGGCCCCAGGTGGCAAACCCCTCTTTTTCATTTATTTTTTATAAATATATATATTTTTTAATATATTTTTCTTTTATTTTTTATTAAAAGGCCAATTTTTTTTATTTTATTATTTTTTAGGGGTCCAGAGGTCCCCAGGGGCCCGGAGGCCCCCAGGGCCCCAGATGGCAACCCCCTCTTTTTTTATTTATTTTTTATAAAAATATATATATTTTTAATATATTTTTATTTTATTTTTTATTAAAGGGACAATTTTTTTTTCTTTTATCATTTTTTAGGGATCCGGAGGTTCCCAGGGGCCCGGAGGCCCCCAGGGGCCCAGATGGCAACCCCCTCTTTTTTTATTTATTTTTTATAAAAATATATATATTTTTAATATATTTTTATTTTATTTTTTATTAAAGGGACAATTTTTTTTTCTTTTATAATTTTTTAGGGATCCGGAGGTTCCCAGGGGCCCAGATGGCAACCCCCTCTTTTTTTTATTTTATTTTTTTTATAAAAATATATATTTTTTAATATATTTTTATTTTATTAATTTTTTTGTAGAGGTCCGGAGGTCCCCAAGGGCCTGGAGGCCCCCAGGGCCCCAGATTGCAACCCCCTCTTTTTAAAATACATTTTTGATTATTTTTTTTTTAATATATTTTAATTTTATTTTTTAAAGGGCCAGAGGTCCCAGGGCCCCAGATATTAACCACCCTTTTAAAATATATATATATACATTTTTTCTCTCTTTTTTCTTTTTATCAAAGGGCCCAGAGGTCCCCGGGGCCGCAGATGGCTACCCCCTTTTTTATATATATTTTTCTTTTTTTCTTCTTTTTTTGTAAAGGCCCCTCCCGCCGCTTCTCAAGTCGCAGCAGCCCCCCCCCCTTCTCAAGCACCCCCCCCCCCGGTTCTACAGGGGGCCCATGCCTGAAGCTGTGTAAGGGGCCCCATCATTCCTGATGGCAGCCCTGGCCCCCAGGCTTACAGATGTCCACCAAGCCAGGTGGGAGTACAGAGGCGGGGCAACTAAAATCTCTGGATTTTCACATCAAAAGCATGTAGGTTTTGGACATATCAGGGACAGCTGTAAAAAAAAAAACACAGATCTTTACATACTGTTCCCGGTTTTAATGAGCCTGGCAACCCTGATGGGGCCCCCTATTGGCATGGGGCCCTCGGGCAGTGCCACGAGGAGCCACGAGGTAACACGCTGCCCAAGAATCCAGCAGCTCCAATGGGGGTAATGCTACACATGTATAATGTGTGGCCCCATAATCTATTGCCTGGGGGCCCGATAATCTCCTATTTCCCGGGGACCCCATGAGATGTCAGTCCGCCCCTATGTAGGATAGTGCGACCCAAGGAAAAGCAATTTACTTGCTTTTTTGTAAAGAAAAATGGATCTGAACTATGATGTGACCATGACAAAGTTTCTCCGATAACCAATTAAAATAACAAAGTCTGTAATTAGCTATGAACTAAAATGATTTTTTTTTTGAATAGTGGAGAAATGACTACTGGAAGTAGGGCTTTGTAATCAAATGTGACTTTCTTGTTACACCCCAAAGCCCTAATTTGCTGCTCGTTGTTTCCATCGATCGCACTGATGATGGCCCTACAAAGAAGATAAATGGCTCTATAATACGAGTATCTGTGCTGTAAACCAGCAGTTCTGGTGTACAGTTGGATGTTCAGATGGCCTGAGAGCCTAAAAGAGTGATTGACAGGGCCAGATTCAGCAACACTTGCGCTGGAGTATTTCGATATGCGCCGCGTAACTGTGAAGATGCGCCGTCGTTTCTATGTGCCCGTACCCACCAAACTAGATGCGCCCAATAACGGGCCATTTGCGACCGGCGGAACGTTCCGACGCCAGAGTCTCGTCAGCGCTTAATTTCGCTTGGCGCATCAGTCGCGCCTATTGATTTCCCCTGCAAATATGCAAATGAGGGATTTTTCCCAATTCACGAACGGATTAGCACCATACGCTGGCTACATGCGCCGCGCGTATCTCGTCCGTCCGGCGCAAAGTTATTTCTACAAATAGCTGCTTTATCTTTACTCCAGACGGCCACAGGTCAGCAGGAGAGCAGCTACAGCAGCGTTACCGACGATAAGAGCTAGCTGAGCACCCCCACTTGCAGGACAACACCTCTGTCCATGCTTGTCTGTCAAATTTTACAGCCATGGAGGAAGACATCATAGGTCTCCATAGCCGAGATGATGGCTGACAGCTCCTGGCCATTAAAGTTCAGCTTTCTCCTGTGTGTTTGCGGGGAACGGGAGCAGCCATCTCAGAACAAAAGTAACATCACTGCGGGGAGGGGGAGCAGGATATACTTTAGTGCCGGAATGGCGCTTCTACGGGCGCATTTAAACGCCCAACGGAAGGCATTGCGCTGACGTTTCCCGTGAAGTGGTGCCGACGGAAGTTGTGAGCATGCGCACAAAGGGGGCGAGTGGAGCCTCACTCACTGCGCATGCTCCGTGGTTGATGCGCTGAACGTAAGCCTCTGCGCTGGGCTCCGCCCATCATTTACATATGATCACACCCACTTCCCCTTGCGTCGGGTTACGCCAGCGCATTATCGTTACTCTGGCGCAAGTTTACGCGCAACTGCTATGTGAATAACAGTACTTGCGCTGAAAGGGTCGTCAGAGTAACGTAAATGAGAAGCGTTACTCTGGAGCAAAGATGCTCTCATCTACCTGAATCTGCCCCACAATGTCCAACTTTCCTCCCAAAAATGAGGAACGAACCCCTCGTTGTTGGGATTTGCGATAGAAATTGTCTCACATTGGTTCACTGAGGGCCTTTTTGTTCCAGGAGCACATTTGTGAGGTCAAGCATTGATTATGGATGATAAGTCGCAGCTCTCAGTCCCCACTTGAATTCATCCCAAATGTGTTCTATCGAGTTGAGGTCAGGACTCTGTGCAGGTCAGGCAAGTTCCAGGACCCCAAACACGCTCAGCCATGTCTTTATAGACCTTGCTTTGTGCACTGGTCCAAATCATTTGGTGGAGGGGGGATTATGGCGTGGGGTTGTTTTTCGAGGGGTTGGGTTCATGACCCCTTAGTTCCAGTGAAGGGAACTCTTAAAGTGACACTAAAGGTTTGAATAAAAAATAAAAATAACAAACATGTCATACTTACCTCAGCTGTGAAGTTCGTTTTGTACAGAGTGTCCCCGAACCTCGTTTTCTGGGGTCCCTCAGCGGCTGTCTCTGCACCTCCCCGCATAAGATAACCCCCTCTGGGAAGCGCTTTCCCAAGGGGGTTACCTTGCGGGCGCGCTCCCCAGTCCAGCATTTGCGTCCATAGACACAAATGCCGGACTCGGACCCGAACCCCTGGTGCCTGCGTCACTGGATTTGATTGACAGCAGCGGGAGCCAATGGCTACACTGCTATCAATCTATCCAATAAAGAGTCGAGAAGACGGGGCCGAGAAGAGCCGAGAAGCTAGCGCGGGACTTTCGAGGCGTCAGCATGTCAAGACATTTAGGACAAATTAATGCTCCTAACTTTGTGGGAACAGTTTGGGGATGGCCTCTTTCTGTTCCAACATAACTGCACACCAGTACAGAAAGCAAGGTCCATAAAGACATGGACGAGCGAGTTTGGGGTGGAGGAACTTGACTGGCCTGCCTGAGTCCTGACCTCAACCCGATAGAACACCTTTGGGATAAATTAGAGATGAATGAATCTGCAAGCCAGGCCTTCTCGTCCAACATCAGTGCCTGACCTCACAAATGCGCTTCTGGAAGAATGGTCAAACATTCCTATAGACACTCCTAGACCTTGTGGACGGCCTTCCCAGAAGAGTTGAAGCTGTTATAGCTGCAAAGGGTGGGCCAACTCAATATTGAACCCTACGGACTAAGACTGGGATGGCATTAAAGATAATGGCCCGGATTCACATACATTGGCTCATATATATGCCGCCGTAGCATATCTTCTTTACGCTACGCCGGCGGAACGCAGAGAAGGAAGCATGGAAATCACAAAGCAAATGCTCCCAACGTTGCGCCAGCGTAGCGTATAGTCGTAGGCGTAAGTCAAAGTAGGTGGAAGTGGGCGTGATACATTTAAATGAAGCGTGACCCCATGCAAATGATGGGCTGAACTTCAGACAAGTACTTAAAACGAACTGCGCATGCGTCGTACCTTGGACGCACCCCAGTGCGCATGCTCACAATCACATCGAAACAACTGCCTAAGATACGTCGAATCACTGCCTACGACGGGAACGTAACCTACGCACAGCCCTATTCACATACTACGTAAACTACGTAAAATTCGATGGCGTTCGTTCCCTGGTCCATACCTTCCCCAATATGGGGCCAGATTCTCAAAAGAGATACGACGGTGTATCGCAGGAAACACCGTCGTATCTCTGTTTTTTTCCCCGGGTATCTATGCGTGTGATTCCCAGTAGGGTTGTCCAGATACCCATACTAGTATCGGTATCGGGACCGATACCGAGTATTTGCGGGAGTACTTGTACTCGCGCAAATGCTCCCGATACCTAAATAGAATACTTTTTTTGTATTTATCAACCTGTTCTGTGAAAATTCTTTGAGTTTTTACTACTGCGTGACAAAAAAATAAAACATTTTTATTCATTTTTACTCATTTGTATTCTTTTATAATGTCTTGAGTTAGAGTTCTTCATAATTCTAAAGAAAATATCTTTAGTCTGTATTGTGGTTTGAAAACTGTCACATGACATTTAAAAAAAGTATCGGTATTCGGTATCGGCGAGTACATGAAAAAAAGTATCGGTACTTGTACTCGGTCCTAAAAAAGTGGTATCGGGACAACCCTAATTCCTAGAATCATTTACGCATAGATACAGTGAAGATCCGACAGGTGTAAGACACTTACACCGTCGGATCTTAGATGTAATTACCTCGCTGGCCGCTAGGTGGTCTTTACGTTGATTTCTCATTTTCCTATGCAAATGAGCCTAATACGCCGATTCCCGAATGTTTTTACGTCGCCTCGTGTCATTTACGCCGTTTCCGTAAGCGTAAACCTACCCCTGCTATATGAGGGGTAGGCTTATGAAGTTCCGTCGTATGCCATGTTAAGTATGGCGTTGGTTCTGCGTCGTCTTTTTCCGTCGTTTACGTCATTTTACTAAGTCGTTCGCGAATAGGACTTTACGTCAATGACGCTCACGTCGGCTTCATTGACGTTTTCCGTCGTGAGCTGGAGCATGCGCACTGGGCTATTTGTACGGCCGGCTCATGCGCAGTTCGATCGGCACGGGGGCGCGCTTAATTTAAATACAAGCCGCCCCCTTTGAATTACGCGGGGATACGCCGGGCCATTTACACTACGCCGCCGCAAACTACGGAGCAAGTGCTTGGATAATACGGCACTTGCTCCAGTAAGTTGCGGCGGCGTAGTGTAAATGGCTTACGCTACTCCGACGCGGATTCTACGAGAATCTGGCCCATGGGGAATAACTTTACGCCGGACGTAAACCCTACGCAAATCGCTAAAAACATGCGCCGGGCGCAAGTACGTTCGTGATTCGGCGTATTTTCTTTATTTGCATATTTGAATTGAAAATCAATGGGAGTGCCAAATGAGTCCAGCGTAACTATGCGCCCACTATACGCGGGTGTAGGCAAGTTACGTCGGTCGGGGCGTAGACAAGTTACGTCGGTCGGATGAAGTCAGTTTTTAGGCGTATCTTAGTTTTGTGGGCACGGCGCACAGATACAACGTACATATTTACACTTGGCAGCGTATCTCGAGATACATTGGCGTAAGTGCTTTGTGAATTAGGGCCAATGTGCGTGTAAAGGCAGGCGTCCCAATACTTTTGGTAATATAGTGTATTTCTAAATGTATTGCTAATGCATTTCTATTTGGCACCCTACCCTGGAGTTCTCCTTGAACTAATCTCCCACCAAAGTGGCACCGCACAGCCTTTCCTTTCCTATAACAATCTCTGTTTTTGTGAAAGCTCCCTTTATACAGTTATAACGATCATTACCTCCCATAGGGCCTGTAAACCCATGTGTTTTTTCTTTCCCTTTTTTGCAGAGTCAGCAGTTTCTGCACCAATTGGATTGTTTCCAGTAAATCTGGATTTATTTTTCCTTACAGGTAAATTCCTGTGTCCTCCCCCCCCCTGCACCAGCTCCAGGCTGGATATGTCACCGATCGATCGTCATAAACGGGGCTTACATTAAGTTATATTTCATTTTCTGTAGATTTTCGACAGCCGTGTGCGGGGCTTTAAAAGTTTATGGAGTTAATTAAACAAGCGATTATTCTAAATTCTGACATCACCATCCCGCTTCACTCAGCTGTAAACTGAAGGCAGCAAAAGCAGGTAAGAAGATCGATCTCATTTAAAGACGACCATTACTGTAAAGCCCTGTACACACGATCGGTTTGTCTGATGAAAACGGTTTGTTTTTCTATCGGTAAAAAAAAAAAAAAGAACATGTTTTAAAATGTTTCTATGGATAAAAAGCTGATAGAAAAAAACGATCGTCCGTGTGGAACTCCATTGAAGAGAAATCTACGCATGCTCAGAATCAAGTTGACGCATGCTCGGAAACATTGAACTTCATTTTTCTCAGCACGTCGTAGTGTTTTACATCACTGCGTTGGACACGGTCGGATTTTGGACTGATGGTGTGTAGGCAAGACTGATGAAAGTCAGCTTCATCGGATATCCGACGAAAAAATCCATCGGATTAGATTCCATCAGATATCCGATCGTGTGTACAGGGCTCATTTGCATTTGTTTGTTGCAGCAATACACAC
Organism: Rana kukunoris; assembly: GCA_029574335.1. Classification (NCBI taxonomy): domain Eukaryota; kingdom Metazoa; phylum Chordata; class Amphibia; order Anura; family Ranidae; genus Rana; species Rana kukunoris. The sequence continues at coordinate 3,618,025 of CM056055.1, forward strand.
ATTGCCACAACCAGGGCCGCCGTCAGGTGGGTACAGGCATTACACCTGTAAGGGGCCCGATGGTCCCCAGTCGCCCCCTTTTTTATTTTTCGCCTGACCCCCCACCTTCAGAAACTTGTGTCAGGGACCCGCCCCTCCCGTTTTTTAATTAAATTTTATTTTCGTCTGACTTCAGTAACTCGCGGCAGCCACATATTTTTGGTAAAAAAAAACTGCATTAAGCCTTTATTGATTGATTTGCGCAAAAGTTATAGGGCCAGATTCACAGAGCCCTTACTCCGGTCTATCTCGCGTTAGACCGGAGTACTTTCAAATTACGCGCGTCGTTTCATTAGTCTGAAGCCTCAAACCATGATACGACGGCTTCAGGCTTCAATCCGACTGGCTTACGTGTTCGTACGCCTTCGGATCTACGCTGCAATAATTTTGCGGCCGCTGGGTGGAGTTCCTGTCTTTTTCCGTGTTGGGGTATGCAAATTAGCTTTTTCCGACGATCCGCAAAGTTACGAGCGTCGTTCGCAATCTCTTACGGCATCTGTAGTCATCTTTTTGCCGTGTAAAATTATTCCAGCTTTTATCTGGTCTAGTATTAGACAGCCCATGTTAAGTATGGCCGTCGTTCCTGCGTCGAATTTCAACGTTTGTTTTTATTTTTTACGTAAGTCGTCCGGGAATAGGAATGTACGTAAACGACGCTACTCAAACAACAAATGATGTATCGACATTAGTTCGCGCAATGCACGGCGGGAAATTTCTGAACGGAGCATGCACAGTTCGATCGCCGCGGGGACGCGCCTAATTTAAATGCTTCACGTCCCCTAATCGCATATTTCGATTCCGCCGCGAGAAATACACTACGCCGCCGTACGTTACGAGCCAAAATCTACATGAATTTGTCGTAGAGCCAGGTAAAATACTGCGGCGTAGTGTATCTCTGATACTCTGCGCCAATGTAATTGTATGTGAATCTGGCCCATAGTGTCTACAAAATAGTGGATAGAATTATGGCATTTTTATTATTATTCTTTTTTTTAACTAGTAATGACGGCGATCTGCGATTTTTATCAGGACTGCGAAATTGTGGCGGACAAATTCGACCCTTTTGACACATTTTTGAGATCATTGGCATTTATACAGCGATCAGTGCTATAAAAATGCACTCATTACTGTAAAATTGTCACTGGCAGGGAAGGGGTTAACACTAGGGGCCGATCAAGGGGTTAAATGTGTTCCCTAATGTGTGTTCTAACTGAAGGGGGGATGGGACTTACTAGGGGAAATGACAGATCGCTGTTCATACAAAGTATGAACAGGCGATCAGTCCTTTCTCTCCTGAGAGGATCTGTGTGTTTACACGCAAATCCCCGCACTCCCTCCCCCCGAAAGGTGTCAAATCTGACACTGGAGGGTTTCCGAAAAGCGGAAGTTCCATTTTTGGGTGGAACTCTGCTTTAATCTGTGGCCCCTCTATCTACCTGGAGCTGAGCTCTATGATCACTCAGGGTCGGTGGGAGTCGTTGTGCGATTCGCTCACCTTGCATCCTCCTGTTGAACCAGATTGGAGGTCGTTGGAGTCAAACAAAAGGTGATCGTTATTTCCCGCACTCTGAGTCCTTTTCCTTCCACATGTGTATGACTTCTAAATCTGGGAGCTGTTCATAAACAGAAAGGTTTTTGTTTTCCTGACATTGCTTGGCGGTGATGTCATGCGGACAGTTTAGATCTTAACAGCGAGATGTGGAATTCTTAAAAGATACACTCCAGATGTGAAAGGATGTATTTATATGGAATCAAAACAAGAGGACTTGGACATGCAGCAGTTCACGGATTACACAGAGGAACAAATACGTTGTCAGTATGTGAGTCTAAAGTGATCTGTACAGTGATCTGAATCTCCGTCACCAGCAGTCTCATCGCCATTCAAGTGGTATCTTTTCATTGGCTTTTGGACCCTTTATTGCGGGGGGCTGCAACCTGTCGATCACAACATACCCATGGATCGTGGGCATAAGACAGGTAGATTGTGACCGGCTCCTGAGCATGTTCCTGGTAACACACTGCCCCAGTCACCACGTAGGCCTATGCTGGCAGTCCCACTTATCTTTACCCAGGTGTGGCACCTAATATGAATTTCAGGAGCAGAAGTTAGGTAATGAGCAGTAGTGACACCTGCATGCTGCTTCACATGCTACTGACCTATGCACTCTGCATTAGTTACTCCCAGGGCCGCCATCAGGAATTATGGGGCCCCTTACACAGTTTCAGGCATGGGCCCCCTGGAGCAGAGAACGGGGGGGGGGGGGGTTCCGCCTGAAATTGAGAAGCAGGGGGGGGTGCCGCGAATTAAGAAGCTGGGGGGGGCCTTTTACAAAAAAAATAAGAAATAAAGAAAAATAAAAGAGAGAAAATATATATATATATATATATATATATATATATATATATATATATATATATATATATATATATATATATATATATTTTAAAAGGGTGGTTGCCATCTGGGGCCCTGGGGACATCTGGGCGCTTTAATATTTTTTTTTATAAAAAGAAATTACAAAGAAAGGGGGGTTTCCATATGGGATCTCTGGGACCTTTAATAAAAAGAAAACTCTGGGCTTCTGCATGCTACTGACCTCTCCATCACATGCTACTGACCTCTCCACCACATGCTACTGACCTCTACACTCTGAATCACATGTTACTGACCCCTCCACTCTGCATCACATAGTACTGACCTATGCACTCTGCATCACATAGTACTGACCTCTGCACTCTGCATTACATGTTACTGACCTCTGCACTCTGCATCACATAGTACTGACCTCTGCATTCTGCATCACATAGTACTGACCTCTGCATTCTGCATCACATAGTACTGACCTCTGCACTCTGCATCACATAGTACTGACCTCTGCATTCTGCATCACATAGTACTGACCTCTGCACTCTGCATCACATAGTACTGACCTCTGCATTCTGCATCACATAGTACTGACCTCTGCATTCTGCATCACATAGTACTGACCTCTGCATTCTGCATCACATAGTACTGACCTCTGCATTCTGCATCACATAGTACTGACCTCTGCACTCTGCATTACATGTTACTGACCTCTGCATTTTGGATCACATGTTACTGACCTCTGCACTCTGCATCAAATTCTACTGACCTCTGCACTCTTCATCACATAGTACTGACCTCTGCATTCTGCATCACATAGTACTGACCTCTGCACTCTGCATTACATGTTACTGACCTCTGCACTCTGCATCACATAGTACTGACCTCTGCACTCTGCATCACATAGTACTGACCTCTGCACTCTGCATCACATAGTACTGACCTCTGCACTCTGCATTACATGTTACTGACCTCTGCACTCTGCATCACATAGTACTGACCTCTGCATTCTGCATCACATAGTACTGACCTCTGCACTCTGCATTACATGTTACTGACCTCTGCACTCTGCATCACATAGTACTGATCTCTGCATTCTGCATCACATAGTACTGACCTCTGCACTCTGCATCACATAGTACTGACCTCTGCATTCTGCATCACATAGTACTGACCTCTGCATTCTGCATCACATAGTACTGACCTCTGCACTCTGCATTACATGTTACTGACCTCTGCATTTTGGATCACATGTTACTGACCTCTGCACTCTGCATCAAATTCTACTGACCTCTGCACTCTATGTCACATCCTGCTGACCCCTGCACTCTGCATTAGTTACTTTTGACTCCTGCACTCTGTATTCTGTTCTACTGAGCTCTGCGCTCTGGGTTACTTACTACTGACCCCTGAACTGTTTAAATGTTTCTTACTTTTTATTGGGGCCGTGCTATCTGTCTCCTTACAGCGGAATGCTTTACCTTTGTGAGCTTTGATCTCTTCCGTGTTTACATTCCTTATAATAGGAATAAAAGCAAACCATTAAAAAAAAAAAAAAACAGTGTTGAAATCAAAAAAATAAAGTAAAATATATCGGATTTTTCTTTTTAAAGCGCCCCCATTCCTCCGAGCTCACACGCAGAAGCGAATGCATATGTGAGTCACGCCGCATATGTAAACGCTATTCAAACCACACATTTGAGGTACCGCCACGATCGTCAGAGCGAGAGCAATAATTCTAGCCCTAGCCCTCCTCTGTAACTCAAAAGTTGCAACCTGTAGATTTTTTTTAAACGTTACCTATGGAGATTTTTAAGGGTAAAACTTTGACGCCATTCCACGAGCGGACGCAATTTTGAAGCGGGACATGTTGGGAATCAATTTACGCGGCATAACATTATCTTTCACAATATAAAAAAAAAATTGGGTTAACTTTACAGTTGTCTTATTTTTTAAATTAAAAAAAGTGTATTTTTTCCCAAAAAAGTGCGCTTGTAAGACTGCTGGGCAAATATGGTGTGACAGAAAGTAATGCGAGCGCCATTTTATTCTCTAGGGTGTTAGAAAAAATGTATAATGTTTGGGGGTTCTAAGTAATTTTCTAGCAAAATAAATTGTTTTTAACTTGTAAACACCGAGTCTGAAAAACAAGCTCGGTCCTTAACCACTTAAGGACCGCCTCCTGCACATATACGTCGGCAGAATGGCACGGCTGGGCACAGGCACGTACAGGTACGTGCTGTGCTAGTACCTAGCCGTGGGTCACGGGCGCGCGCCCCCGACCCGGTCCGAAGCTCCGGGACCGCGGGACTCTCGGACCCGTTTGCCGCTGGAGTCTGGCGATTGGTCCCCGGAGCTGATGAACCGGGGAGAGCCGTGTGTAACCACGGCTTCCCCGCTCTTCACTGTGGCGGCGTCATCGATCGCGTGATCCCTTTTATAGTGATACACAATCACTGACGTCACACGTCCAGCCCCGCCCCCCTACAGTTAGAAACACACATGAGGTCACACTTAACCCCTACAGCGCCCCCTAGTGGTTAACTCCTAAACTGCAATTGTCATTTTCACAGTAAACAATGCACTTTAAATGCATTTTTTGCTGTGAAAATTACAATTGTCCCAAAAATGTGTCAAAATTGTCCGAAGTGTCCGCCATAATGTCGCAGTCACAAAAAAAATCACTCTTCGCCGCCATTAGTAGTAAACGCCGTAGTAAAAAATCATAAAAATGCAATAAAACTATCCCCTATTTTGTAAACGCTATAAATTTTGCGCAAACCAACCGATAAACGCTTATTGCAATTTTTTTTACCAAAAATACGTATCGGCCTAAACTGAGGGAAAAAAAAAAAAATTATATATTTTTTGGGGATATTTATTATAGCAAAAAGTAAAAAATATTGCATTTTTTTCAAAATTGTCACTCTATTTTTGTTTATAGCGCAAAAAATAAAAACCGCAGAGATGATCAAATACCACCAAAAGAAAGCTCTATTTGTGGGAAAAAAAGGACGCCAATTTTGTTTGGGAGCCACGTCGCACGACCGCGCAACTGTCTGTTAAAGCGACGCAGTGCCGAATCGCAAAACCTGGTCGGGTCCTTTAGCTGACTAAAGGTCCGGGTCTTAAGTGGTTAAGTGGATAAAATTGTCTAATTTTGGAAATGGGGCCCTAATGGTTTATTGATGAATACAGAGCTGCATTTATTTTTTTATCAGCTTGGAGGAGATTATGTAATGTAAGGCAAATGAAATGGAGGAATCCGCCTGTGGAATGTTGAGTATGTGTTGTACTTCCCTCCCTCTGATCAATATTTGCACACAGTACACATACATCCCTCTCATACCTGGATTTCTTTATATACGTTTCTCAGGAGACATAATCATTAATGTTCAAGTTACAATTGTTCTTATAATAAAACTCAATAGAGGCGAGGAAGACACCACAAGTCTGGTGAACCGGCACAATGTTATCAGGAGAATCGCTGACATGTCACTTTTTATTTTTTTTATTTGCAGGACGCCGTGCGCCACTTTGCTAAAAATAGTGCATGTCCTTTTTCTGATCTGTTCCGATTGCATCAGCTGCCAATTCAAATGAATGGGGCGCATTCATGTGGCAGGCGCAGCACTATGAAGTGCCTTATGCGCTGTGGCATTAGAAGAATTGTGATATCTCTGACTTTTCAGTCCAACACGACTGTCTATTACTCTGAAATTCCTCTAGCGCTATTCTATGGAAGCAGTAGGTTTGAAGGGCTAAGAACATGTGCGTTTTTGATGCGTTTTCCTTAACCACTTCCCGCCCGGGCAATAGGAGATTGACGTCCGGGAAGTGGTTATGAAATCGTGACTGGACGTTCTCCAACGTCCTGCACGATTTCATGCCGCGCACGCCCGTGGGGGCGCGCAGCGCGGCAATCCCTGATGCTGGGTGTCAGTCTGACACCCTGCATCTTCGATCTCGGTAACGAGTCTCCGGCGGAGGCTCGCTACCACGTGAACAGCCATGTCCAATCACGGCTGATCATGGCTGATCACGATGTAAACAGGAAGAGCTGTAGATGGCTCTTTCTCACTCGCGTCTGACAGACGCGAGTAGAGGAGAGCCGATCGGCGGCTCTCCTGACAGGGGGGGTTCGCGCTGATTGTTTATCAGTGCAGCCCCCCCTCGTATGCCCACACTAGACCACCAGGGATGCCCACACTGGCAGGGCAAAAAAAAAAAACGTAAAAAAAAAAAAAAACATCAGGATTAAAAATAAATAAAAATACAGGTAAAAAAAAAAAGAAAGATGCCAGTGAGTGCCCACACATGGGCACTCACTGGCAACAGATACATCAGTGCCACCCCTCAAAGTCCATCAGTGCCACCCCTCCATGCCAATCCATGCCCAGTGCCCACCTATCAGTGCCCATCTGCGCCACCCATAAGTACCCATCAGTGCCACCCATAAGTGCCACCCATGAGTGCCATTCTGTGCCGCCTATGAGTTCCCAGTGCTGCCCATGAGTGCCCATCAGTGCCGCCTATGAGTGCCCATCAGTGCCACCTATGAGTGCCCACCAGTGCCACCTATGAGTGCCCATCAGTGCCGCATACCAGCACCGCCTATCAGTGCCAATCAGTGCCACCTCATCGGTGCCCATCAGTACTACCTCATCAGTGCCCATCAGTGCCGCCATATAAGTGCCCGTAATTGAAAGAGAAAACTTACTTATTTACAAAAAAGTTACAGAAAAAAATAAATAAAAAAAATTCTACATTTTCAGTCTTTTATTAGTTGTTGCGCAAAAAAAAAAAAAAAAACCGCAGAGGTGATCAAATACCACCAAAAGAAAGCTCTATTTGTGGGGAAAAAAGGACGCCAATTTTGTTTGGGTACAGTGTAGCATGACCGCGCAATTGTCATTCAAAGTGTGACAGCGCTGAAAGCTGAAAATTGGCTTGGGGGGGAAGGTGCGTAAGTGCCTGGTATGGAAGTGGTTATCTTTGGGGAGGTCACCCCCCCCCCAAAGTAAAGGACTACCAGTCCCAGCATGAACCCCTGATATCTAAAGATGTGACCCCCCAAATTTGAAACTCCCAGCATGAACCCCTGATATCTAACGGTGTGATCCCATAGATTTCACAGATCTATGCTGGGACCTGTAGTTCTTCACTATTTGGGGGGTCACATCTTAATGAGGGGTTCATGCTGGCACCTGTGTCCATTTTATTCGGGACACTGTATTGTCCCAGGGTGAAGGTGCAGACCTGCAGAATGCGGGACTGTCCCGGGCAATCCGGGACACGTGGTCACCCCAGCTGATGAGGGGGGGGAGGAGGAGGGATGAGGACTGGTTACAGGTGGACTGTCCCTGTCCCAGAAATCCTGAAACACGTGTTGGGTTTTCCTGCACACATCCCCGTCTGTTCTGCGCTCAGCGTTTTTCGTTTTCTCCGCTCATTATTAATTTACAGCACAGATGTGTGAAGAATGTGACACTTCTCCATTCTCCGGAGTCTATTATGTTCGGCGTGCGGAGGACGTTCTCCGGGGTGTAAGGGGGGAGGGTGGGAACAACCCCCTGGGTCTTGTCACTCATAGCAAAATAAAGATGTCCAATCATTTTCTAATGGGAAGGTTAGAGCAGGGCAGGGAGGAAGCAATGAGCGGAGCCTGTGGGGATTGAATATGATAAAGTACCGGACTAATTGGGTTGGTTTACACTTTACAATTACATCATGGCGTGAGACGCTTTGGGAGTTCCAAGAAAAATGAACAAATAACCGGCAGCAGAAGGGGCCGCAGAGAAGATCCATTTGTATTGTGGCCCTACGGGCATTCCAAACAGGAGGCCGAGCGCTAAACTCCGTCCAGATATAAGACACAAGTTATTACCACTCTGGATTCATTGGGCCAGATCCAGAAAGAATTACGCCGGCGTATCTACAGATACGCCGACATAATTCCAATTTCCCGCCGGCGTATCTTTGTTTTGTATCCACAAAACAAGATACGCCGGAATTACGCTAAGATACGACTGGTGTAACGTTATTACACCGACATCTCATTATTACGCTGGACGCTAGGGGCACTTCCGTCTATTTCCAGCGTAAAATATGCAAATGAGCAAGATACGCAAATCCACAAACTTACGAGCGGCCGGCGCATTCCCTTTACGTCCTTTGCGTAAGCGTATCTCCGGCGTAAAGCTACCCCTGGAGGGGCAGCCAATGTTAAGTATGGACGTCGGGCCAGCGTCGAATTTTCTGTCGTTCACGTCGTTTGCGTAACCCGTATAGGGAATTGCGTAAATTATGTACACGTCGTTTTCATTGACTATTTGCGACGTGATTTCACGCATGCACACTGGGATACGTCCATGGCCGGCGCATGCGCAGTTAAAAAAAAGCGTCGTTTGCGTCGGGTCATTCATAATTATAATAAAACACGCCCCCCACTAGTAAATTTGAATTACACCCGCGAACGCCGGCCCATTTACGCTACGCCACCGTAAGTTACAGCAACATTTCTTTGAGGATAAGGAAAACGCCGCTGTAACTTACAGCGCAAATGGGACACGCCGCGCGGGCGGCCAAGGTATGTGGATCTGGCCCCTTTATGTGTATTCATTTAATGCAAGCAGGGCAAATACCCGAATGTGGTTTCTGTCTTGTGCAGTCTACTGTACAGCAGAGCTCGGAGAAGGGGAAGCAGAAGCAGCACAAGAAGCCAATCAGAGGTGTTGTGGTGCAAGAAGAATTCTGATAGAAGGAGAGAGCACGAAAAAAAAAAAAATTGTTTTCAATTTATTACTTACATTAAAGCAGCTCCCTCATACTTGCCAACTATCCCAGTTTAAATTCCTTTGTCCTTTTTAAAGGGGTTGTAAAGGTACAATTTTTTTCCCTAAATAGCTTCCTTTACCTTAGTGCAGTCCTCCTTCACTTACCTCATCCTTCCATTTTGCTTTTAAATGTCCTTATTTCTTCTGAGAAATCCTCACTTCCTGTTCTTCTGTCTGTAACTCAACACAGTAATGCGAGGCTTTCTCCCTGGTGTGCAGAAAGCCTCTTGAGGGGGGAGGGGGCGAGCAGGAGTGTCAGGACGCCCACTAACACACAGCTCCTTTCTCTATCTGCAAAGTAGAGAGTGTCCTGACACTCCTGCTCGCCCCCTCCCCCTCAAGAGGCTTTCTCCACACCAGGGAGAAAGCCTTGCATTACGGTGTGGAGTTACAGACAGAAGAACAGGAAGTGAGGATTTCTCAGAAGAAATAAGGACATTTAAAAGCAAAATGGAAAGATAAGGTAAAGGAAGCTATTTAGGGAAAAATAAATTGTACCTTTACAACCCCTTTAAGTGAGATTTTAGCGATTGAGTTTCCGTCCTCTAATACCCCCACCGGTTTCGCTGGGTTTAACCATTTATTGTCCGTAGGCTCATTTCAGACCCGTCAGATCGATGTAAATCAGCTCGGCACACAAACTGGAGGGGGAGACGGCTTTCAAATCAATTAGACCACTTGCAAGTTCTCCGTAATTAGAAGCCGGAGATGTTTCTGCCATTTCGGGAAAACGGCATAAAAACTCAATTTGAGCGTTGTTGCGTTTCTTGCTGGCCCCATCTGCCGAATGAGATCTTCATTAGGAATTAAGTGCAGGTATTTGGGGTATCCTGGAAATAAGAGGGCACTTGACCGTGACAATAATTGGGATCAGCTGTGCGTTTACATGGAAATTAGCTAGACTGAAACACCTCGGGTTTGTTTGTCTAGCCTGGCAGGAACACTTGTGTGTATTCAGCCTGGAAGCTAATTAACTGTTTCTTCAGCTAAAGTCTTTTCTTTAAAGGGACAGTATTTTTTAAAAATTACTACATTTTTCTTTTTTTAATGTATATACACTAAGGCCCCTCACACTGACATGTTTTTCAGGCGGTTTAGCGCTAAAAATAGCGTTGCTATACCCCTGAAAAAATCGTGCCTTGCCAGTGTTGCCAACCTATCAGATTGAAATTTACTGGTATTTCACAAAAGCTACTAAATTACATTTTTAGGTGCAAATTTCAGTATAGACTACAAACAAGTACGCTAGGCAAATTGCAATGTGATTTAGGGTAGTGTTTTGTCGCCTGAAGCGCGACGCTCAAAAACGCTAGAGGGGAAAAAAAACATTATTCTCTATGGAGATGGTTCACATCTCCACTCCAAAACGCCGAACGCTGAACGCCTGGAGCTCAAACAAGTCCCGTACCCTTTTTTGTCGCGCAAATCTGGCGGCTTGGGTGTTCTACATTGGTGACAATGACCTGTACAAAATCGCGGTAAAAAACGCTGCGTTTTTTCGCGGCAAATTGAGGTAAAAAACGCCGCTATTTGTCGTGGCAAATCGCGGTAAAAAAAACACCACAAATCGCCTACGCTTAGGTGTGAATGCAGCCTAAGGTAAAAAAACATATTTTTGTTATTTTTGCTATAATAAGGGCAAATTATTTAGGCACATCACCCCCTGCCTTTACCCCCCTCTGGCGTTCCACAATCTCCCCCTGCCTCCAATCTCCCCCTGCCGCCAATCTCGCCCTGCCTCCAATCTCCCCCTGCCGCCAATCTCCTCCTGCCGCCAATCTCCCCCTGCCTCCAATCTCCCCCTGCCTCCAATCTCCCCCTGCCACCAATTTCCCCCTGCCTCCAATCTCCCCCTGCCTCCAATCTCCGCCTCCCACCAATCTCCCCCTGCCTCCAATCACCCCTTGCCTCCAATCACCCCTTGCCTCCAATCTCCCCCTGCCTCCAATTTCCCCCTGCCTCCAATCTCCCCCTCCCACCAATCTCCCCCTGCCTCCATTCTCCCCCTGCCTCCAATCTCCACCTGCCTCCAATCTCCACCTGCCTCCAATCACCCCTTGCCTCCAATCTCCCCCTGCCTCCAATCTCCCCCTGCCGCCAATCTCCCCCTGCCTCCAATCTCCCCCTCCCACCAATCTCCCCCTGCCTCCAATCTCCCCCTGCCTCCAATCTCCACCTGCCTCCAATCTCCCCCAGGCCCCCTGCCTCCAATCTCCCCCTGCCTCCATCCTCCCCTGCCACCATCCCCCTCTGCGGTGCCACCAACAACCCCTGTCTCCATCCCCCACCCTCTGCAATGCCACCATCACCCCCTGCCTCCAATCTCGGCTATGTTTACTGGCACATTCCTGCAACAATGAACATTTACGAACGGAGGAAAAAAGTGCCCGTTTTTACGGACTGTCCGTAAAAATATGGACGGTTGGCAACACTGTGCCCTTCAGTCTTCAGTGTGAAAGCAGAAGGCTTTTAGACTGAAGCGGTGCACTAGCAGGACCGCTCCAAAAATCCTGCTAGCCGCATCTTTGGAGCGGTATAGGAACGGGGTGTTTACCGCTCCTTCCCATCGAAATCAATGGGAAACTGCGGTAATACCGCTGGCAATGCGCCACTGCAGAGGCGCATTGTGGGCGGTATTAACCCTTTTTATGCAATCATTTCTTATTATTAATTGAGAAACAGCCTCTGAGAGTAGAGATTGGTAGGGAGTATATATAAAGGGCGTACCATCATCCTGAATTGATTGTTTTTTACAAAACAAAATGTAGGTGCCACATTGTGGACTTTGCTGAAATATCAGGGGTCTAAACAGACCTCTGATGTCTCACTTTTGACACAAAGATAGGGACTGAGGACAGAGATTCCTCAGTTCCTTTCTCTTCAGCCAAGCAGCAGGAGGAATCTGCCCAGCACAGGGTAATTAGGGTGTTCCCAGGCACACCTGACACACCCTATGCACACGCCTATGGTTAACTCTGTGTTTTATCACACAGTGGAAGAAAAAGAATGTTATATCACTTTCAAAATGACCAGTCAAAAACAGGTATTTGCACCCACTTCCGGGAGTCCTCTCTGCGGGGAGTACGTCACTTCCCGCCCCCGCCTGCTGTGTTCTGGGAAACACTTGGCTTCCAAAACACAGCGGGGACCAGTCAGGATGGCGCTGCACGACTCGCGCATGCGCCGTAGGGAATCGGACAGTGAAGCCAAAGCCCTTCATTTCCTGATTCCTTCACCGAGGATGGCGGTGGGGGCAGCAGAGTGACGAGCGAACGTTTGTCCTCTGCTGCCAACATTGCTGGCCTCCAGGACAGGTAAGTGCCCAAATATTAAAAGTCAGCAGCTGCAGTATTTGTAGCTGCTGGATTTTAATATTTTTTTAAAGCAGAGCTCCACCCAAAAGGGGAAACTCTGCTTGTTTGCACCCCCCCTTGTCACTTTTTTGGGGGGGGTTGTGGGTACCTGGTTGTGACCGGTTCCTGCTCCCACTTACGGCTCAGATTTCCCCAGCGAACTGAGCCGAAAGATCGGCCTCTTCTTCCCTCGCAGACATGTGATGTGTCCCAGAAGACTATAGAACCATTCACAAGGTGCAGTGTGTTTCCCTTACTAGAGATCGCGGCGCTTGCACCTGAAGCTGAATGAAGAATCGGCTCGGGTGAGGACATTGCAGGATCCCGGGACAGGTAAGTGTCCTTATATTAAAAGTCAGCAGCTACAGAATGTTTTTTTGACGGAGTCTGGAGCTCCTCTTTACAAATACTGATTCTTCTTTTATAATCTTTCTAAATCCTCTTAGGAAAAAAGTGTTACAAAAAAAGTTCCCTATAAAAGGCGCGCTCCACATTTCTAAATGTTGCAGTTGATGAGAAATCGCGTGACATGTTTCAGTCCTTTGTTATCCCGCATCGTTCATAGATCAGCTGCTGATAGCAGGGGGTGTACAGAAGTCGGAGGACTGCAGTCATCATGATCATTAAACACACATTCAAAAGGATAATATTTTATAATGGTGCCTAAAGTGTGAGTTTGTGTCCTAAACTGAACTGCAGAACAAAGAGCTTGTTCATCAACGTGCGTGACATGCAGATACGTGCAGAAAACAGATAGTTGTGAGAGAGGATCTCTCATCATTCCGATACTGACATTTCCTATGTGTCAGAGCCCCGCCAGGAGAATAGGGATTAATGGATCGCCCTTCTTGGCTCTGCTAGGAAACATGCCCCAGGCACTTCAGCCACTAAATACCTTTCAAAAATCAGGGACTATTGAGAAAGAGAGAGCGAGAGAGAGAGCGAGAGAGAGAGAGAGAGAGAGAGAGAGATGGAGAGACAGTAAGGCCGTGTACACACGGCAGAGAACCTCGACGGGCAGAACACATCGTTCCGCCCGTCGAGGTTCTCTGCCGGCCGTCGAAATCGGCGACCCGCCCGTCGGGAATGGCAACCAGCCATTCATCCAGGCGGGCCGTCGAGCAAAAAGAGAGCGTGCTCTCTATTTCTGCTCGACGGGATTCCCGACGGGCGGGGCGAGCGCTCCGTGTACACACGGCCGAGGTCCTCGCTGGAATGCAGCTTCCAGTGAGGTTCTCGCTGGTTTCCAGCGAGAACCTCGGTCGTGTGTATGCCGCCTAAGAGGGGAGAGAGAGAGAGAGAGAGAGAGAGATGGAGAGACAGTAAGAGGGGGGGGGGAGAGAGAGAGACAGAGGAAAGGGAAACAGGGAGAAGGAAAGGAAAGAAAGAATGGTAGGGGGCAGGACTGTCTTAATAACTAGACAAACAGTTATTTTCGTTTTCATTTGGAAAATAAATGTATTTAGTTACTCCCGAAAATCGTTTTGATTTATTTTGTTTTTCGTTGGGGAATAGCTTTCGTCCGAAAATCCAATAATACTTGGTTTCTGTGGAATGGTCAAATGAATATTCGACGGAACGTCGTATCTTTTTGGTTGCTGTCGAATGGTCAAAGCATATTCGACGGAGCGTCGAATCTTTACGTCGAATCGTACATTTCCGAGCGAATATTCCGCCTACAAGAATTTTAATGTTGTATGACTAGTAATAATGTCGAATCTATTCTCTATAATGTCTAATCTATTTTCTCATAAATCAAAATCTATTCTCTGTAATGTCAAATCTATTATTTCTATAGTGTCGAATCTTTTCTCTATAATGTCAAATCTTTTCTCTATGATGTTGAATCTTTTCCCTATAATGTCCAATCTCTCTATATCGAATTTTAACCGCAACGATAACGAAAATAAAGCATTTTTTATGTCGGATCCTTCGGTTTTCGTTTCTTGCGCTTTCGTTATCGTTTGTTAAAACGATAACGAAAAAAAACAGATTTTCGGACGAAAATGCATTCTAAAGAAAATTAATGCACATGTCTATTAATAACATCATGGGCCCCTGGGCAAAGAAATACTCTGGGGCCCCTACCAGCCTGCCCCAATTTGCACCCCTACTCTGACGAATTATAGTATGAATAGTTGATAGAATTAAAAATATATTGATTAGTACTTTCAATAAAATCTATTTTAAACAATGAGACCACATGCCTTAAATCAAAGACTAATCAACACAAAGGGCACAGTACAGAGGGAGGCAGAAAGGCACAGTACAGGGTAGGTCATGAGGGCACAGTACTGGTTCCGGGACATGGCCATCCTGGGACAGCTTAGTAAAAGCATGACTGTCCCAGCAAAGTATGATTTAATGCAAGATTATCATGGGGCCCCCATATACCTGGGGCCCATGGGCACTGCCCATGCTTTAAGATGGCCCTGGTAGGGGGATGGGAGAAAAAGTCGTGATAAGAGAGGAAGAAGAGAGAGAAATGTGGGGAGAGATGAGAGTTATAGAGAGGAGAGAAAGCGATATTACAGAGAGGGGTGATAGAGAGATTAAAAAGGGAGAGTGAGAGGAGAAAGGAGAAAAAGAAAGGAGAGAGAGAGAGGAGGAGGAGGATCAAGAGAAAGAAGATGGGAGAGCAAGATGAAGGAGAAAAATAAATAGGAGGAGAGGGAGAAAGTAAATGGGGAATAAAAGGGCAGAGAAAAGAGGGAGAGAGAGGGATGATATAGAGAAAAAAGTGGAACTAGGGAGAGAGGAAAGAAAGCAGGGAGAAAGGAGTGTGTGATGGAGATTAACAAGAGAGGAAGGAGCGCGAGAGAGAGAATCGGAGGGAGAGAAGAGAGTTATAGAGAGGAGAGCGGGGTCATAGAGAGGAGAGAGATTAAAAAGGGAGGGTGAGTGAGAGAGTGGAAGGAGGTAAAGAGAGGGAGAGAAAGGAAAAGAAAGGAGAGAGGGGGGTGACAAGAGGGGAAGGCGAGAGAGAAATTGAGGGGAAAAAGAGAGTTATAGGAGGAGAGAAAGAGAGATTATAGAGAGGTGGGGAGGTGATAGAAAGAGAAAAAGAAAGGGAGGAGGAAAAAAAGAAAGAAGTGAGAGAGGGAGGAGAAGGATAGAGAGAAAGGAGAGGGAAGAGAGAGGAAGGAGAAAAATAAATAAGAGGAGAGGCTAATAAATGGGGGAGAAAAGAGGCAAAGAGATGATATAGAGAAAAAAAGGGGAACTAGAGAGAGGAAAGAAAGAAAGCAAGAAGAGAATTGAAAAAAGGTTATGGAGAGGAGAGGCGGTGATAGAGGAGTGGTAGAGAGATTAAGAAGGGAGGGTGAGTGAGCGGAAGGAGGTAGAGAGAGGGAGAGAGTGGAAGGAGCAAAAGAGAGAGAGAAAGAAAGAAAATGACAGAGAGAAAGAAGAGGAGAGAAAAGAAATAAGAAGAGAGGGAGAAAGTAAATGAGAGGAGAGAGGGGGAGAGAGAGGTGATATAGAGGGGAAAAAAGGTGAACTGGAGAGAGGAACGAAAAGAAAGCAAGGAAAAAGTGTGTGTGATGGAGATTAACGAGAGAGAATTGGAGGGAGAGAAGAGTTATAGAAGGGTGATAGAGAGGGGAGAGATTAAAAAGGGAGGATGAGTGAGAGCGTGGGAGGAGGTAAAAAGAGAAAGAAAGACAGATAGAAAGAGAAAGATAAAGAAAGTAGAGAGGGGGGATGAGGATAGAAAAAAGGAGAAAAAAATAAAGAGGAGGCGAGTGAGAAAAGTAATTGGGGGATAAAAAGGGAGAGAAAAGAGGGAGAGAGAGGTGATGTAGAGTAAAAAAGGGGAGCTAGAGGGAGAAAGTGTTTGTGTGTGTGGGGGGGATGACAAGAGAGGAAGGAGAGAGAAAGAGATTATAGAGAGGAGAGGGGTGATAGAGGAGAGGTAGAGTCAGGGGCGGACTAACCACTCGGGCACTGCCCAAGGGCCCCATGCCACTAGGGGGCCCCATCAGGGTTGCCAGCCTCAGTAAAACCAGGGACAGTATGTAAAAATCTGTGTTTTTTTTAAAAATCCCAAGGTTATAGCTGCCTTACCTCTCCAGTACCTTTTCAGTGTGTGTATGTGTATTCTGTGTGTATGTATACTGTGTGGGTATATTGTGGGTATACTGTGTGGCCCCATAATCTATTGCCTGGAGGCCCCATAATCTCCTATTGCCCGGGGCCCCATGAGTTGTCAGTTCACCCCTGGGTAGAGGCATGGGCGTCCGCAGGTAGAAGCAAGTGGGGGGCAAGTGGAATCAGGGATGGGCAAGGTGTCCACCATAGGCATACACATGGGTTGCGTGCAGACCGTCAGCGGGTGCCGGCGCTGGGACGCTCTCCATGTACCAGCACCTGGCACAGGAAGGAAAATTGCATTGTGGGCAGCAGCTGGCAGGGCTTTTCATCATCTGGAGATTCTGCCGCCTCCAGCGCTGGTCTCTAGCATCGGGAGTCAGCACACACAGAACCCTTCCTGCTCTCCCAGCTCTGCATATAAAACAGAGGAGAGGCGGGGCGGGTTATCCACACAGCCTCTCAAGCCTGCAGCGTGTATCAACAGCAGAAAAATAATAATTTTAAAATCATTCAAACCGCGCTCGCATCAATGTGATATAAAGTGCTATGGTATTAACCGTGACATGTTATTATAAATCATATATTGATTTCATATGCCATGAACAAAGTGCAATGTGCATATTAAACAAAAAATCTGCACCTGTACATAGCACAGGCCTGGAAATAAAGTCTGCTGCCGTTTCCACTTTAAAAATAAATACTTGCGAGTTGCGGCTAAGCCCGTCCCCTTAATATTGTTAAAAGGGGGCGGAGCATGGGTGACCTTAAAATTATGCCACCCCCCTGAAAAAAGTTCTGTGGACACCCATGGGTAGAGGGATTAAAAAGGGAGGGTGAGTGGGTGAGCAAAGGGCATAAATAGGGGGAGAAAGTGGAAGGAAGGAAAGAGAAAGAAGAGAAAAAAGTGGTGGGGGGGGCATAGAAAAACAGAAGGAAGAGAGAGTGAAAAGAGAACCAGGGGCGTCGGGAGGGGGTGGCTGGAGCCCCGAATGTGACCTAAAAAAGCCCTGAGTCTCATGCTGGCAGGTCTGCATTGTCAGCCCCGAGTGAGTGGAGAGTGCCGGGACCGATCTGATCCGAGCGCCGCTGAATGTGGTTGAGTGCCATAGCAGGTCCCGCCTTCTGGAGCCTCCGCAACGCATAGGAAGGACGTCCCAATGGTCCAATTCCGGTGCATTGCCATGAATTGAAATTTGCCATAGAATGAGATGGTCCGCCTCCATCCCATTCTATTGGCTCACTCATGTCACGTGACATATTTAAACGTCAAGTATTGACGCAAACATCAGTCACAGCTAGGCTATCATAGGGAGAGGATCTCCTCTCCCTGTGATAGCCCGATAGCGCTGTCAGCAGCGTGCCTCCCGCCAGTGCTAAGTACACCCCGCGCCCGCAGCTCTACTCCCCGCACCCCGCGCCCGCAGCTCTTCCCCGTCCTCCGCGCCCGCAGCTCTTCCCCGTCCTCCGCGCCCGCAGCTCTACTCCCCCGTTAAGAATCAGGGAACGGGGAGAGTCTACGCTATTAGCGTAGACCTAGCGTTGGCTACGTTAGTAGCGTAAACCTGCGCATGCGCAGTATTTACAACACCAGCCCACATAACCTGGAGCAGCTGCAGCCCGTTCCCTGATTCTTAACGGGGGAGTAGAGCTGCGGGCGCGGAGGACGGGGAAGAGCTGCGGGCGCGGGGTGTACTTAGCGCTGGCGGGAGGCACGCTGCTGACAGCGCTATCGGGCTATCACAGGGAGAGGAGATCCTCTCCCTATGATAGCCTAGCTGTGACTGATGTTTGCGTCAATACTTGACGTTTTTAATATGTCACGTGACATGAGTGAGCCAATAGAATGGGATGGAGGCGGACCATCTCATTCTATGGCAAATCTCAATTCATGGCAATGCACCGGGACCGTGGGACGTGTGACGTCCATCATAGGCGGTGCAGGCTCCAGAAGGCTCCTCGGCTCTCCTCTCCTCCTTGGCTCTCCTCTCCTCTTCAGACGACTGACGGAATGACTGACTGCCTGCAGTATAATGTAGAAGCTGTGCATAAATAGGTGATAAAGTGCAACCACCTATCGGTAGCACTCCATACCAGAGATTGACTACTAGCACCAGCACCTTCACCCTGATCACTGTGCACACAGCCATCCATCCAGCTTGCACCTTATGGACATTATCTGCACTGCGTTTTTTTGACATTCGTTTTTATTTTATTTTTTTATGGAATTTTAGTGTGAATATATTTATTTATAGTTGTCACATGATGATGCCATTTCAAATATTTTATGAGTTTATTCTCACATCTATTTTGTGGTACACTTTTCACAGTATTTGGACACTTTATCAGTCCATTGTTTATATTGTCGCAGCTGATTATTTATAGTTTATTGTTACTATTTTGACCATTCATTCATTGCCTTTCAAGTGTACCTGTCAAGTGAGCACATTTTCACTTTATCACCTATTTATGCAAAGCGCAGCACTAATTCTACATTTATACTTACCTGGGTCTTGATACTACCTTCAGTGCTTTCTGCAGTACCCCACCTTTTAAACTTGGCTAGCGCGGGAATATCTTTTCATTACTAACTGCCTGCAGTGATGCCGCACACCACGGCTGAGCTAAGGTAGGTCAGAGACAGAGAGAACTTACGCCGACGTATCTATTGATACGCCGCGTAAGTTCTAAGATGCGCCGTCGTATCTGTGTTCTGTATTCAGAAAGCAAGATACGCCGAAATTTGGCTAAGATACGACCGGCGTAAGTCTCTTACGCCGTCGTATCTTAGTTGCATATTTCCGCTGGCCGCTAGGTGGCACTTCCGTAGATTTACGTGTCAAATATGCTAATGAGCTAGATACACCGATTCACAAACGTAAGTGCGCCCGGCGTTTTGATATACGTCATTTACGTAGGCGTTCGACCGGCGTAAAGTTTCCCCTGCTATATGAGGTGCAACCCATGTTAAGTATGGACGTCGGAACAGCATTGTATTGTACGTGGTTTACGTCGTTTGCGTAAGTCGTTCGAGAATGGGGCTGGGTGTAAGTTATGTTCACGTCGATATCAATGAGTATTTCCGACGTGATTTTGGAGCATGCGCACTGGGATACGTCCATGGCCGGCGCATGCGCCTTTCGTTTCGGCACGTCATTTACGTGGGGTCACAATTAATTAACATACAACACGCCCACTACCAGCCTACTTTGATTTACGCGCGTGTTACGCCGGCCCATTTACACTACGCCGCCGTAACTTAGGGCACAATTTCCTTCTGAATACGGGACCTGCCGCTCTAAGTTGCGGCGGTGTAGTGTAAATGAGATACGCTACGCCGCCGGAAAGATACAAAAAAGTATCTGAATCTGGCCCAGTGTATGTAAATGTCAGTGTATGTAGGTCAGTGTAGATAGGTCAGTATAGGTAGGTCAGTGTATGTCAGTGTAGGTAGGTCAGTGTATGTCAGGTAGGTCAGTGTATGTCAGTGTAGGTAGGTCAGTGTATGTCAGGTAGGTCAGTCTATGTAGGTCAGTCTATGTAGGTCAGTGTATGTCATGTAGGTCAGTGTATGTCAGGTAGGTCAGTGTATGTAGGTCAGTGTATGTCATGTAGGTCAGAGTATGTCAGGTAGGTCAGTGTATGTAGGTCAGTGTATGTCAGGTAGGTCAGTGTATGTAGGTCACTACCGTCAGTGTAGGTAGGTCAGTGTATGTCAGTGTATGTCAGGTAGGTCAGGGTATGTAGGTCAGTGTATGTCATGTAGGTCAGTGTATGTCAGGTAGGTCAGTGTATGTCGGTCAGGTAGGTCAGTGTATGTAGGTCAGTGTATGTCATGTAGGTCAGTGTATGTCAGGTAGATCAGTGTATGTCAGTGTAGGTAGGTCAGTGTATGTCATGTAGGTCAGTGTATGTCAGGTAGGTCAGTGTATGTAGGTCAGTGTATGTCATGTAGGTCAGTGTATGTCAGGTAGGTCAGTGTATGGCGGTCAGGTAGGTCAGTGTATGTAGGTCAGTGTATGTCATGTAGGTCAGTGTATGTCAGGTAGATCAGTGTATGTCAGTGTAGGTAGGTCAGTGTATGTCATGTAGGTCAGTGTATGTCAGGTAGGTCAGTGTATGTAGGTCAGTGTATGTCATGTAGGTCAGTGTATGTCAGGTAGGTCAGTGTATGTAGGTCAGTGTATGTCATGTAGGTCAGAGTATGTCAGGTAGGTCAGTGTATGTAGGTCAGTGTATGTCATGTAGGTCAGAGTATGTCAGGTAGGTCAGTGTATGTCAGGTAGGTCAGTGTATGTAGGTCAGTGTATGTCAGGTAGGTCAGTGTATGTAGGTCAGTGTATGTCATGTAGGTCAGAGTATGTCAGGTAGGTCAGTGTATGTAGATCAGTGTATGTCATGTAGGTCAGAGTATGTCAGGTAGGTCAGTGTATGTCAGGTAGGTCAGTGTATGTAGGTCAGTGTATGTCAGGTAGGTCAGTGTATGTAGGTCAGTGTATGTCATGTAGGTCAGAGTATGTCAGGTAGTACAGTGTATGTAGGTCAGAGTATGTCAGGTAGGTCAGTGTATGTAGGTCACTACCGTCAGTGTAGGTAGGTCAGTGTATGTCAGATAGGTCAGTGTATGTAGGTCAGTGTATGTCAGGTAGGTCAGTGTATGTAGGTCAGGTAGGTCAGTGTATGTAGGTCACTACCGTCAGTGTAGGTAGGTCAGTGTATGTCAGGTAGGTCAGTGTATGTAGGTCAGTGTATGTCATGTAGGTCAGTGTATGTCATGTAGGTCAGTGTATGTCAGGTAGGTCAGTGTATGTAGGTCACTACCATCAGTGTAGGTAGGTCAGTGTATGTCAGGTAGGTCAGTGTATGTAGGTCAGTGTATGTCATGTAGGTCAGTGTATGTCATGTAGGTCAGTGTATGTCAGGTAGGTCAGTGTATGTAGGTCACTACCATCAGTGTAGGTAGGTCAGTGTATGTCAGGTAGGTCAGTGTATGTAGGTCAGTGTATGTAGGTCACTACCGTCAGTGTAGGTAGGTCAGTGTATGTCAGGTAGGTCAGTGTATGTAGGTCACTACCATCAGTGTAGGTAGGTCAGGTAGGTCACGGCCCAGCCAAAAATAAAAGCCTGCATCACATACATCACCCCCCCCCCCCAGTTTCTGGCCTTGGACTTCGGGCTGAAGCCCCTGGTCTTTTTGCCACCTAGCAACGCCCCTGTAGAGAACAGAAATAAAGTAGAAGGAGACAATAGAAACACAAAAGAATAAGAGAGAGAAATAAAAAGAGGCAGAGAGAGAAAAAGGAGAGGGGAGGGAGAAGAAATGGAGAGAAAGGAAGGATGGGAAAGCGAGAACAAAGGGAGGGGAGAAAAAAAAGGGAGCGGGGGGAGAGAGAGAATAAAAAGGTGTATGAAGACACAGGGAAAGAGGGAAAGAGAAGGACTGAGGAAGGGAGTAAATCAGAAGACATAAAGGAGAGGGTTAGTTGGTGTGCGGATACTCGGAGACAAGCGATGGCCATACCTTCTGTTCGACCTTCTTTAATCTTTGATCTCTGGCAGACAGACCCTTGAAATATTTGGCCATAAACACATATTTCCAAATCCATCAGATTCGGTCATCCAATGGGCAAAGCATCGTTGCAGGTCAGCCACCTACACACAAAGATGCAAGATATCCTCATGGGAAATCACTTGGCGATACATTCAGGCACGGCCCACACACGCCCCAATCACCAGCTCATGACATCTTTTTACATTGACCCCTCTGTGTTATCGTTAGTCTGTGTTTAGAGAAAAACATGTAAATGTGGTAGGAAGGAAACTGCAGAGAACAAGGAGTGTGGCCTTTTAACGCCAGCGCTGCCAATCATTCACACGTCTGGTACGGTCTCTAAACGTGTCGCACCTCTACCGAGCGCCCCCACCCCCCTGCAGAGTCCGACACGGTGGGATCCGCGATTCAATTATCCGGCCCAGCTGCTCGCCTCTGTGTAGGGAGACTTTCACAAGCTGTTATAAAGAGGCCATAGCCGCTTCTGAACGTGTTTCTGAACACGACCCAACAGAGTCAATACAAATAATCATTGTCTTACATAGACCACCCTCCCAGGGGCTGGGGAGGGGTATTAATACCTGCGACAGGTTTGGAGAGGGGTGATTGATGTCTCCAGTGCATATTGCTATATCAAATACACTGAACTCCAGGCAGGAATTAAAGACACAAATTAATGCGGCTCTGTCTTCGGTAACCAGGGGCGGACTGACCATTGAGGCACCCAGGCACTGCCCGAGGGCCCCATGCCACTAGGGGGCCCCATCAGGGTTGCCATGCTCAGTAAAACCAGGGACAGTATGTAAAAATCTGTGTTTTTTTTTTTACATCTGTCCCTGATATGTCCGAAACCGACATGCTTTTGATGTGAAAATCCCGAGATTTTAGCTGCCCCGCCTCTGCACTGCCTCCTGGCATGGTGGCCATCTGTAAGCCCAGGGGCCCCATAATCTTCTATTGCCCGGGGGCCCCATGAGTTGTCAGTCCGCCCCTGTCGGTAACACATCGTTTTTAAATGCAAGCAGTGCAAGTACCTGTTAATGAGCTAGTATCAGCCACTTTCAATCTCTATACAGCGGGGCTGGAGTGTGAGCGGAAGCAGCAGCACTCAGAACGGTCCATGTGCTGATAAGAGGAATGCTTATAGGAGAAGAGAGCAGAGTGACAGTGAGGTGAGCTCATCTCTGTGCTGCTTCTCCTTTCAGTGTCCAGTCACAGGCTGGCGGTGAGTTCAAGATGACCTGGGCTCAGAGGAAGTGGGTTGAATGATGCTGGGTATCAGACTGAGGATACCCGACAGCCAATCCTGGCTTCTGGATTGAAACTGAAATTCTATTTGCTAACTTTGATTTGTTTGGGTACGCTGTAAGATGGCACATTTATATGTAGCAATTTATTAATGCTGGGGAGATATAACATGGTCCTGCTTCCCCTACCAGGGCCAATCATAGGCAGGGTGCACAGGGTGCATTGCACCCAGGTGCCTGCAGAGGTGGGGGCGCCAAAGTGCCAGAGTTCTCCCCTCCCTCCTTGTTCTCCTTGTTTGTGTCCGTTCAGAACTAGTGTTCTGAGCATAGGTGTGTGTCCGTCCAGAACTGATGTGAGTATAGGGCAGCCGTCCAGCCTGGCAGTGCTCGGGGGAGGGGCCGCTCCTCTTGCTGACATGAGAGTTCTAGTTTTCAGTGGCTGCTGAGTGCTGATGTGCAGGAATGAATTCCTCACACTGGGAGTCTTTGAACCCTCACTGTCTCCACCATCTCCAGTTGGAATGCCTCCCCTTCCCATCTCTATCTCAGGCTGCACAGAGAGAGAATCGAGGTGAGTCACAGTGTTCAGTGTGTTGGGTGATGGCATCCCCAGCATCCCTTTACACGTTCTCTGGGCTGCCCCTGCTCTAGATGTTTCATGGCATGATAGATTGCATAGGATACACAGCCCCTGCCCATTACTGCGCCTAGTCCATCTACAGATAAGATGTATAATGAGATGTAAAGGGGAGGAGTTAGTAAAATGACAACGCCCATGTGGGGGTGCCAGAAATATTTCTGCACCCAGGTGCCTGTGACCCTAGGATCGGCCCTGTTCCCTACCTCTTGTGTCTAAATAAGACCAGCAATATGACACAAAGGCTATTTTCTATTGTAAACCAATATTTAGTTTACTGAAACCAATATCAATTGGAAAGCAATAGACTCGCGGACATACAGTACTGGTTCTTACTATTGCCTAAAATCAAGACAATTAAAGAGATCATTGGCATTATAAAATTTGTGTTGACCCTGAAACCATGCAGGATGGAAGGTCAATCAACCACAACTCAAGAAACCCCTTGAAACCTCTAGACTCTGGAGGAACCCTAGGGTTCCACGAAACCCTGTGGAGAATAACTGCTCCAAGGCATGTAGCTAAAATCTAGACTTATAAAGAACTGCATTGGGTTATAAGAATTACATTGTTTTTAAGACAAGCTGCTGTTACTAAATGTACCAAGTTAAAACTTTTACCATCTTTCTCTGGGAAAGTGGCTAACAAACAAATCTAGAACCTGGCCCCCATTGCAGACAATTTGTTTGTAAGCGTGTTTATTTCTAGGTCATCTTGGTGGTGCAGGCCCATTTTGCCATTTCTGGCTCATCTTTATGGTGCTGGACCATTCCTGACTTATCTTGATGGTGCAGGACCATTTCTGGCTCATCATGATGGTGCAGGCCCATTTCTGGCTCATCTTAATGGTGCTGGCCCATTCCTGGCTTATCTTAATGGTGCAGGCCTATTCTCGGCTCATCTTAATGGTGCAGGACCATTCCTGGCTTGCATTCCTGGTAGTGGAAGACCATTCCTGACTTGATGGTGCAGGCCCACTACTGACTTTTGTTGGTACTGCAGGCCCATTTCTGGCTCATCTTGATGGTGCAGGACCATCCCTGGCTTGTCTTGATGGTGCAGGCCCATTACTGACTTGTCTTTATGGTGGAGGATCATTCCTGGCTCATCTTGATGGTACAGGACCACTCCTGACTATTCTTTATGGTGCCTTGTTTTGATGATGTCGGACCATTGATGGCTTGTCTTGATGATGCAAGCCCATTCCTGATATGTCTTTGTGGTGAAGCCCCATTCCTGACTTGTCTTTGTGGTGCAGGCCCATTTCTGGCTTGTCTTGATGGTGCCGGGCCATTCATGGCTTGTCGTGATAGTTCCAAACCTTTTATGGCTTGTCTTGATGGTGCCGGGCCATTCCTGACTTGTCTTGATGGTGCCAGACCATTCATGGCTTGTCTTGATGGTGCCAGACCATTCATGGCTTATCTTGATGGTGCCGGACCATTCATGGCTTGTCTTGATGGTGCCGACCCATTCATGGCTTGTCTTGATGGTGTCGGACCATTCATGGCTTGTCTTGATGGTGCCGACCCATTCATGGCTTGTCTTGATGGTGCCGGACCATTCATGGCTTGTCTTGATGGTGCCGGACCATTCCTGGCTTGCATTCCTGGTAGTGGAAGACCATTCCTGACTTGATGGTGCAGGCCCACTACTGACTTTTGTTGGTACTGCAGGCCAATTTCTGGCTCATCTTGATGGTGCAGGACCATCCCTGGCTTGTCTTGATGGTGCAGGCCCATTACTGACTTGTCTTTATGGTGGAGGATCATTCCTGGCTCATCTTGATGGTAAAGGACCACTCCTGACTTATCTTTATGGTGCCTTGTTTTGATGATGTCGGACCATTGATGGCTTGTCTTGATGATGCAAGCCCATTCCTGATATGTCTTTGTGGTGAAGCCCCATTCCTGACTTGTCTTTGTGGTGCAGGCCCATTTCTGGCTTGTCTTGATGGTGCCGGGCCATTCATGGCTTGTCTTGATAGTTCCAAACCTTTTATGGCTTGTCTTGATGGTGCCGGGCCATTCCTGACTTGTCTTGATGGTGCCAGACTATTCATGGCTTGTCTTGAGGGTGCCAGACCATTCATGGCTTGTCTTGATGGTGCCGGACCATTCATGGCTTGTCTTGATGGTGCCGACCCATTCATGGCTTGTCTTGATGGTGTCGGACCATTCATGGCTTGTCTTGATGGTGCCGACCCATTCATGGCTTGTCTTGATGGTGCCGGACCATTCATGGCTTGTCTTGATGGTGCCGGACCATTCCTAGCTTGCATTCCTGGTAGTGGAAGACCATTCCTGACTTGATGGTGCAGGCCCACTACTGACTTTTGTTGGTACTGCAGGCCCATTTCTGGCTCATCTTGATGGTGCCGGACCATCCCTGGCTTGTCTTGATGGTGCAGGCCCATTACTGACTTGTCTTTATGGTGGAGGATCATTCCTGGCTCATCTTGATGGTACAGGACCACTCCTGACTTATCTTTATGGTGCAAGACCATTCCTGCCTTGTTTTGATGATGTCGGACCATTGATGGCTTGTCTTGATGATGCAAGCCCATTCCTGATATGTCTTTGTGGTAAAGCCCCATTCCTGACTTGTCTTTGTGGTGCAGGCCCATTTCTGGCTTGTCTT
The DNA here is from genome assembly GCA_029574335.1 of Rana kukunoris. Lineage (NCBI taxonomy): Eukaryota > Metazoa > Chordata > Amphibia > Anura > Ranidae > Rana > Rana kukunoris. The sequence continues at coordinate 3,644,782 of CM056055.1, forward strand.
GATGGTGCCGGGCCATTCATGGCTTGTCTTGATAGTTCCAAACCTTTTATGGCTTGTCTTGATGGTGCCGGGCCATTCCTGACTTGTCTTGATGGTGCCAGACCATTCATGGCTTGTCTTGATGGTGCCAGACCATTCATGGCTTGTCTTGATGGTGCCGGACCATTCATGGCTTGTCTTGATGGTGCCGACCCATTCATGGCTTGTCTTGATGGTGTCGGACCATTCGTGGCTTGTCTTGATGGTGCCGACCCATTCGTGGCTTGTCTTGATGGTGTCGGACCATTCATGGCTTGTCTTGATGGTGCTGGACCATTCATGGCTTGTCTTGATAGTGCCGGACCATTCATGGCTTGTCTTGATGGTGCCGGACCATTCATGGCTTGTCTTAATGGTGCCGGACCATTCATGGCTTGTCTTTATGGTGCCGGGCCATTCCTGACTTGTCTTGATGGTGCCGGACCATTCATGGCTTGTCTTTATGGTGCCAGACCACGCATGGCTTGTCTTGATGGTGCCGGACCATTCATGGCTTGTCTTTATGGTGCCAGACCACACATGGCTTGTCTTCATGGTGCCGGACCATTCATGGCTTGTCTTTATGGTGCCAGACCACGCATGGCTTGTCTTGAGGGTACAGGCCCTGGAGTCGTTATCTTTATTCTGGCTTTACTACTTAGTCACTGACTCAAAACAGGTGTGCAGTCAGTGAAGTGTACAGGCAATTGACCCGGAAAGAAAAGCAACAGAGTTTCCCATTGCAACCAGTTAGCCCCTCAGTGCCATATAGTTTCTATGGGCGACATCAAGTCTTTTCCTTGACTGTTGGTAAATGAGGTCTTTTATGTGGCAGTTACAGCACAGATGGCTCTTCCCGTAGGGGATAAGGAAGCTCACCATGGGGAAATATTACAGATTTAATACTTTTCCTCGAAAGCACTGAGAAAATAGTATCACCATCTATCCAGCGAGGAGCGGCCCAGCAAATCTCCGAAAGAGATTAACCGCCTGAATAGGCCCCGCCGGAGGCAGCGATTGAGGAGAGAACGAGAGCGAGGCGAGAGAGAGAGAAGCGTCTTTAATTCATTGTTATGATTTATTAGGAGGAAATCTATAGAGGATTTGGAGGCAGATGTTGTGGTCAGAACCTCTCTTGGCAGTCTTAGTTGCTCGTGCACGCTGGGCTCCTACCAAACACACGCGCTATATTATCTGAACTGACAGTCTGCTCTGACATCTCTGCTTATTCCATCATGAGAGACCACCGTCACTGACACACAGGAGTAAAAAAACAATGGCGGAATGTCGCATACAAAGTAGACAATAGCCTGTAAGTAGATTAATAGGACGGGCTGACCTTGATTCATCAAGCTGCAATAGCACCTAAGGCATGCCGAAATGACATACAATATTATTGTCTGAGGCCCCGTACACACGGCCGAGGTTCTTGGCAGAAACCAGCGAGAACCTCGCTGGGAGCCGCATTCTGCCGAAAACCTTGGCTGTGTGTACGCTCTCGGCGAGCCCCGCCCGTCGGGAAACCCGTCGAGCAAATAGAGAACAGGTTCTCTATTTGCTCGACGGCCCGTCGGGATGAATGGCTGGTTGCCTTTCCCGACGGGCGGGTCGCCGATTCTGACGGCCGGCAGAGAACCTCGACGGGCGGAACGATGTGTTCTGCCCGTCGAGGTTCTCTGCCGTGTGTACGGGGCCTGAGAGGACACTTTAGCATGCCTTTACCACATTTTAAAGCAAATCTGAGTTTTCCCTTTAGAGACTATTGTGCTTAGCAGCAGTGTTGCCAACCGCCAGTATTTTTACTGGCAGCTGGTAAAAAATGGGCATTTTTCTCCTGCCAGTAAATGCCAGTGAAAGAAAGAGGTTGCCAGTAAAATTTATGGTTGTAGCGCTTGGCCGAGACCATCCGAGTGCCTGCTACAGTGTGTTCGGACTGTGCCGACCGTGTGTCACATGAAGTCATAGTGCAAGGGAACAGAGCAGCCGGAGCCTCATGTGCTGGTCTGTGGAACGGGAGGAAGGCAAGCAGGGAGTTGACTGAAGGGACCACCTGGCATGCAGAGAGAGGGTCACTGTGACTCAGGAGGGGACGTGGCATGTTCGTGAGGTGCCATCATCATCTCTGCTGCTGTACACTGCTGTCAGTGTAATTTTGAGAGTAAATTTCACGTGTGTGTGTCCATGGGCGTCCGCTGACATTTTTTCAGTGAGGGGCGCTTCGGTAGCAGCGATACACAGTTGCATTTAACCCTTTCTTCAAACGCTAGTGGGGGTTAAAAGCGCCCCGCTAGCGACCGAATAGCGCAAAACAATGGTAAAGCGCTGCTTTTTAGCGTTGCTTTACCGATAATACGGACAGCTGGCAGTGTGAAATAGCTCTTGAGATAATTCAGCTTCACTCCATGCCCATATAAATATAGCGTAGAGAATTACAGACCCCCCTTCAGCACAGATGGAGCCCCCTTCACCACAGACCCCTCCATTCAGCACAGATGGACCCCTATTCTGCACAAAGCACTCCATTCAGCACAGATGGACCCCCTTCAGCACAGACCCCCCACTCTGCACAAACCCCTCCATTCTGCACAAACCCCTCCATTCAGCACAGATGGACCCCCCTTCAGCACAGACCCCCCTTCAGCACAGATGGAGCCCCCTTCAGCACAGACCCCTCCATTCACCACAGATGGACCCCCATTCTGCACAAAGCCCTTCATTCAGCACAGATGGACCCCCTTCAGCACAGACCCCCCCCCATTCTGCACAAACCCCTCCATTCTGCACAAACCCATCCATTTAGCACAGATGGACCCCCCCTTCAGTACAGACCCTCATTCCGCACAGACTCCCCCTAAAGCACAGATGGACTCCCCCTTCAGCACAGATGGACCCCCCTTCAGTACAGACCCCCCTTCAGCACAGATGGACCCCCATTCAGCACAAACCTCCCCTTCAGACAGACCTCTCTCCCCCCCATCCCATTCAGTACCTCAGATCAGCCATGAATGCTGCACAGGCACAGCAGGTTCCCTCCCCCTGTGTACACATAAACACTGGCGGGGAGGCGGTTTCACTCTGCTCGCTGTGCCTGTGTGACATCCAGCCCGGGACAGCTCAGATAGCCCGCCGCCGCAAAACTCTTCAACACCTTCTCGATTTTCCAGGGGGGGGGGGGGTCAATTGCCCCCCCTTGCCATATGGAGCAGACGCCCATGTGTGTGTATGTCCCCGAACTACTTACTATATGGAAAATAATGTAAGAAAAAAGTTTTTGCATGAATATATACCTTTAACTAATTTTGCTAATTGCATATTGTACTTGTTTGTAGCCTAAATACTGAAATTTGCACTTAAAACTGTCATTTGGTAACTTTTGGATATGCCAGTAAAAACTTGACTGTGCCAGCAAATTTTGGGTGTTGTGACAGTAAATTTCAATCTGGTAGGTTGGCAACACTGCTTAGCAGAGACTTGCAGCGATCACATGTAGAAGGAGTGTGGCCTGCAGAATTTTTGCCAAGATATGGAACAGATAGGATGTCATGAGTTCCAGTGTATGCCAGGAGCCCTTCATGTGACGTTTTTCAGCTCCGAAGCCTGACGGTAATAATCACAGTCATGTTCCTCTTCCTACCATCTTATCTGCTGAATGATTCCCAGGAAAAGAGGTATGCCGCGTACATATGATTGAAAATTCCGACAAGAAAACCGTGGATTTTTTTCCGACGGAATGTTGGCTCAAACTTGTGTCGCACAAATCCGACCATCAAGAACGTGGTTCGAACGAGCCGAGAAAATGAAGTTTAATTATTCCGAGCATGCGTCAAATTGATTCCAACCTTTTGCACGTCGGAATTGCATACAGATGATCAGAATTTCCGACAAGAACTTTTCCCGTCAGAAAAATCGATAACAAGCTCTCAAATTTTTGCTGAAAAAGTCAGGTGGAGCCTAAACATGGTCGGAATTTCCGGCCAAAAGCTCACATCGAACTTGTGTGTACGCGGCAGTACAGATATCTCTCATGGTTGGAGGACAGGAAGACCGTCACAGATGAGAGTGGTGCAGACCAAAAAAATCAAGAATCACAAGGAGGTGGAGAGTTTCAGCAACGCTTCTTTGATATCTAATTATGTCAGGTTCATGGACATTTTTTATACTGACCTACCAGATTCAGATTCCCATCACAGGAACCATAGGCGTGCGCAGCCTATTGCATTAGGGTGTGCACCCCAAAGCCCAAACACACTATCGAATCACTCACATTGTTCATTCAGAAAGGAAAGGGGCCAACAAATCACATATTTAGTGGCCCATTCCCCACTCCTAAAACATCCCAGCAGCAACAGCCATTAGGAGAGGAGGGAAGCTGGCAGCACTGCGGAGGCAAAGGTAAGAGCCAGCCAGGGCAGTAGGGGGGATCTGTGCTGCACAGGGTGAATAGGGTGTGCCTGTGCACACCTGGCACACCCTGTGCGCACGCCTATGACAGGAACCTAGTACCTCCAAGATCTGCGTCTGTACATCCAGTGCCAAGGCCCCTCCTGTCCACCTACAGCATGTGTCATGCATGATGGATTGCACATTGGCGTGCATCCCAGTCGCTGCCACTACTCACACGCTTAGAGGGTATTGAAGCTCCTTCCCTCATGGTAGTCAGTGCTATGACTTCTTGCCAGACTACTCTCCTGTTGTCAACCCAGATTGCCTGACTTTGCTAGTGTCTTCTGCCCCTGTTACTGGCTCTGCTTGTTCCTGTAATCTCGTGCCTGCCTTGACCTCTTCATGGAACCTGACTTCTCTCTTGCCTGTTGCCTGCCCTGACCTCTGCCTGGATACTGGGAAATCCCCTGCCTGCCACCTTCCCTGACTTTTGTCTGGATACTAAGTGCTCCCTTGGCTGCCACCTGCCCTGTCCTCTGCTTGGATATGACAACTCCCTTGTCTGCTGCCTGCCCTGACCTCTGCCTGGATACTGGGTAATCCCTTGCCTGCCACCTTCCCTAACCTCTGTCTGGATAATGAGTGCTCCCTTGGCTGCCACCTGCCCTGTCCTCTGCTTGGATATGACAACTCCCTTGTCTGCTGCCTGCCCTGACCTCTGCCTGGATACTTAGTAATCCCTTGCCTGCTGTTTTCCCTGACCTCTGTCTGGATACTGAGTGCTTCCTAGCCTGCCACCTGCCCTGTCCTCTGCTTGGATACGAATACTCCCTTGTCTGCTGCCTGCTCTGACCTTTGCCTAGATACCGACTACTCTTTTGCCTACTGCCTGCCCTGACCTATGCCTGGATACCAAGTATTTCCTAGCTTGCCCCCTGCCATGATCTCTGTCTTGATACCAACTACTGTCTTGCCTGCCATCTGTCCTGACCCCTGCCTGGATACTGATTGCTCTTTTTCCTGTTCTCTATCCTTGTCTTTGCCTGGATAACAAGTACTCCCTTGTCTACTGCCTGCCCTGACCTCTGCCTGGATGCTGACTACTCTATTGCTTACTGCCTGCCCTGACCTATGCCTGGATACCAAGTATTTCCTAGCTTGCCCCCCCCCCCCTGATCTCTGTCTTGATACCAACTACTGTCTTGCCTTCCGTCTGTCCTGACCCCTGTGTGGATACTGATTACTCTTTTTCCTGCTGTCTATCCTTGCCTCTGCCTGGATAACAAGTACTCAATTTTCTACTGCCGACCCTGACCTCTGCCTGAATACTGACTACTCTTTTGCCTGCTGCCTGCCCTGACCTCTGCCTGGATACGGAGTACTTCTTTGCCTGCTGCCTGCCCTGATCTCTATCTGGATACCAACTACTCTCTTGCCTGCCAACTGTCCTGACCTCTGCCTGGATACTGACTACTCTCTTGCCTGCTGCCTCTCCTGACCTTAGTCCAAACTAACTGTTGTACACACTCTGTCTCCACAGCATAGCCATCCTGTTCCTGCGACTCCTTGGTGGGGCAATCCTGAGGGCCACAACCTGATTTCAGCTTGCAACAAAGAAGCCTTGAGGCCACTGTAGGGTTGCCACCTTTTCTTCAGGTCAAACCCGAACACTTCAGCGTTGCCAAGCAATTTTGTTTTCCTAGTATGCAGAAACTATGCATAGATGTTTCTATTAAATAATATTTCTAATCATATGAAGTTAATCACAAGAGTCCCCCTTTACATCAGAGTCCACAGAGTTCCCCCTTTACATCAGAGTCCACAGAGTTCCCCCTTTACATCAGAGTCCACAGAGTTCCCCCTTTACATCAGAGTCCACAGAGTTCCCCCTTTACATCAGAGTCCACAGAGCTCCCCCTTTACTTCAGAGTCCACAGAGCTCCCCCTTTACTTCAGAGTCCACAGAGCTCCCCCTTTACTTCAGAGTCCACAGAGTTCCCCCTTTACATCAGAGTCCACAGAGTTCCCCCTTTACATCAGAGTCCACAGAGTTCCCCCTTTACATCAGAGTCCACAGAGTTCCCCCTTTACAACAGAGTCACTGTAAGGGAGAACTCTGGGGATTCTAACATAAGGGATGCTCTGGTGTACGGCAAGGACTCTGATGTAAGGGGGAGCACTGTGGCCTCTGGTGCAAATAGGGAGCTCTGATGTAATGAGTGCTCTAAGAACCCTGATTTACCTTGGCCTACTTACTTAGAGGCAGGAGAGAGAAGGGGGAGGGGAGACTTAGTCCAGTGTGAATAATGTGTCCTGGTCTCAGACAGTGTGAAACCCGGACGCATGATTCCAAACCCGAACTGTCCGGGTGAATCCCGAACAGGTGGCAACCCTAGGCCACTGGCCCATCACTCAGTGCCTTCTGTGAGCTCAAATCACCTGTACACAGCCTAAAGCACCCCCATCAAATCCCCATCCACCCCCATCAAATCATTCTTTTCAGCTATTACCTTTTGTACCACCACCCCCTCCCTTTAGAATGTAAGCTCTACGAGCGGGGTCCTCCTATACTCCTATACCTTCTGTATTGAACTGTACTGCAATTGTGCTATTCCCCTCTACATTGTAAAACGCTAATGAGTGAACTGTTAATAATAATAATAAAGCAACCTTCTGCTAGGGTTTTTCCTTTTTTTTATTTGCTTTATGGTTCTTACTTTGGATAAAATATTGTGACAACGTGTAAATTGGTAACTTTATATTTGATGCCAAAATATATTTTTTATGTCCAGGGACTTTACAGGACAATGCTGCCTCTTTTCCTTTGCTGCCTTTAGACACAGGCCTACTGTGCCCAATAATATGCCCATACTCTTATCTGTGTCAGAATAACCAGAGCTTTTTTTCTCAGAAAATAGGTGCAGGAACTCAACCACGACCTGTTCAGATTTCACAAACAGTAGAAGGGTCTTAAAGGGGCATTAAATACCAGAATTGCATTACATACAGTGTGCAGAGTTCAGGGGGTTACAAAGCAGTCACTTGTAAACACAGAAACCAGACTTCTGTGTTCACAAGTGATTGTGGTGAGCAGGCACCAAAGGGTCTGAGCCAAAGGTGGTGGAACTGAGTTCCCCCAAGCTCCCCCAGAAAAAAAGCCCTGAGAATAACAATGTGCTTTAGGAACACTGCAAACTTTTTGAACTCATAAATGCAACAAATAAGTAATCATCCGTTCACCATTGTAAAAAATTCTCTGAAATACGTCAAAAGTCGGTTCTAATTGACACGCTATGCGATAAGATATGGCATCATTAAACGCCAGGTGTAGGCACAGGGGGGGGGAGAAGGTGAACCAAAACTGAACAAGCCCTGAAAACAAATCCATCCCATAATCCTGCGGGTTTAACTTTCTTTAACACGGATTAGTAACATGGGAAATTCTTGAGTGACTGAGCTGTCGGCTGCCTTTCTGGAGGACTCGCTGCTGGACCTGAAAGTCATCACATTTTGGCAGCGACGAGCACACAACGCGTGTTAATATGATGCGGCTAATAACAGCACAGTGACTGCTAGGTGCAAATACACGCAGGAAGGGGGGCAGTTTTCACTACTTGGGGCCAGATTCTCAAAAGAGATACGACGGTGTATCGCAGGAAACACCGTTGTATCTCTGTTTTTTTGCCTGGGTATCTATGCGTCTGATTCCTAGAATCACTTACGCATAGATACAGCGTAGATCCGACAGGTGTAAGACACTTACACCGTCGGATCTTAGATGTAATTCCTTCGCTGGCCTTTACGTTGATTTCTCATTTGCCTATGCAAATGAGCCTAATACGCCGATTCCCGAACGTTTTTACGCCGTCGTTTACGTCGTTTCCGTAAGTGTAAACCTACCCCTGCTATATGAGGGGTAGGCTTACGAAGTTCCGTCGTATGCCATGTTAAGTATGGCGTCGGGTCAGCGTCGTCTTATTCCATCGTTTACGTCGTTTTACTAAGTCGTTCACGAATAGGGAATTGCGTAAGTAACGATCACGTCGTTTTCACGTCGGTTTCCATGACGTTTTCCGACGTGAGCTGGAGCATGCGCACTGGGCTTTCTCCCCGGCATGCGCAGTTCGATCGACGCGGGGGCGCGCTTAATTAAATACAAGCCGCCCCCTTTCATTTACGCCGGGATACACCGGGCCATTTACACTACGCTGCCGCAACTTACGGAGCAAGTGCTTTAAGAATACGGCACTTGCTCCAGTAAGTTGCGGCGGCGTAGTGTAAATAGCTCCAGACGCCGCCTCAGAAGGTACGTGAATCTGGCCCTTGGTATCTACAGGTCAATGGAATGATTTGGATCACAATCCACCGCTTCCCATGTCCTTTTCAGTATGTGAGATTAAAGCTAAACGCAAGTGGAACAGTCATTTTTTCAACTTTACACCTATTACATCTTCTGCCCTTGTTGTTTTAACTTTGCATAGTAAAAATTTTATTTTATTTTTTCTGCCAGTAAATACCTTATACAGCCCACTTCCTGTTTCTTGTCTGGTAAAAAAAAGCCTAGGCTTATGACATCATGCACAGCTCTCTCTTTCACTCTTGTGAGAGTTTGCCAGCAAGTGAGGGGGGGGGTGAGTCATAAGAGGGCCAATGAGAGCTGCAGAACTGGAGGTGTAAATCCAGGAAGTGAACAGGCAGCAGCTTCTGCCAGCGTCTGGTAACCAGATCCCCGGTGGTTCGTTCAAGCCCTGTTGGATCACCTGCCTCAGGGTTCTCCTCAGAGGTGCATTTAGGTTTTGTGCTGCCCTAGGCCTGACTAAACTTGTGCACCATCTAATTTAAATATGACCCACCCCTTCCTGTCATGGCCACACCCTGTGTTGTTTAAGACCCGCCCTGAAATTTTCGAGTGAGGACACTAGTTCTGGGGGCCTGGGGGGGGAGGGGGGGGCAATAGATTCCCTTAATTTACTTATATTTCCTCTTACTTCCTGGATGCCCATAGAGCAGGAAGTGAAGGGAAATCTTCGCAACGGGACAGGGATGGTAAAAGTGCTGCCTATAGTTCTACTTTAAGTAGATGGTGCAGCAGAAACATATAGCACAGTGAGGAAGGTTTGTGGTCCAGGATGACAAAACAGTCAAAATTGGAAGTGCCCCCCCCCCCCCCCCCCCCCCCCCCCATAGTTGCTGAATGCCGGCCACCCGCATACTAGAAGCAGCACGGCCACTTTATGGGGGTGCTAGACTAATTTTCCTAACAGTGTAGCGCATGCCGGCGGGGACTCTTTTCGTGCTGCCCCCCTGCAAGGTGCTTCCCAAGGCCTGGGCCTTGTTGGCCTAGGCCAGGATACAGCTCTGGTTCTCCTCAGACCGATCCCCCACCGAACAGCACCCAGCTTGGGATCTTCCCAGTAGAAGGGGGAACCTAGTAAGTCACTGGGGTCCCTGACAGCATCAATTGCCTTGAGGCCCAAAGTTCGTAGCTCGGCGTAGTATTGGCCCCGGCCAGGTAGGCCAAAGTGGCGGCCTCGTGGTGTGAACACACCCTGAAAATAGGTGCCGCACCTGCGACCCGCTGCGGGTAGGAGTGCCGTGTAGAAGACCCGGAAAAAAAAGGCGCTCGCATCAGATATACCCTCTCATAGCATGCCCAGCAAGGGAAACACTCCTCTGATTGGCTGCTGAGGAAAGGCGGCTCTGTTCTGGAACCCCTCTGGCGCCATCTGCTGCCCAAGGATGGTAACATATCCTCAGCACAGAGAATGGGACCACAGGTAGCCCAGCCCGAAACGCAAATTTAGGGAATTTAACGTGGATGAGAGCAATGTAACTCTCTCACCTCCCCACTAAATTTACAATAGTGCCCATAACTGACAGTAGGGGGCGCTACATATGGTTAAGTGCTACCCACGCAGTCCGTCTGACTTTTTCCATCGGAAATTCCGATCGTGTGTACAAGGCATTAAAAGCAGTAGGCACCAAAGGACAAATGCAAGCAGTCTGTGTTCCAAGCATACTGCCCTAAACGCTAGAACCACTTGGTGCACCGTCCAGCCGCAGCAGCTGTCAGCATCACATAGTTTTACAGATGGGGTGGGCATCTACATGGCAAATTAGGTTTAATGTAGAAAAATGTAAAAGAATGCATGTGGGTGGCAAAAATATAAATGCAAGCTATTCACTGGGGGGGGGGGGGGGGGGACCTCTGGGGGAATCGAGGATGGAAAAAGGAGCTGGGGGACCTAGTAAATGATTGGCTCAGCAATGGAATGCAATGCCAAGCTGCTGCTAACAAAGCAAACAGAATATTGGCATTAAAAAGAGGATTAACTCCAGAGATAAAACGATAATTCTGCCACTCTACAAGACTCTGGTCCGGCCACACCTGGAGTATGCTGTCCAGTTCTGGGCACCAGTCCTCAGGAAGGATGCACTGGAGCAAGTACAAAGAAGGGCAACAATAAAGTGTCTGGAGGATATTAGTTCTGAGAAAAGGTTGTGAGCACCGAACTTATTCTCTCTGGAAAAGAGACGCTTGAGAGGGGATATGATTTCAATTTACAAATACCATACTGGTGACCCCACTATAGGGATAAAACTGTTTCGTAGAATAGAGTTTAACAAGACACACGGCCACTCATTAAAATTAGAAGAAAAGAGGTTTAACCACTTAAGCCCCGGACCAATATGCTGCTAAATGCCCAAAGGTGTTTTTGCAATTTGTCACTGAGCTGCTTTAACTGGTAATTGCGCGGTCATGCAATGTTGTACCGAAACGAAATTTGCGTCCTTTTCTTCCCACAAATAGAGCTTTCTTTTGATGGTATTTGATTGCCTCTGCGATTTTAATTTTTTGCGATATAAACGGAAAAAGACCGAAAATTTTGAAAAAAAATGAGGCCGCGTACACACGTCCGAGAACCTCGTCGGGCTAAACCCATCGTTCCGCCCGTCGAGGTTCCCGATGAGCGGTCGAAAAAGCTCGTTGAGCCAAAGTCCTCATTGAACAACGAGGAAAAAGAGAGCGTGCTCTCTTTTTTGGCTCAACAAGCTTCCCGACGGGAGAAGCTCGGTCGTGTGTACGGGGCCTGATATTTTCTACTTTTTGTTATAAGAAAAATCGAATAAACTAAATTTTAGTCAAACATTTAGGCCAAAATGTATTCAGCCACATGTCTTTAGTAAAAAAAAAATGCAATATCAAAAAAAACTAGCTACCTAGCGGCAACAGTGACACTAATACAGCAATCAGAAAACCGATCGCTTAGTAGCACTGGCAATAGGGGGTGAAAAGGGTTAACTAGGGCGGTGATCAAGGGGTTAAACCTTTATTAGGGGGGGTAGGGGGCTACCCTGGAGCTAAAGGGGCCTAAGACTAACTGCTCTGCAACTTTTAACTGTCACACTGACACTAAATGCAGTGATCAGAAAATATATGATCACTGCAATCAGTGACACTGTGACAGGGGGCTGGGGGGGGGGGTGATCTGAAGGGGTTAAGTGTGCCTATGTGTACAGTGTGTCAGTGTGCTGTTGTGCAACTTACTGTGTGATGTCTTCTCTCCTCTCGCCGGAACGAAAAGACCGCCAAGAGGAGAGGTGACATCACTTCCTCTGCCTGTGTTTACATTACACAGGCAGAGGGCGGGCAGAGGGGAAAGCAGATTCGTTGGGAGCGATCGCGAGGGGGGCGGACAGAAATGAACAGCCGCCCCCTCATCCCGGATCGCTCCCAGAGGCTTACCGACCGCCGCATGTACCGATCGGACCCCCGACCCACGCCTAGGCAGGGACGTACCGGCACATCCATCTGCCTGTACGTGCCATTCTGTGGACGTATATCTACATGTGGCCATTAAGCGGTTAACCTTAAACTGAAAAGAGTACAGTGTCCAGACATCCTCAGTTTCAGGGGACAGTCCCCTGATTGAGGACACTGTCCCCGGACCAAGTCTGTCCCTGGTTTTGTCCCCAGATTGGATTTAATAGGGGGCAGGGGCAATTTAAAAAAAAATCAGTGCAGAATTAAAATAAAAATTTTAGAATTACACACCCCCTCTCCGCCGTGCCTACTAGCATAGGGGGGTTGTATTTTTCCCAGAATCTGTGCCCCTTTCCGATGATCATGTGGAGCAGAGGGAATATTTCTTCAGTTTTGAGTGCATGCCCATTCAGCTTCGCTCGCATGTTCTTCTGCTTTGGCTCAAATCCTGGCCAGCCACCTGCCTTTGCCTTCCCTGGCGGAGTGATCTTCCTCTGCCCCTTATCCAGTAGTAGCCGGGGCCCGAAGCGTAAGACTTGAGAGGCTGTGAGGCGGGCGGCGACGGGCAGAGAGTCGCTGATTGCCGCCATTACTAGTAAAGAAAAAATATGTCCCCGGATTTCATTTTAAAAATCTGGTCACCTTAGCATAGAGGGTTCTTTACTGTAAGAGCGGCAAGGATGTGGAATTCCCTTCCACAGGTGGTGTTCTCAGCAGGGGGCATTGATAGTTTCAAAAAATGTATTAGATAAGCACCTGAACGACCACAACATACAGGGATATACAATGTAATACTGACATATAATCACACACATAGGTTGGACTTGTGTCTTTTTTCAACCTCACCTACTATGTAACTGCTGTCAGCGTGCCTGTGCCATCCAACCGCACCAAAATACAGAGATCTCATGCACCGAGGATAAACCTCCAGTGTGCTTAAGGCCTAAGTGTCTGGATCACAACGATCTCCTCTGTAGGTACATTTCCATTCTTCCCAGTCGTGAAGCTCTGCTTTTTCTTTTTTTTTTTCACCAGCCTGCAGCTTTAGCCACTACAGGTGTCAAGTATATTGGATTTCTCGGAGAATTAACACCTAAGGCTGGGGCCCCCCCGACTCCTACACCACAAGCCACCTGATGTGAACAAAGGGCTCACTTTGTTATGTAAACTCTGTGCAGGGGGGGTCATTACTCCTCAATTTGTCTGTCTGGTGTGAATCAAAGTGGTGTCACATTTCCAAAGGTCGCGCTGCCCGCTGACTGAATGAAAGAAGCTGCCCGACCCTCCGAATGGCTCATTAAAATAAATGAGAATTTTTCTCGTGTTTTATGTCTGTTAAGCCGGATATCAGTTATCACACGTGCACATGTCCGCATGTCCTGCAGGAATTTTATACCTGTGACCCTTTAAGGGATTAGTGGCAGTTGGCAGCTGCTGTCGCTCTCATTTCAGATGTCTCTTGCATCTATTCTATGCTGTATGGGCAATGCCAACCGAGGGGCTGTATCAAGAGATTTCGCAGTATGCTGCCAGATATTTGGGGAAATCTCAGCCACTCCTGGGCTCCTAGTGATGGACTGAGACACATGAAGACCCCTTTCACACTGGTGGCGGTGTTCAGGCGCTTTAGTGCTAAAAATAGCGCCTGTAAAAGGCCTCAGCTGCAATCCCAGTGTGAAAGCCCGAGTGCTTTCACACTGGAGCGGTGCGCTGGCAGGACATCCAAAAAAAGTCCTGCAAGCAGCTTCTTTGCAGCGCTTTAGGATCGGTAAATACACCACTCCCAAGGCCCCTTTTACACTGGGACGGGAGGTGCGCTGACGGTATAGCGCCTGTATTTTTAGCGGCGCTATACCGTCGGAATTGCGGCAGTATTTGGCCGCTAGGGGTGCGTTTTTAAACCCCATTGCCAGTGGTATTACTGCGGTTTCCCATTGATTTCAATGGGAAGGAGCGGTGGAGGAGCGCTAAGCACACCGATCCTTCACCGCTCCAAAGATGCTGCTAGCAGGACTTTGAGTGGGCCTGCTAACGCACCGCTCCAGTGTGAAAGCCCTCAGCTTCCCCTCTGTGACCCGATCGCGGGACACCGGCAGCGATCGGGTTCACGGTTCCCTCAGGGACGGTCACTGAGCCGAGGACCAGGTCGCGAGAGTTTTCTGCCGGCAGGGTGCTGCGCGACCCATGGCTGGGCTCCTAAAGGGGACATACATGTATGCCCTTATGCCCAGCTGTGCCATTCTGCAGACATATATCTGCGCGCAGTGGTCCTCAAGCAGTTAAAGGAGAATTATATGGAAAAAAAATTTTTCACCACTATTATTTCTTAATATTGGCTTTTGAAATTTACAAATGCAGATATTTAGAAATCAGATGAAAGTGCATTTTATATACAACTATATAGACCAGACCAAAATGAGGGACAGAGGAGGAGAAAAGAGGGACATAGGGACTTTGTTCCAAATCAGGGACAGTCCATCAAAATCAGGGACAGTCCATCAAAATCAGGGACAGCCCATCAAAATCAGGGACAGTCCATCAAAATCAGGGACAGTCCATCAAAATCAGGGACAGTCCATCAAAATCAGGGACAGCCAGGGGCGGACTGACCATTGGAGTTCTCGGGCACTGCCCGAGGGGCCCCATGCCACTAGGGGGCCCCATCAGGGTTGCCAGGTTCAATAAAACCAGGAACAGTATTCAAAAATCTGTGTTTTTTTTACATCTGTCCCTCATATGTTTATAACCGACATGCTTTTGATGTGAAAATCCTGAGATTTTAGCTGCTCTGCCCCCTGGTGTGGTGGCGCTCTGTAAACCCGGGGGGCCCCATAATCTTCTATTGCTCGGGGGCCCCATGAGTTGTCAGTCTGCCCCTGGGGACAGCCCATCAAAATCAGAGACAGTCCATCAAAATCAGGGACAGCCCATCAAAATCAGGGACAGTCTGTCAAAATCAGGGACAGTCCATCAAAATCAGGGACAGCCCATCAAAATCAGGGACAGCCCATCAAAATCAGGGACAGCCCATCAAAATCAGGGACAGTCCATCAAAATCAGAGACAGTCCATCAAAATCAGGGACAGTTGGGAGCTAATCAAATCCCATATACAAGTGTATCTAAAAACTGAGCTGGCTCAGCAGTTTCATGAACAGCAGTGAGATTTTTGGGCTGCCGGTGCACCGTCATACTCCGCTCCCCATCACAGATTGCTACGGAAGTGCTATGGCGAGCAACTGCGCATGCGCGATGCGTTCCAAGGCATTTACGACAGTGCACACCAGCAAAACCTCGTTCGGCATCCAGGCTCTTTCCTTAACATCGCCGTGGATTGGAGGATGTTAAAAAAAGAGCCAGGAGGCCGAGCGAGTGGAGCAAAACGTCCGAGCGAAGCGAGGAAGTGAGGCCGACAAGCCACTTTCCCCTAAGTCCACGTCGCCCTGAATGACGGCTTCGCTGGTGTGCAGTATCGTAAATCGCGCATGCGAACGCATCGCGCATGCGCAGTTGCCCGCCACAGCACTTCCATAGCATTCTGTGATGGGGAGCTGAATATGTCGCGTCACCGGTTATCCTCGTAGCTGAGACGACATCATCCAATCCAGAGGATAATAATTGCATTGTATGTCTATAAGCACTGGTATAAAAACTGGTTGTCTGAAATTGATTTTTTTATATTTCTATTTGCAGGGGGTTTCTAGTTACAACTTTGGTCAATATTAGCTCAGACATTGTGCTAATCGAGAGGAGAGGGGGAAGATTGGGACTTTAAATGAGGCACATATGTGGTGTGCCTCCAATCCCAGGTTCAGAGAATATAGAGGGAAATATTGACCAATCGGATTCCATCTTTCATTGTCCTATAATGCACTGGAGGGGTAAAGCAGAGATGCGAACTGATTGCTGAGGGTTACAAAGGCAGTTCATAGTTCACACACCAAAACAAATGAGGCCCAGAGGGCTAATTTCCCCCCGGGACAGCAAACACTTAGGGCCCATTCATACGTTTGCGTGCATTAACGCGCCTGGATTAAAGGCACGTGTTAGCCCCCAACGCCTGAAAAAACACACCTGCACTATTTTTTTTTTCATTTTGGTCAAGCAACAGTAAAAGCAGAATTCTAATGTGCCTAAATTTGGCATTCCCTGGTATCAAAATATTTTTTATTTTCATTACATACATATTTTTAGACTCAGTAATGTCATCACTGGGTCTATGGCCCGGATTCACAAAGCACTTACGCCGACTTATCTCCGGATACGCCGACGTAAGTAAAAATGTGCGCCGTCGTATCTATGCGCCGACCCACAAACTAAGATACGCCTAAAAACAGACTTCATCCCACCAGCGTAACTTTCCTACGCCGGCGTAGAGTGGGCGCATATTTACGCTGGACGCATGTGGCGCTCCCATTGATTTTCGATTCAAATATGCAAATGAGGGAAATACGGCGATTCACGAACGTACTTGCGCACGGCGCAGAAAAAAAAACGGTTTGCGTAAGTTGTACGTCCGGCGTAAAGTTATTCCCCATATATGAGGCGCAACCCATGCAAAGGTATGGGAACACAAGCCGTCGAATTTGACGTAATTTAGGTTGTACGGGAATAGGGCTGGGAGTAGGTTACGTTCACAACATAGGCAGTGATTTGACGTATCTTAGGCAGTTGTTTCAACGTGATTGTGAGCATGTGCACTGGGATGCGGCCACGACACGACGCATGCGCAGTCTGTTCTAAGTACTTGTCTGGCACTCGGCCCATCATTTACATGGGTTCACGCCTCATTTGCATGGCTCACGCCCACTTCCACCTACGCCGGCTTACGCCTTAGAAACCCAGCATAGTTTTGAGAGCAAGTGCTTCGTGAATTCTGTGCTTGCCTCTCTGTGCTGCGTCGGCGTAGTGTAAAGAATATACGCATGTGATGTATGTGAATCCGGGCCTATGTGTTTTTCTATACAATGTAGGCAGATCATTTTCCTGCCCCACCCCACTTTGCCCTGCCCATGTATACCCCACCTTTTTAATGACGTGCCCATCAAATGAAGCCCACCAGCGCCCATTAAATGCAGCGTTTTAAATTTTTTGCACCTGACAATTTTGAAAAAAATATATACATTAAATTTTTTATAAAACATATCCAATAAAAAAAAAAAAAATCATATTTCATCAATTTAGGCCAATATGTATTCTGCTACATATTTTTGGTAAAAAAAAAAATCCAATAAGCATTAATTGGTTTGTTTTTACGCAAAAGTTATCTCGTCTACAAACTAGAGGGTAGATTTATGGACTTTTGAATTTATTTTTTTACTAGTAATGGCCGCGATCAGCAATTTTTAGCAGGTCTGCGACATTGCGGCGGACGAGTCGGACACCTAACTGACACTTTTTGAGGACCAGTGACACTAATACAGTGATCAGGCAATGGGTTAACATCAGGGGCAAACAAAGGGTTACCTGTGTTCCCTGGGAGTGCTTCCTAACTGTGTGGGGGATGGTTTATCTGCTTAGCAGAAACGCATGATCTCTGCCTTCCTTACTAGCAGAACAGCCATTATGCCTCTCTCAGGAACGATCACTGGGTTTCCGACGGACATCGGTCCACTGGACCCACTGATTGGCTCCTGCTGTGTCCAATCACAGCGGGAGCGGGGCCCTGACGGCGCGCCCCATAGTCAAAAGAAAACAATTACATACAGGTATGTGATTTTGCGCTAAAGGCCCGCCCTGCTGCAGTATAGGAATGTGGGGCGGTCCTTAAGCGTTTAAAGAAGAACTGTGGCGCCCCCTCCATTAAAAATTATTTACTGCAGCACTTAAACCTTCCGGAGGTCAAGAGGTTAAAGAGGAGGTCCGCTGATTTTTTTATTTTATTTTTTTTAGAGTCAGCAGCTACAAATACTGCAGATGCTGACTTTTTAAAGAAGGACACTTACCTGTCCAGGGCGCCCGCGATGTCGGCACCCGAAGTCGAGCTATCGCTCGGCTCTCGGGTGCTGCCACCGCCATCTTCCATAAGGGAATCAGGAAGTGAAGCCTTGAGGCTTAATTTCCTGGTTCCCTACTGCGCATGTGTGACCCGAATGGTCCCTGCTGTCTTCTGGGACCTGTGTGTCTCCCAGGAGACAGCGGGGGGGAGTGGCATAGATGCCCACAGTTAATGCGGCTATCTATGCCTGAAAGTGGGAGCAAATACCTGTATTACCAGGTATCTGCTCTCCCCTCCCCCCTGAAAGGTGTCAAATGTGACAAAAAGTGAAAGTTCAATTTTTGGGTGGAATTCCACTTTAAGCTGGTCTAATATTGATGCTCTGTATTAATCTCTAATGCAGTGGCGGTGTGTCCATAAGGGGCGCACGGGCGCAGCCCCCTCTCTCCTGCCACCCCTCTGTCACCAATAGATAGATTCATGCAACGCATGAATCTATCTATCTATGGTAGCAGCTACCACCCCTATTCAGGTGTCTGACTTTGGCCCTTTTTTAGGCTCCGGGAGCCTGAATTACAGAAGCAGGGTATTTTTTCGAAGCACCTGATTAGAGCCGTAGGCTCTAATAGGCGCCAAAAAAGGTGAACAGCGAGCGCCATGCTGTGTGTTAGGAAAGCAAATGACAGCGTTTTATGGCACAGTGGTGGTAATTGATGAGCACAGTAGCAGCGTTTGATGGGCACAGTGGCAGAATTTGATGGGCACAGTGGCTGCGTTTTTATGGCACAGTAGTTGCATTTGATGGCACAGTGGCTGCGTTTAATGGCACAGTGGCGGTAATTGGTGGGCACAGTAGTAGCATTTGATGGGCACAGTGGTTGCGTTTTATGGCACAGTGGCTGCGTTTGATGGCACAGCGGCAGCATTTGATGGGCACAGTGGCAGCATTTGATGGGCACGGTGGCTGCATTTTATGGCACGGTGGCTGCGTTTGATGGGCACAGTGGCTGCGTTTTATGGCACAGTGGTTGCATTTTATGGCACAGTGGCTGCGTTTTATGGCACAGTGGCTGCGTTTTATGGCACAGTGGTTGCATTATATGGCACAGTGGCTGCATCTGATGGCCACAGTAGCAGTGTTTGATGGGCACAGTGGTTGCATTTGATGGCACAGTGGCTGTATTTGATGGCACAGTGGTGGTAAATGTAATTGATGGGCACAGTAGCAGTGTTTGATGGGCACAGTAGCAGTATTTGATGGGCACAGTGGCAGAATTTGATGGGCACATTGGTTGTGTTTGATGGCACAGTGGCTGCGTTTGATGGCACAGTGGTGGTAATTGAAGGGCACAGTAGTAGCGTTTGATGGCACAGTGGTGGTACATGATGGGCACAGTGGTTGCGTTTGATGGCACAGTGGCTGCGTTTGATGGCACAGTGGTGGTAAATGTAATTGATGGGCACAGTAGCAGTGTTTGATGGGCACAGTAGCAGTGTTTGATGGGCACAGTGGCAGCATTTGATGGGCACATTGGTTGTGTTTGATGGCACAGTGGCTGCGTTTGATGGCACAGTGGTGGTAATTGAAGGGCACAGTAGTAGCGTTTGATGGGCACAGTGGTGGTACATGATGGGCACAGTGGTTGCGTTTGATGGCACAGTGGCTGCGTTTGATGGCACAGTGGTGGTAAATGTAATTGATGGGCACAGTAGCAGTGTTTGATAGGCACAGTGGCTGCAATTGTTTTTTTTTTTAATCTGTTTGTTTTTTCCACCCCCCCCAAAAAATGTTGAGCACCAGCTGCCTCTGCTCTAATGTCTATGTAGCCCATTCCGCTGACCCTTCTCTGTTTGCGTTACAAGATTTTTAAAAGGACGTCTGAAAATGGTTTTGAATGAATAGCAGCAAACCACGAAGCGTTGCGGAATTGCATTACAACGCGAGTCTTGACCAACGCAAAGGTGTGAATCCAACCCTACAATCCCCCAATGGCCGGTCTGCATCCCTCAGTCATTTCAGGGCCAGGACACCACGCGCTTCGCTGCCAGGAATTTACAGCAGATACTCGAACTGCGCTCCCTTCCATTAGGACGGTGACAGTCCGGGGCGTGCCAGAACAGAATGATTGAAGACGAGTACTAATCGTATCAATTGATATAAATTACGGTGTCAGCGGTAGGATACAGCAGTCTGTAGGATTTACATCTCATTAGCTTTCGAGCGCTAAATGAATCAAAAGGATTCAGGAGAACGTTTTTAATTAACAGTTCCAGCCACAGGACAGCGTGCGGAGGGAACGCGCCGGATTTCACTGCGTCGGCTTCGTCATCTGCAGAGAAGATGATTTGCTGCTTTCTCCGGCGGAGAATGGGGGTCAGACACATTTTCCCGTACGGAAGTCTGGCATGGCGGGTGTAGGGGCAGACATTGTGTTGGCATGACTGCTGAAGTATATACGACTTGGCGTGCGTTCTGTATAGTGCGCAAGGGGAAAAAGATTTGATTTAAAGGGAACCAATTATGAAAGAAAAATAAGGACGCTTCCATTCTTCCATTGTTAAGCCTAATCTGAAAAAAAGAAAGTGGCCTGTCTGTGACGCGCATCCATCATTTTCTGTGCCACCACCGTGGGGAGCATGGAGCAGGTGATGTCATCATGATGTCACAGTTGGTTTCCATGCTGCTTGTTGAGAGTTTTCAGTGCTGGTCCCGGCGTAGGATGTTCCAATACTTTTGGCAATGATAAGCTAGGCATAGATTAAGAGGGACTACGAGGTCATGGAATTATTACCACCACTCGTCGGGTTTTACCAGGGCTGGTGCAAGGATTTTTGACACCCTAGATCAGGGTGACAGTCCATGGGGCCCCCGGGCAATAGGAGATCATGGGGCCCCCAGGCAATAGATTATGGGGCCACACAGTATACACACACACACATACTGTATACAGTATACATACACAGTATACACACAATATACACACACAGTATACACACACACACTGAAAAAGTACTGGAGAGGTGGGGCAGCTATAATCTTGTGATTTAAAAAAAAAACACAGATTTTTACATACTCTCCCTGGTTTTACTGAGGCTGGCAACCCTGATAGGGCCCCCTAATAGCATGGGGCCCTTGGGCCATGCCCAAGTGTCCGAATGGTCAGTCCGGCCCTGCCCTAGATGAAGCCTCATTTTTCTGGCCCCCTTGCTCCTCTTCTGACTCCACCCCCTTTGCCCTGCCCATGTATACCCCACCTTTTTCATGACGTGCCCATCAAATGCAGCCCACCAACGCCCATCAAAAGCAAGCCTCACCAGCGCCCATCAAATGAAGCCTCACCAGCGCCCATCAAATGAAGCCTCACCAGCGCCTATTAAATGAAGCCTCACCAGCGCCCATCAAATGCAACCTCACCAGCGCCTATCAATGCTGCCTACCAGCGCCCATCAATGCAACCTCACCAGTGCCCATGAATGCAGCCTCACCAGCTCCCATCATAGGCAGCCTCACCAGCACCCATCAAATGCAGCCTCACCAGCGCCCATCAAATGCAGCCTCCCCAGCGCCCATCAAATGCAGCCTCACCAGCGCCCATCAAATGCAGCCTCACCAGCGCCCATCAAATGCAGCCTCACCATTGCCCATCAAATGCAGTCTCACCAGCACCCATCAAATGCATCCTACCAGCGCACATCAAATGCAGCCTCATCAGCGCCCATCAATGAAGCACAAATCAATGCAGCCTCACCATCGCCCATCAATGAAGCACAAATCAATGCAGCCTCACCATCGCCCATCAATGAAGCACAAATCAATGCAGCCTCACCATAGCCCATCAAATGCAGTCTCACCAGCACCCATCAAATGCAACCTACCAGCGCCCATCAAATATAGCCTTACCAGCGCCCATCAAATGCATCCTACCAGCGCACATCAAATGCAGCCTCATCAGCGCCCATCAATGAAGCACAAATCAATGCAGCCCACCAGCGCCCATCAATGCAGCCTCACCAGCACCCATCAAAGGCAGCCTACCAGTGCCCATCAATTAATGTTTGTTTGCTTCCATTCATTCGAGAGTCGGGACACAGTCCTCCGCTGCGCCTCTGACACTATGGGCCAGATTCAGGTAGATCGGAGCATCTTTGCTCTGGAGTAACGCTTCTCATTTACGTTACTCTGAAGACCCTTTCAGCGCAAGTACTGTTATTCACATAGCAGTTGCGCGTAAACTTGCGCCAGAGTAACGATAATGCGCTGGCGTAACCCGACGCAAGTGGAAGTGGGTGTGATCATATGTAAATGATGGGCGGAGCCCAGCGCAGAGGCTTATGTTCAGCGCATCATCCACGGAGCATGCGCAGTGAGTGCGGCTCCACTCGCCCCCCTTGTGCGCATGCTCACAACTTCCGTCGGCACCACTTCACGGGAAACGTCAGCGCAATGCGTTCCGCTGGGCGCTTAAAAGCACTGGCGGAAACGCCATTCCGGCGCAAAAGTATTTCCGTTTCCCCCACCCCAGGGAAGATACTTTTGCTCGGTGATGGCTGCTCCCGCTACCCCAGAGAGAGGAGGAACCTCAATTTCAATGCCCAGGAGGTGTCGGTCATCATTTCTGCAATGGAGACTGAGAATGCTTTGCTCCATGGCAAAAAAAAGCCGGAAGACCCAGCCGGGAGAGGAACAGGGCATCCTGGAGTCCATTGCTGCCAGGGTGAATGTCTTGGGGTACTCCACCCGAGTGCTTCTGACATTCAGAAGAAAATTAATGACCTGCGGCGCAAGGTGAGGGGCAAGGTGGCCACCATCAGGAGGCATGAGAGGGGCACAGGTGGTGGTCCCCCATGTCCTGTCACCCTGACCGCAGAGGAGGAGGTGGTCGCACGCTGCCTGGACAGGGAGCAGTTGGAGGGGGTCCCAGGCTATGACTCCATGGAGGAAGGCTCCAGGACAGGTAAGTGTTTTTTATCCCCTATTTGATATGTTGCATGTGGGGGGGAGGGGGTACATGTGCCAAGTGTGTGGGACCACCAACATGTGTCTGCTTTGTGTCATCCACAGATGACGGAGCTGGGCCATCATCGGTCAGCGTCCATTCAACCCCATCCCCCCCACGCCATTGTGTGCCCGAGCCACTGGGTGGTGAAGAGGTTGTGGAGGAGGAGAGTGGCCACACCACACCTGCCGAGGTGGTTGTGGAGGATCCTGCTGTGGCAGAGCAGGACTTTTCATTAGTTTTGTCGGTCTCCTCCCCTTCTCCTGGGCCGTCTGTTATCCCCTCCCACATCATTGGAAGCCCCTCAAGGGACAACCATCTTCTGGCCCCAGGAAGGCCACCCAGAAGACCAGGGGGGTGTCGGATGATGTCCAGGACATCGTGAGGCTTCATTTAATAGGCGCTGGTGAGGCTTCATTTGATGGGAGCTGGTGAGGCTTCATTTGATGGGCGCTGGTGAGGCTTCATTTGATGGGCGCTGGTGAGGCTTCATTTGATGGGCGCTGGTGAGGCTTGCTTTTGATGGGCGTTGGTGGGCTGCATTTGATGGGCACGTCATGAAAAAGGCGAGGGATCACGCCAGGCAGACTGAACAAATGGGGGCCATAGTAGGCCATTTGGAGAAAGTGGCTGACAGCCTGGGCTCCGTTGCCAACATCAGCAACGCAGTGCAGGATGTGAGCTGCAACTGCGCTGCAGTGGTCACCAGTTTGGGGGAGGTGCAGGGGGATATAAGGCACCTCACAGCAGCCGTCGAGGATAACAGTGCTGCCATCCTGGACCAGGGGAGGCTGAGTCGGCGGGCCCAGCATTACCAGGTCACCCGTCAGCTCCGGATGCAGGCCCAGACAAACTCTTACCTCGGCCGGATAGCCAGGGCCTTGGAGGGCATGCAGGCCACACCTGCCAGGAGTGCCCCACCTGGGGATCAGCCACCTCCAGATGCCCCCCCACCCCCACCCACTCCATCCAGGCAGCTGAGGAGCCAGAGAGGTGCGGCAAGAAGAAGCCCCCGGCATCCCCGATGAGGCTTTTTTTTTGGGGGTTTATCTGATTATTTTTTACATACTCAGGTTTTGAGTTTTTGTTTATTTTGGATTATTATTTTTATACTCAGGTCATGAGTTTTTGTTTATTTTTTTTCTCAGGTTATGAGATTTGTATTTATTTTTTTACTGCACACGGTCAGGAGTGCAGGGGACAGTGTGAATGGTGTGTGAATGTGAGGGGGTGGCACTCCTGACAGTAAGGGGTGTCACCCTCGGCCGTGGTGGTGAAGTTAACCCCACGGCTGAATGAATGACGTGTGAAAGGTGTATGAATGGACAGTGACATCATTGGGGCCTTGACGCGGCGTTACTGCTCCCAACTCCTACATGCTGGACTTGGGCTAATCCAATGCGATGTGGATGTGGTGTGTGTGATCTAGGGACATCAGTGGTGTACACGCGTGCACTGTCTGTGTGATCAATGTTTTGGGTTAGTGTCCAAAGATGCTTACGGCGAGGACCCTCCTGACTGCTCTTCCATTAGCAGACTGGGTGTCCTCTGCCAGGTGGGGACTGTGTGGGTCGGGGGTCAGGTCATCACGTATGTCAATATGCAGGCCTTTTCTCATAGCAAAGTTATGTAGTATGCAACATGCACCGATGATCTGGCACACAAAGGTAGGGGAATACAATAGGGTCCCCCCAGACTTATCCAGGCATCGGAAACGGGACTTCAGGAGCCCAAATGTTTGCTCCACCACTGCACGGGTTTTGATGTGTGCTTCATTGTATTTTCTCTCTCCTCTGGTTTGTGGGTTGCGGAAAGGAGTCATGAGATGGGGTCCCAGTGCATATGCAGAGTCACCTGTAAGGGAAAAGACAGGAGGATGTTAGTCATGCATGTGCGATTTCTGTTGTGTATCACGGGAGGGGATAGTCATGCCTGACTCCCATGTCACTCACCAACCAGCCAGCTGTCCCCATACATGTTCTGCTCGAATTCTGCTGGGATGGGGCTCTGACGGTATATGAAGCTGTCATGGCTGGACCCGGGGTGTTTGGCACGGACGTGCCATATGAGGCGCTGGGCATCGGCTATCACCTGTACGTTGATGGAATGCCAATGCTTCCGATTGTGGTATATGTGCTCTGTGGCACTGGGGGGCTGGAGTGCCACATGTGTGCAATCAATGGCCCCCACAGTGCGTGGGAATCTGGCAATGTTGTAGAAATCTGTCATTGCCTTCTGCCGTAGCTCCTCAGTGGTGGGTCTGATGAACTGGTTGGACATGCGTCTGAGGATTGCAGGGACAACCTGGTGCACACATCTGCTCACGGAGGACTGTGACATCCCAGCCACCACTCCACTTGTACGCTGGAATGATCCACTTGCAAGGAAATGTTGCCAGTACGTTCACCAGTGGCTGCACTGCTTCTGAGCGTTGTGTTGGGCTGGTGATGTCACCCTGCAGGGTTGTGGTTAGTTCAAGTATTGCATCTGGGCTGAATCTGAAGAGGCGATACACCTCCTCCTCCCCCATGCCAAAGAGGTTCATACGAGTGCGGTATATCCTCTCACGTGCCCGCCTCCTTCGTTCCGGGGGACCCATCAGTAGTTCTAGGACCACAATTGCCCCTGGCATGTTGGCACACAGAGGTGTTGTCCTTGCAAGTGGGGGTGCTCAGCTAGCTCCTATCGTCGGTAACGCTGCTGTAGCTACTCTCCTGCTGACCTGTGACCGTCTGGAGTAAAGATAAAGCAACCTTTTGTAGAAATAACTTTGCGCCGGACGGACGAGATACGCGCGGCGCATGTAGCCAGCGTATGGTGCTAATCCGTTCGTGAATTGGGAAAAATCCCTCATTTGCATATTTGCAGGGGAAATCAATAGGCGCGACTGATGCGCCCAGCGAAAATAAGCGCTGACGATACTCTGGCGTCGGAACGTTCCGCCGGTCGCAAATGATCAGTTATTGGGCGCATCTAGTTTGGTGGGTACGGGCACATAGAAACGACGGCGCATCATCACAGTTACGCGGCGCATATCGAAATACTCCAGCGCAAGTGTTCCTGAATCTGGCCCTATGTGTGAATGGAGCGGCGGATGCCTGCTGATGCTGAGACTTAGTTGCTTGCTGCAGAGAGAAGAGAGTAGGAACATCAGTGACCAGGTTGGGTGCTATGCATTGGCTCCCACTGCTGACAATCAGAGCCAGTGACGAGAGAGCAGGGGCGGGGCCTAGCTCCACTCTATGTGTCTTCTGTATAAAGAGGGGGGATAACAGAGCAGTGGCTTGGGAGCAAGAACACACCAGTGTTTAATAACCCCCCCCCCCAAAAAAAATAGCACAAAACCCCCCCAAATGACCATTTTGGAAAGTAGACACCCCAAGCTATTTGCTGAGAGGAATGTCGAGTCCATGGAATATTTTATATTTTGACACAAGTTGCGCGAATATGACAAACTGATTTTTTTTTTTTTTGCACAAAGTTGTCAGTAAATGATATATTTCTCACACATGCCATGGTTATATGTGGAATTGCACCCCAAAATACATTCTGCTGCTTCTCCTGAGTACAGGGATACCACATGTGTGGGACTTTTTTGGAGCCTAGCCGCGTACGGGACCCCGAAAACCAATCACCGCCTTCAAGATTTGTGTGAAATCAAAAATTTATGTCCTTAGAAATTCTGAAGGCGGTGATTGGTTTTCGGGGTCCCGTACGCGGCTAGGCTCCCAAAAAGTCCCACACATGTGGTATCCCCGTACTCAGGAGAAGCAGCAGAATGTATTTTGGGGTGCAATTCCACATATAACCATGGCATGTGCGAGAAATATATCATTTAGTGACAACGTTTTGTAATTTTTTTTTTTTTGGGTCATTATTCAATCACTTGGGGCAAAAAAATTGAATATTCCATGGACTCAACATGCCTCTCAGCAAATAGCTTGGGGTGTCTTCTTTCCAAAATGGGGTCATTTGGGGGGGTTGTGTGCCATCTTGGCATTTTATGGCCTTCAAAACTGTGATAGGTAGTAAGGAGTGAAATTAAAAATGTATGCTGAAGGCGGTGATTGATTTTCGGGGTCCCGTACGCGGCTAGGCTCCCAAAAAGTCCCACACATGTGGTATCCCCGTACTTAGGAGAAGCAGCAGAATATATTTTGGGGTGCAATTCCACACATGGGGGGTGTATGCTTTGCGTGTGGGTGTAAGCGTTACTGGCACTAACTAGCTACCTAGAGGCACTAGCGACACTAATACAGCGATCAGAAAAACGATCGCTTAGTGACGCTGGCAATAGGGAGTGAAAGGGTTAACTCTAGGGGCAATCAGGGGTTAAAACCTTTATTTGAACATTTTTGGGGGTACCTAGTAAAGGTTTTAACCCCTGATTGCCCCTAGAGTTAACCCTTTCACCCCTCTTTTTCCAGTGTCACTAAGCGATAGTTTTTCTGATCGCTGTATTAGTGTCGCTAGGTAGCTAGTTATTTTTTGAGGTTTGCCGCCATGTTTTTATAGCGTTAGGTACCCCCATAAATTTTCCAACGCTATAAAAACATGGCGGCGAACCTCAAAAAATAACTAGCTACCTAGCGACACTAATACAGCGATCAGAAAAACGATCGCTTAGTGACGCTGACAAAAGGGGGGGTGAAAGGGTTAACAGGGGGTGATCAAGGGTAAAAACCTTTATTGGGGGGGGGGTGCTACCCTGGACCCAACACTAACTGTGCCTGTCACACTAACTGCCTGTCACACTGACACTGAATGCAGAGATCAGTAGATGCTGCTATTTAGTGACAGTGTGACAGGGGGGCTGGGGGGGTGATCGGGGGGTGACTGTGGGGGGGGGGGAATGTGTGCCTATGTGTACTGGTGTCAGTGTAGTGCTTGTGTATCACTGTCTGATGTCTCCTCTCCTCCGCCGGACCAAAATACCGGTGGGAGGAGCGATGACACCACTTCCTCCTCTGCCTGCGGAAAGGCAGGGACGTACCTGCTCGCCCATGTGCCTGTACGTGGCATTCCGTGGACGTACATAGGTGTGGGCTTCCCGCAAGGGTTTGAGCGGAAAACGCAGCAAAAAACGCCGCCCCGGACTGTGATTTGTCAAAGAGCCCTTTCACACTGGACGCGAACGGCTATAGACGGCGCGTTAGAATACGGAAAATCACACTGCATTTTACCGCGAATTTTGCCGCGTTTATGAATAATTTCAGCGCAGCTGTGCGCGACCAATATCACTATTTTAACAGCGAAAACGCGGAAAAAAAGGCTGCAAACGCACCCGTGTGAAAGGATCTTCCCGCCAAAAAAGTCCGAGAAGCGGTTATTACGTGCCTATCCCAAATGCGAACCCCACTCAGTACTTTCAAGTACTGGCTTGCCACCACTGGCTGCATCAGATACAACTTTCATAGGGGTGGGGCTGCGCTGAGACACACCGCTAGGACCCAGCCTCCGAAATCAGCCCGACCGAACGCGATCCCTATCCCACACCACCCTACCCCATCTCCCCCAAAAATATGAGAGGCAGCGAGAATATTTATAGTGGGGGGGATTTATAACTGCCAACTTATGGAGAGACATTTTAGTTTTTTTTTTTTTTCGCTGTTATTGCGGGCGATATCTACTAAACTAATACTAGTTTTACTCTCACCCTCCCATCATCATCTATTTTTTATTATTTATTACTTAGAAGATATAAAATATCAAGGAATGTGAGTGGAATCTAGAAATATGCAAATTTAAAGAAAACAAGCAACAGGATTGGCTAAGACAGACTCCTCCTCCCTGGGGCGTACCAATAGGGCTAGGGTTCGGGGCGCCCCAGGTACCACACATTGGGGGGTGTCAGTGGCAGAGTGACTTTCCTATATGGGGTGATACCGTCCAATCATCCCAAAGGCATCCCTGCTGGCTCTGGCTGCTCCATTTCCCTTTGGGTGATCTTTAGAACACCCCCATCGCCGCGGCCGCAATGGACTAGTCCAGATCGTCCACTCTCATTGACTAAACTCCCTCGTGCTAGCTCCGCCCCCACCCAGCACTACGGCCTCAGCTTGTGTCTGTCTGTCATCTCTCTCCGCTGGGGCGGCTCAGCTGCTGTTATCACACAGACAGGATCAGGAATCCAATCCCAACCCCCCAACTTACTCCCTAGCAGAGGCTGAGAGCCGGGGGGGGGGGGGGGGGGACAGTGGTGAGCTGAGGGTGTCTGTACTGTGGGGTGGGGGGGGGGGGGGGTGCACTATAGGGGTGTGTCTGTACTGTAGAGGGTCAGTACTATGGGGGGGGGGGGGGGGGGGGGGGGGGGGGGGGATGTAGGGTGTTTACCACCTCATCCCTTTAAAACTGAACACCTATTAATTGCACAGGTTCTGTGGCAGATTAAGGCTGTAATTAAACTAAATTAGTGCCTTATTTGCATTAAATTAGCCACAGAACCTGTGCAATTAATAGGTGTTCAGTTTTAAAGGGATGAGGTGGTAACCCTAACCCTAGGGGGGGGGGGGTCTGCACTATAGGGGTGTCTGTACTGTCGGGGTCCGCACTATAGGGGTGTCTGTACTGTGGGGTGTCTGCACTATAGGGGTGTGTCCTGTGGGAGAGGGGTCTGCATTGTGGGGGGCAGTGTAATGTAAAGGGGTCCAGAAGTGCAGGGTGATGTGTAATGTAAAGGGGTACAGAGGTGCGGTTGTGGAGAGGGGGTACACAGTAGTGACAAAGAGATATTGAGGGATACAGAGGTATGCAGGTGGCACAGTCGGATGTTTTTACATTTTAAGGTGGGTGGGGGGGTGCCAGATATAGGATCCGCCTCAGGTGCCAAATGCTCTAGGTACGCCTCTGCCTATACATATCAGTGTTGCCACCCGTACGTATATTTACAGGCAGACCGTAAATTTAACCCCTTTTTTTCGGGCTGTGCGTTAAAGTCCGCTATGGGCATCGGGTGCCCATAAAAAAGATGGCTGCAAGCCGACCATACAACCGTTCCGAAGCCGGTCGGGCTCGGGAAAGCTCGTAAGCGGTCGGCCGGGCGGCGCATGCGCAGTAATGTAATGGCGCTGCTCGGCACCATTTTTTAATAGAGCGGGATTCGGCACTCGGGACATTCGCAGCGCCTGGTGAAGACAGTGCAGTGGAACTGGCGATGGCTGGCAGCGGCAACATCCGCAAGTGAGAGGGAGTAGGGGACAACACAGACCTGGCCTGTCAGACCCCCCTGGACAGACACACAAAGCCCTGACATAGGCGTGTGCACAGGGTGTGCCAGATGTGCCCAGGCACACCCTAATCACCCTGTGCAGACTAGATTCCCCCTACTGACCCGGCTCCCACTACTCAACCCCCCCCCTCCCCACAGCACTACCGGCTACCCTCCTCTCCCACCGATTGTTGCTGTGGAAGTAACTGGTTGTTACCGTGGATGTTTTATGATGAGTGGGGGAAGGGGCCAGTACATATGCCATTTCCCGGTCCCTTCCCTTTCTGAATGAACATAGTGATTGATCAGTAGAGTGTGTTTGAGCTTTGGGGTGCACACCCTAATGCCAAAGGCTGCGCACACCTATGTGTAGAATTACTGCTTCATGCTAGAAACCCTACTGCGCATGCACAAGGCCCCGCTCCTCTCTCCTATTGGCCCGTCGACAGGGGGAGGAGGAGGGAGGAGCATGACCCGTGATGTCAATACCTGCAGCTGAGGCTCCCGGAAGTGGATACCTGTCAAAGACAGGTATCCTGTCCCCCCTTCCCCACCGAAAGGTGGTACTTGTAGTCCTATGCCTGCATACGTTTGCTAGTAGGTGTCCCTCATTCCCATCTCAAAATGTTGGGAGGTTTGAACATGTGTATTGAAAAATGCAAAATGCAACCTGCAACTGCAACCTGCATAGATGTGAACCAGGTCATAGACAGTTGTCACTGGATCAAGTGTGCCATTGGGATATTCCCCCCCCCCCCCCCCCCAACTTAACATGTGAATGAGCCCTTAATGATATGTTACTGAAGACAGAGCTCTATTAATTTGTGTCTTTTCTATCTGCCTGGAGTTCAGCTTTAATTGAAATGACAGAGGTGCCTCAAGGGTTAAGAAGAGCGCGGCTGGTTTTTAATCTGGAGGAGCCCCGGAGGCGAGCGATCCTCGGCGTCTTGTATTTATCACAGTGATTGACGTGAAACACTTGTCATGGTGTCGTACCTGCGGGTTTATGGCTGCGCTCTGTCACACCGCCGCCGACACTTTGCAGATATAATACAGACATTCACAGTATCCTCTACGTGCAAATTAGCAGCTTCGCTTAATGGAGGAGAGTTAAGGCTGACAAAACGCAGAGGGAGAGATCTGTACCGCGGCGCCTTAACCGGAGCAAAGTGCAGGCGCGGGAGACGTCAGTCAAACACTTAGCGTGGATGTAAACCCAGCCGCTAAAATATTTTATAAGCCTTAACGTGTTCGCGTTGTTCCAAAAGTCATTTTCGGTCTTTTACAATCTGCGGATTTCATTAACGCAAAATCAAACTCCTTGTCTTTTTATTCAATGGGCCCCCAGGAACTGTTAGCCTTAAAGGGGTTGTAAAGGGACAATTTTTTCCCTAAATAGCTTCCTTTACCTTAGTGCAGTCCTCCTTCACTTACCTCATCCTTCCATTTTGCTTTTAAATGTCCTTATTTCTTCTGAGAAATCCTCACTTCCTGTTCTTCTGTCTAACTCCACACAGTAATTCAAGGCTTTCTCCCTGGTGTGGAGAAAGCCTCTTGAGGGGGAGGGGGCAAGCAGGAGTGTCAGGACGCCCACTAACACACAGCTCCTTTCTCTATCGGCAAAGTAGACCCTCCTGCTCGCCAGTGTTGCCAACCTAACAGATTTTAGTTATTTTCGATATAATAAGGGCAAATTATTTAGTCACATCACCACCTGCCTCCATCCCCCTCTGCCACCAACACCCCCCTTTGCGGTGCCACCAACAACCCCTGTCTCCATCCCCCACCCTCTGCAGTGCCACCAACACCCCCTGCCTCCAATCACCCCCTGCCACTAACACCCCTGCCTCCAATCTCCCCCTGCCTCCATCCCCCTCTGCGGTGCCACCACAGCCACCATCACCCTGCCTTCAATCACCCCCTGCCACTAACACCCCCTGCCTCCATTGCCCCCTTCCTCCATCCCCCCTCTGCGGTGCCACAATCTCCCACTGCCTCCATCCCCCTCTGTGGTGCCACCAACAACCCCTGTCTCCATCCCCCACCCTCTGCAGTGCCACCACACCCCCCTGCCTCCATTGCCCCCTTTCCTCCATCCCCCTCTGCGGTGCCACCACAGCCACCATCACCCCCTGCCTCCAATCACCCCCTGCCACTAACACCCGCTGCCTCCACCCCCCTCTGTGGTGCCACCAACAACCCCTGTCTCCATCCCCCACCCTCTGCAGTGCCACCAACACCCTGCCTCCATTGCCCCCTTCCTCCATCCCCCTCCTGCGGTGCCACCACAGCCACCATCACCCCCTGCCTCCAATCACCCCCTGCCAACTAACACCCGCTGCCTCCATCCCCCTCTGTGGTGCCACCAACAACCCCTGTCTCCATCCCCCACCCTCTGCAGTGCCACCAACACCCCCTGCCTCCATTGCCCCCTTCCTCCATCCCCCCTCTGCGGTGCCACCACAGCCACCATCACCCCCCATCACCCCTGCCTCCAATCACCCCCTGCCACTAACACCCGCTGCCTCCATCCCCCTCTGTGGTGCCACCAACAACCCCTGTCTCCATCCCCCACCCTCTGCAATGCCACTATCACCCCCTGCCTCCAATCTCCATGCGCAGTTCCAAGCCGAACCAATCTCGGCTATGTTTACTGGCACATTCCCGGAACAACGAACATTTACGAATGGGGGAAAAAAGTGCCCGTTTTTACGGACTGTCCGTAACAATACGGACAGTTGGCAATACTGTGCCCTGCAGTCTTCAGTGTGAAAGCCCGAAGGCTTTCAGGCTGAAGCGGTGCACTAGCAGGACCGCTCCAAAAGTCCTGCTAGCCGCA
This sequence comes from Rana kukunoris, assembly GCA_029574335.1. Classification (NCBI taxonomy): domain Eukaryota; kingdom Metazoa; phylum Chordata; class Amphibia; order Anura; family Ranidae; genus Rana; species Rana kukunoris. The sequence continues at coordinate 3,677,927 of CM056055.1, forward strand.
TCTTTTTGCCTCCACCCCCCTCTGTGGTGCCACCAACACCCCCTGCCTCCAATCACCCCCTGCCACTAACACCCCTGCCTCCATTGCCCCCTTCCTCCATCCCCCTCTGCGGTGCCACCACAGCCACCATCACCCCCTGCCTCCAATCACCCCCTGCCTCCAATCTCCATGCGCAGTTCAAAGCCAAACTGATCTCGGCTATTTTTACTGACACATTCCCGCAACCATGGACATTTACGAACGGGGGAAAAAGTGCCCGTTTTTTACGAGCTGTCCGTAAAGATACGGACGGTTGGCAACACTGCTGCTCGCCCCCTCAAGAGGCTTTCTCCACACCAGGGAGAAAGCCTTGCATTACTGTGTGGAGTTACAGACAAAAGAACAGGACGTTTTTTCAGAAGAAATAAGGACATTTAAAAGCAAAATGGAAGGATGAGGCAAGTGAAGGAGGACTGCACTAAGGTAAAGGAAGATATTTAGGGAAAAGAATATTTATTTTACAATCCCTTTAATTAGCATTATGGCAGACATACCTGTAAACGATGCCCTCCAGTGCTGGGCTTTCATCATTCCAGCTGGTCACGTGAGGGCAGGGGGTAGAGGGTTGTGTGGGTGGTGGTCACATCTGCCATGTTTCCCTCCTCATTGGGTACCAAGCAAGAGTCACATGAGAGGCCTACCCGGGATGGGTTCTTCTGGGCTACGCTAGGCACCTTATACAGGATCTGGTTACCAAACATAGTACCTTTTGGTTCGTGTCATTTTCATTAATGCCCTGAGGTAAGGCTGAGGCTGCCATGGGGAAATACTCAACCTTAGGCCCCTTTCACACTGGGGCGGTTTGCAGGTGCTATTGCGCTAAAAATAGCGCCTGCAAATCAACCCTAAACAGCGGCTGCAGTTTCTCCAGTCTGAAAGCCAGAGGGCATGGAAGCTCATCCATCCCACCGCAGTCAGTTTTTTTGGCTGTGCTTGGAGACCAGCCTGCCTGTCCTCCAATGGGTACATGTGTGCTGATATTCCCGTACCCTGCACAGACATTCACTGGGAAGACCATTCTACTGTTGTTCCTACTCCCCTAGCTTCATAAGAGCCTTATGCTGCTGAGAACAGAGATTATGTGATCACCAGTATAAAACAAATAAACATACTGGGCCAGATTCTGAAAGGAGATACGACGGCGTATCTCCTGATACGCCGTCGTATCTCTGTTTGCGGGGCTGTGCATCTATGCGCCTGATTCTTAGAATCAGTAACGCATAGATTTTGCTTAGATCCGACTTGCGTAAGTCACTTACACTGTCGGATCTAAGTTGCAATGTTACGCTGGCCGCTAGGTGGCCTTCCCATAGATTTCTGCGTCGAATATGCAAATGAGCCTGATACGCCGATTCCCGAACGTATTTGCGCGCCGTCGTTGTAGTTTACGTTGTTTGCGTAAGCGTAAGGTTACCCCTGCTATATGAGGGGTAACCTTGCGTAGGTCCGGCGTACGCCATGTTAAGTATGGCCGTCGGGACAGCGTCGCGTTTTTCCGTCGTTTACATAACTCGTTGCGAATAGGTTTGTGCGTTAATTACGTTCACGTCGCAACCAATGTATTTGCGGCGTACTATGGAGCATGCGCACTGGGCTACGTTTACGGCCGGCGCATGCGCAGTTTGTTCGGCGCGGGGGGCGCGCTTAATTTAAATACAAGCCGCCCCCTGATTTACGTGGGGATACGCCAGGCCATTTTCACTACGCCGCCGCAAATTACGGAGCAAGTGCTGGGAGAATTCGGCACTTGCTCCTGTAAGTTGCGGCGGCGTAGTGTTAATAGGATATGCTACGCCGCCGCAGATTCTACGTGAATCTGGCCCACTGTACAGGACCATGCTATAAAAATCCTGTATAATAATAATACACAAATGTTTTTGGAATGATGTCTTTTATACGGTAAGGTTTCACATATACTTTAATGCCGCGTACACACAACCGTTATTCATGTCATGCAAAAAAACAATGTTTTTCTCGAAGTGATTTGTCGTGATTCCTCTCAAGCCTGCCTTGCATACACATGTTCGTGAAAAAAAATGCTCGAGCAAAGCGCGGTGACGTACAACGCGTACGACGGCACTATAAAGGGGAAGTTCCATTCGAATGGCGCCACCCTTTGGGCTGCTTTTGCTAATTTCCCCCGTCTCATGACTTGCTTCTGAGCATGTCCGTGTTTTCCCCCTTGTAAAAGCGTACACAGGATCGTTTTTCACGACATGAAAAAGAACGAGAAAAAATAGAGCATGTTCTACATTTTTTTAGCCCAATTTTCTCGTCGAGAAAAATGCTCTGGAGCCTACACACGACCGTTTTTCACGACCAATTAAAAAAAAATGCATTTTTCTCGTCATGAAAAAACGGTTGTGTGTACGCGGCATTAAAGGCGCAGCTGTGATCCCAAATTATCAATAATGCTGGAGTCGCTAGTGATAGTGCTGCAGCATTGGGTTGTCCTTCCCAACCGTTTTCCTTCATCTATAGAAGTGATTGAAGAACGATTGAACGCTGGCAATTTTGCCGCCAACACGAAACTGCTGAATCCCAGTCGCTGAGCAACCAATTGCTTTAAAAATTGAATTAGCGATCCTAAAAAAATTATTAAAGAGGAGTTCCATCCTAAAAATTAAGTTTGCTTTAATCCCCTCCCCCTTACATGCCACATTTGGCATGTAATTTTTTTTGGGGGGGGGGGAGTGGGGGCTTCAGGAGGAGTGGGACTTCCTTTCCCACTTCCTGCTTCCACCGAGGGGCTGGTTAGGCGATTGAGCCTACACCAGCCCCTCCCTGTAGGCGATTGTATGGGACACATGACAGGTCCCATGCGATCGCCTGTCCAATCAGCGACGCGCCGCGCGTGCATGCGCAGTGCGGCTCGCACATGCGCAGTGGGTGCCCGGCCGTGAAGCCGAAGGCTGTCAAGGCTGGGTGCCCATAGTCGGGATGGAGACGCCGGCCGGGGAGGGGGGGAGAGGAGCGGAGCCCCGGTCGGCACGTCGCTGGTACGCAGGAGCAGGTAAGTGAGTGTTTATTAAAAGCCAGCAGCTACACTTTTTGTAGCTGCTGACTTTTAATAAACACCATTTTTGGCTGGAACACCCCTTTAATTTCTAAGGGAGAAATCACCAAAACGAAACCGGGGAGGAGAGTAAACATTCCAAAAAAAAAAAATTCCCATGTGATATTACCCTAAGAAATAAGACGTGTGCCTGCGATTCGATTGCGATTGCCAGCCACCGCGACAAACTGAAATATCACTTTTGGGTAGAGCCTGCCTTTAGAAAGATAAAATACAAACTAGAACCGTATATATTCCTTTTTTTTTTGTAGCAGTTACAGACTTCCATAACGGCACCCCGGGTATAATGCAATTTCCTGCTACACCGCTGTGAACAAATGAAAGAAATTGATCGATTCTAGGGAAATTGGAATGTACTGGTGGCTGCGGCGGGGAGAATATAAGCACCTGTAATGTTACATCGCATTTTATTTCACTGATCTTAGCTGAACTGAATTCGTTACCAGGGACTTGCAGACCACACAGAGAACAGCTGGGGGAAAAGGGGAAGACAACCCTGGTGGTGTTTGGGGTGTGGGGGTCACACTCTGCCCCCCTTTATGACCTGCAGATTACTATCATGGTAATGCACAGCGGGGGGGTTGCCACACAGGGACTTACATTTTTAGCATTTTAACCCAATTTAAAGGGGTACAATTTTGTTTTCCCTAAATGGCTTCCTTTACCTTAGTGCAGTCCTCCTTCACTTACCTCATCCTTCCATTTTGATTTTAAATGTCCTTATTTCTTCTGAGAAATCCTCACTTCCTGTTCTTTTGTCTGTAACTCCACACAGTAATGCGAGGCTTTCTCCCTGGTGTGGAGTGTCATGCTCGCCCCCTCTCTTGGATTACAGGAGAGTCAGGACGCCCACTAACACACAGCTCCTTTCCCCATCTGCAACGTAGAGAGCGTCCCGACTCTCCTGTAGTCCAAGGGAGGGGGCGAGCATGACACTCCACACCAGGGAGAAAGCCTTGCATTACTGTGTGGATGTCAGGTCACCTGTGGCCAGGGGACAAATGCACCCTGATGGAGACAGGGGTGCACCGCAAGTTAGTGAACCCAATAGCAGACTGCTGTGGATAGACAGAAAACGTGAACCCATGATTCCCCAGGGCCCGTAGTCTAAGGTCCAGCAGGTGTTCACCAGAGCCTCTAGTGGTGAGGATGGCCTTTGCTGCAACGGAACCCAGGTCGCGGCCCCTGGGGTCCCCCAGGTCACGCTCCGTAGGGAGAGAGGGGAAACAGTCACTGAAGACACAAGGTATGGTGATAGGTAAGCCGAGGGTGGGGCAACAGGTAGACAAGGGTAACCAAGGGACAGGCCAAAAAGTCAGGGTCACAGGCAAACGGGTAGTCAGAGACGAGCCAAAATCGGTACACAGAAAGGTAAACGTAGCACGCGGCAGACAGGAACAAGCTAACAAAGTTGAACAGAAAAGCAGACCTGCAGTGCAACAGTTAATATAGACTTCTGGGATGGCCTGGGGTGGGGCCATACAGGGAGGAGAGATGATAAAAAGGCAGCCAGAAGAGAGTCAGGCCTCTCATGGACACATGAGAAGAAGGTAAGCTACCAGACATTATTGCATGTCCATGACAGTAGAGTTACAGACAGAAGAACAGGAAGTGAGGATTTCTCAGAAGAAATAAGGACATTTAAAAGCAAAATGGAAGGATGAGGTAAGTGAAGGAGGACTGCACTAAAGTCCTAAAATTTTACCTTTACAACCCCTTTAAGTTCAATGGACTTGTGTACACACGCTCGGATTGTCCGATCAAACAAGCCCGTCGGACCGTAGTTTACTGTTTTTCAGACTTCAGGAGGGCCGAATTCTGACCAGTAGAAAATGCCCCAGGACCGAACATCAGTGAGAATAAACACGGCCCCAGTGCTGGTGGGCAGTAGGAGGAGGAATAGTGCTCCATCATTGCTATTAGTGGACGAAATAGTGCCCCATTGTTGGTGTCATTGGGGGGGAATAGTACCCCAAGGGCCAGATGAAGGCTAGCAAAGGGCCACATCTGGCCCTTGGGCCACAGTTTGGAGACCCCTGTTCTAAATGAATGGAGCAGAAAAATTTGATTCCTGATATTGCCCTAGATTTTTCCCATTTTAATTATATTTCAATCTGAAATTAGAACCATGTTGTCACCAACATTGGAAGACGCTCATCACTGTAACTTGGCCAGGCTTTGCGTATGTCTGCTAACCGAAGTGGTAATGACCAACAAGTAAGTGGATTAGACCGCCTTTCTTCCTAGAATTGCCATCCCTAGCTATTATTAGTATAATCCATCAGTGTGTGATTGATCCAGACACTTAATCCAACTGCCATTGACGGGGTCAGAAAGGTTCACAGTGGAGGATGAACTGGCCAACGTATTACAAGGGTTTTGTTTTTCCTTTTATTGATCAACAGCATAAGATAATAGAAATTCAATAGATATAATTTGACACTTTTTTCATCTCTACTCTCTATATTGCTATGAAATCGCAGACAATGGACAAAAGTTCCCATGGCTTAGAACTGCACCTCTCTCAGATAGATGATCCTTCATTTGGCACCGAGTCCCTCTGTCCTATTTCCTCCTCAATTTTCCCTCTTTTATGTCTAATAAAACATTGATTATCCCTATACATAATTTAGCTATGCAAAGCCCAACTGTAATGATATAGCACCTGGGGGTGTGTCCAAACAGCCTGGGCTGACAGCAAGAGGATTGACGCCCCCGAGGGTATGTCTATGATGGCCTGGGCTCACAGGAAGATGACCAGCAACCTCAGGGGTATGTTCATGTTGGTCTGGGCTCATAGGAAGGGGATTGGTGCCCCCAAGGTGTGTTCCTAAAGGCCTGGGTTCACAAGAAGAAAGTCGATGCCCCTGAGGGTGTGTTCATGATGGCCTGGGCTCACATGAAGAGGATCAGCATCCCCAGGAGTATGTCCATGATGGCCCAGGCTCACAGGAAGAGGAGTGACGTCCTCAAGCGTTTGTCCATGATGTCCTGGGCCCACATTAAAAGGATTGGAACCCCTTAGAGTGTGTCCATGACAGTCTGGGCCCACAAGAAGAGGATTGATGCCCATGAGGGTGTGTCCAAAGGGTTGCCACCTCATCCCTTTAAACCGGAAATTACACAGGTTGTGTGGCTGATGAGGGTGATAATTAAACTCACTTGGTGTCTTAATTGAATTAAATTAGCCCGAGGACCTGTGTAATTCATATGTGTTTGGGTTTAAAGGGATGAGGTGGCAATGTGTCCATGATGGCCTGGGCTCATAGAAAGAAGACCAATAGAAACACCACTGGGGGCATAAATATGAGCGATGCCCCAGGGGGTATGTGCAAGATGGCCTGGGCTCACAGGAAGATGACCAGCAACCTCAGGGGTATGTTCATGTTGGTCTGGGCTCATAGGAAGGGGATTGGTGCCCCCAAGGTGTGTTCCTAAAGGCCTGGGTTCACAAGAAGAAAGTCGATGCCCCTGAGGGTGTGTTCATGATGGCCTGGGCTCACATGAAGAGGATCAGCATCCCCAGGTGTATGTCCATGATGGCCCAGGCTCACAGGAAGAGGAGTGACGTCCTCAAGCGTTTGTCCATGATGTCCTGGGCCCACATTAAAAGGATTGGAACCCCTTAGAGTGTGTCCATGACAGTCTGGGCCCACAAGAAGAGGATTGATGCCCATGAGGGTGTGTCCAAAGGGTTGCCACCTCATCCCTTTAAACCGGAAATTACACAGGTTGTGTGGCTGATGAGGGTGATAATTAAACTCACTTGGTGTCTTAATTGAATTAAATTAGCCCGAGGACCTGTGTAATTCATATGTGTTTGGGTTTAAAGGGATGAGGTGGCAATGTGTCCATGATGGCCTGGGCTCATAGAAAGAAGACCAATAGAAACACCACTGGGGGCATAAATATGAGCGATGCCCCAGGGGGTATGTGCAAGATGGCCTGAGCTCACAGGAAGTGGATTGGCACCCCTGGGGGTGTGTCTGTGACCCTCTGGGCAAATGTGGCATTGAGCTTTACCTATCAAAAGTGTTCCTATTTCAAGAATGACCTTTAGTGTATGGATTTTTTTTTCTACTACTGCAGACACTTAAGGGGGGCAAACTGGGGAGGGGGGGGTGGATTGGCAATCCTGAATTTGGGCCTTAACATTTCTCCCTGAAAAATAGCATAATAACCACTTTGTGTCTGCGCTATAGCCGAATAACAGCTTTCAGGGTGGACCACAATTGCCGGGAGGCTGTCAATAGACGTCATCACCTTTGCACGCGCCCCTAAGACTCGGGACATCACAGATGCGAGTAAGGGTCCGGTTCTGGCCCCTTACCACGTGATCAGCTGTCAGCCAATGACAGCTGATCACGTGATGTAAACAAAGCTTGGTAATCGCTTTCCTTTGATCGATCACCGGCCCCTGTTGTAAGTGACATTGGTTCCCAGTGGAAGAGGCACATCAGCCTCATTAATGCCCACCAGTACCGCCTGCCACTGCCTCTTGCCAGTGCCACCTGCCAGTGCTCACAGTGACTACCAGTAAAATAAAGTGCCACCTATCAGTGCCCATCACTGCCACCTATTAATGCCCACCAGTTGTGCCAGTCAGTGCCTCAGTGCCACCTAGCAGTGCTGCCTATCAGTCTCACCTACCAGTGCTGATCAGTACCCATCACTAGAGTTGCCACCTCATCCCTTTAAAACAGAACCCACATTAATTACACAGGTTATGAGGTTAATTTAATGCAGGTAAAGCACCAAGTGAGTTTAATTACCACCTTAATTAGCCACAGAACTTGTGTAATTAATATGTGTCCTGTTTTAAAGGGATGAGGTGGCAACTCTACCCATCACTGTCACCAATCAGTGCCCATCACTGCCACCTATCAGTGCCACCTATTAGTGCCAATTCTCAGTGTCCACCAGTGCCACCTATCAATGCCTTTCAGTGCCACCTCTCAGTGCCCACCAGTGCAGCCTAGCTGTGCTCATCGGTGCAGCCTCATCAGCGTACATCAATGAAGGAGAAAAATTACCCCTTTGCAAAAAAATGTAACAAAATATAAAAATTACCCGTTTTCAAAATTGTATACCCAGTGCCACCTCTCAGTGCCCACCGGTGCAGCCCATCAGTGCCCATCAGTGCAGCCTCAACAGCGTACATCAATGAAGGAGAAAAATTACCCGTTTGCAAAAAAAAATTAACAAAATATAAAGTGGTTTTGTATTTTTTTTTTTTATTCTGTCTGTTTATTTATTTTTTAACAAAAAATAAAAACTGCAGAGGTGATCAAATACCACCAAAAGAAAGCTCTATTTGTGGGGAAAAATAATAATAAATATTTCATTTGGCTACAGTGTTGTATGACGGCGCAATTGTCATTCAAAGAGTGAGAGCGCTAAAAGCTGAAAATTGGTCTGGGCAGGAGGGGGGGATTACGTGCCCGGTAAGCAAGTGGTTAATATCTGTCTTCTATCAACAGCATTGCCAGCAGCCCTATTTTTACCAGTAAGGTTGGTAAAACAAAGATCCTATGGCATCTTGGCATCCAACACGAGGCAACATGTCTTTCTACACTCATGTAAATGATCATTAGAAGAGGTAATGAGGAGAGAAAGACCACAAAGGAAGGAAATACAGAAGAGTTAAGAGAAAGGGCCGTGCCGACTTTTCATCCTTGTCGGGGTTCCGAAAATGTATAATTCTTATAGGATTTCCTCGGTGCTCCTGTTCCCAGATACGTCATATTGGCCCCGTTCCTTTAGAGCCACGCTGCGTCTAAATAAGAATTCCAAGCTGACGGTAAAAAAAAAAAAAAAAAAAACGATCAAGGTAGAATCTCAAGAGACCTCAGTTTTGAGGATTCTGTAATTAAGTGTGTAATTAACCTAATTACCTTATTACCATAACGGCATCTCCGCTGCACAGTTGTTCCGCCTTTAAACCATCTTAAAAAAGGGTCACGGATACTGACCTGTGATATATAAAGGGCATATCCATACCAACCAATCAAATGTCAGATTATTTTTTATAAAAAACTAGAAGAAGAAAAAAAGAAAGCAGGAAATTAATTGGCAAAAGTGGGAGAGTAAAATGTAACATTATATAAGAAAAAAATAAAATCTTGCAGAAAGCTCTGATGAAAAACTACCAGCAAAAATGAAAAATCACTCTAAAATTAAAAAATATAAAAAGTGCTGCACTAAATCGCATCATTTTTTTTTAGCGTGGCACATCTTAAGTTGGCATCTGGAGTTACAGAACAAGTAATTAGATTGGCATGTTTGTTCCTGGGCAGTGACTCAATCTACTAAAGCATGAGGAACAACATGATAGCCAGGCAGGTAGCACTTTCTAGTAGAACATCGGCAATGGAAGCCTACTCCTTTCATTTATGATATAGGCAGGACTACTGTTAGAAACAATGGGGCCCCATACAGCCAACATGACAGCCCCCCCCCCCCCCACAAAAATAAACACCACGGTTTACTATGCTTCAGTTATGAATGAACACATAAAGTGATCAGTAACTGATCACTCACTGTGTTCATTTAGAAGATGAAGGGGCTGGTAAATGTGACATATTATTATTCAGGATTTATATAGCGCCAACAGTTTGCGCAGCGCTTTACATCAGGGAAGACAGTACATTCACAATACAAATCAATACAGAAGGGATCAGAGGGCCCTGCTCGTAAGAGCTTACAATCTAGAAGACATATTTACTGAACCCTTTCCTCCTCCTTCATCCTGAAGGACCCTATTGTGTTCTTGCAGCTTCTGATTGTAAGGAGAGGAGGGATGCCGACAGCACTGCGGGGGTGAACACAGGGGGGACCTGGGCAGCAGGGAAAATGTACGGTGCACAGGAAGGGAGCGGCAGGGGGATAGTTACTGGAACCGATCTCCTGTGGGAGTAAAGCCCTGTACATATGACCGGGAATCCTGTCGGGACAAAAGAAGTCGGTTTTCCAGACAGGATTCCTGGCAGGCTTGCCCTGATAAGCCGTGTATACCAGAGGTGTATTTAGGTTTTGTGCTGCCCTAGGCCTGACTAAACTTGTGCACCCCCTAATTTAAATATGACCCACCCCTTCCTCACGGCCACACCCTGTGTTGTTTAAGACCCGCCCTGAAATTTTCAAGTGAGGACACTAGTTCTGAGGGCCTGGGGGGGCAATGGATTGCCTTAATTTACTTAGATTTCCTCTTACTTCCTGGTTGCCCATAGAGCAGGAAGTGAAGGGAAATCTTCGCAATGGGACAGGGATGGTAAAAGTGTTGCCTATAGTTCTACTTTAAGTAGATGGTGCAGCAGAAACATATAGCACAGTGAGGAAGGTTTGTGGTCCAGGATGACAAAACAGTCAAATTTGGAAGCCCCCCCCCCACAGTTGCAAAATGCAGGCCGCCCGCATACTAGAAGCAGTGCGGCCGCTTTATGGGGGCGCTAGACTAATTTTCCTAACAGTGTAGCGCAAGCCGGCGGGGACTCTTTTCGTGCTGCCCCCCTGCATTTTCGTGCTGCCCCCCTGCAAAGTGCTGCCCTAGGCCTGGGCCTTGTTGGCCTAGGCCAGGATACAGCCCTGGTGTATACACACTGCCACACAAAGACCCGGCGTTCTTTTGAATGGCAGGAACGCGGTGACGCCATCGACTACAACGAGTCACATTTGGATGCCGTTGCCGCCATCTTGCTACAACCCAGACTAATGTTTTTACAATTTGTTATTTTAGTGTTAAACCGGTGAGCCGGCAGTGCTATTGGGGGGGTATTAGCAGCAGCATCAGAAATTATGGGGCCCCTTACACAGCTTCATTCAGGCATGGGCCCACTGGTCCAGAGAAGAGGGGGGGGGGGGGTGCCGCTGCTAATTAAGAAAATTCTATAATTTTTTTTTAAAGGGGGGTTGTCATCCGGGGGCTTTGGGGACCTCTGAGCCTCTTACAAAAAATAAATAAAAGGGGGGTAGCCATCCGGGGGCTCTGGGGACCTCTGAGCCTCTTACAAAAAAATATATATAAAAAAAGGGGGGTAGCCATCCAGGGCACCCTGGGAACCTCCGGGCCCCTGGGGACCTCAGGGCCCTTTAATAAAAAAATAAAAAATATTTCATATATATATATATATAAAAATCCAAATAAATAATTATTATTTTTTTTGAAAAAGGGGGGTTGTCATCCGAGCCCCTTACACAAAAAAAGTGGGGTTGCCATCCGGGGCCCTGGGGACCTCCGGGCCTCTTACAAAAAAAGGGTTTGCCATCCAGGCCCCTTACAGGTGTAATGCCAGTACCCCCCTGATAGCGGCCCTGCCTGCAGCAGTTGAAAGCTGTCAGGAGAGAAACCAGGTTTCAGCTTCTACAGAAAGCCACACAGGGCATCCTTCTGTAATTGCCACTCTGTCCGACCACACCATTTCCCTCTGCTGTCTAGACCTCCCTATGTGCCTGGGCCCCCTACAGGAGGACTGGTGGTCCCCCCCCTATTAGCGGCCCTACCTACCAGATATGGAAGACATTGCCTTTCTGACCACAGCCTCTAAAGTATCTATCATCAAAAGAATTGTAGGGCTCACCATCTGTGCATGTACCCAATACCATCGGAAGAGAACCTTGCAGGGCCGATCCTAGGCAGTGTGCATGGGGTGCATTGTACCCAGGCGCCGAACATCTAACAGACTCTCTAACAGAAGCCCTCTCTGTGTCCATGAGAGAGGCCCCCCTCCAGGTCCCAATAAAGTACTCTGCTTCTCTTTCTGTATTTTATTTATTGTTAAGAGATCATGTAGGATCCCAGGGTAATGAAGACTTTGTGGGGAGCATCTCTGTGGTTGAGTCTTTGCCATAGAAACATTTGTAAAGGGGAGGAGTTAGTAAAATGACAACGCCCATGTGGGGGCACCAGAAATATTTCTGCACCCAGGCGCATGTGACCCTAGGATCGGCCCTGGAACCTTGTAAGTGGATTGAAGTCTAGTGGTATTGAAGGAGCATTGATCTCTTCTGGATCAGGCTTTGTTCCAGTTCTCGAGGGGTGTTTGGAGGTCTTCCAGTGTCCTACAAAGGAATTTGTGGCACAATTGTTCATAGAAACCATCAATTTCTATATCTATGCCCACCCAGTGGAAAAGCATGCTGGGATTTGTAGTTCCAATACATTCCAGAGATTCGGCACTTACCTACTGACGCTAGGCCGTACGAGAAATTGAACCAACGGGCCGCATTGTTAGTTCCTTTCCATTACCGACAAGCAGAGAAATGACATAATTAATTGCTATTTAGTGAATCCACTTTAGGAAGCAATGGGGTTAATTAAGCCGAGATCTGAAATTCAGGCAACATAAGTTGTGCGGCACGTTAATGAGAACTACGGAGAGATTATGAGGGAGGGCTGAACAGACCGCTGAAAGAGCAGTGTGATATAGATTCAGAGCATTAAATTGGCCCCCAGGGGCCGCTAAGAGCTTCGTATGGCAGCTGTGTGCCCCTCTGGTACCCCTACAGAGCTGCGTCTCACCGGCCGACAGACCGCGCCGCTTCTTCTTAAAGGGGCAGAAATGCAGAAAAACGTCAGGACCTTAGAGACCGTTCTGACCCATAACAGAATTATTTCATGGTCCTCATTTCTTTCAGCCTTAGGGTCCTTTCACACGTGCGGACCGTTTTTCGGTCCGCTCCGTGTGCCCGTCAGCTTAGCGGGGAGTCTCCGCTCAGCTGTCGGTGGACAGGGCGGTCCCCGCACACTGTGCAGGGACCGCCCTGTCTCTCCTCCGCTCTCCCCTATGGGGAGTCGGATGGAAACGGACCGTCTGTCCGTTTGCATCCGATCCGTTTGGCCAGACGGAAGAAAAATAGGACATTCTTCCGTCCGCAAAAACGGATGCGGATCTAGCGGACTTTAGCGGATGCATCATCCGCTAACGGATCCGCTCCCATAGGGGCCCATTACAAGTCCGTAAACGGACTTGTAATGAGCGGACAAATGGTCCGCTAGTGTGAAAGGACCCTTAGGGCCCTTTCACACGTGCGGACCGTTTTTTAGATCCGTTTTTTTATCATCAGTTGGTCAGTTTTTCATCCGTTTTTCATCCGTTTTTTTTTGGTTAGAACTTTTTTTTTATTACATATTTTGATGAAAAACAGATGTTAGCGGATCGGATGTTAAACGGATCGTCCGCTAACGTCCGTTTTTCGTCCGTTCCATTTTTTTGACGAAAGAAAAATAGGGTTTTCTTCCATTCAAAAAAACGGAGCTTAACGGAGACGGACGTTAGCGGATGTGTGTGAAAGGACCCATAGGATAGCATTGCGGTCAAAAAACGGACCCTTAGGCTGCATTCACACCTAGGCGTTAGCGATTTTGGGCATATTTGGGCGACAAAGTTTAGGCGTTTTGTACCCGTGATTTGGGGCGACAAACCGCGCCGTTTTAAAATCCTGCTTTTTGTATAGCCATTGTCGGCTATGCGGAACGCCAAAGCCGCCCGATACGCGCGTCAGAAAAGGGTCCGGGACTTTTTTCAAAATCGGCGTTCGACGTTCTATCGGCATACAGCGTTCAGCGTTAGGAGATGTGAACGGTCTCCATAGACAATAATGCAAATTCGACGGTACGGCGTATTGTAGCATCGCGCTTCAGGCGACAAAACGCCTAGGTGTGAATGGAGCCTTAGGGTCCTTTCACACGTGCGGACCATTGTTTAGGTCCGTTTTTTTTCATCAGTTGATCCGTTCTTTCATCCGTTTTTCATCAGTTTTGTCATCCGTTTTTTTTTTTAGAACTTTTTTTTTTCCATTACAGATTTTGATGAAAAACGGATGTTAGCGGATCGGATGTTAAACGGATCGTCCGCTAACATCCGTTTTTCGTCCGTTCCGTTTTTTTGACGGAAGAAAAATAGGGTTTTCTTCCGTTCAAAAAAACGGAGCTTAACGGAGACGGACGTTAGCGGATGCGTGTGAAAGGACCCATAGGAAAGCATTGCGGTCAAAAAAGGAATGCTGCCTGCCTCAGCTATTTACACATCAGTTCTCCGGTTATTTACATGTAAACACAGGGTCTGCGGGTGAGTCATCTGTACACAACAATAGGGCAGAGCTGGGCAGCATGAGTAGCAGCACTTCACACTAAGATATCGGGACACAGCAAAGGACTAAAACTTTAAAGGACAATGGAATTTAAACTGGGATAGTTGGAATGGAAAGTATGAGGGAGCTGCTTTGGGCCCAACAATCAAGACAAGCCCAGGGCAGCTACCCCTTTTGCCCTGCCTTAAAGACGGCCCTGTTGATAGGGGAATTGTGCAAGTTTATTTTCTGCAACTAGTGGTTGTAGGAAAGAAATTTGCACAGTGCATGGCCTGCCAGCCTTGGAAACCGGCCACAGGACAGGCAGCCTACCGGGAAATCTCCCGATATCCTGGTAGGCCAGTCCGGCCCTGCCTTGGGCATTACCTTTATAAAGACTTTTATTGAAGTAATAAAACAGATGTGTTCTCACAAAGAGCATCTGATGTCAAGCTCATGAATAGCCACAGGGTCCCGCATTGTCTGTCAACTGTGCGAGTCCCAGCAGGGGGGAGACGTTCCAAATGTCTGATGCGTTTCAAGGGTGGAATCTTCCTCAGAGCCAAATCATAATAATGCATAACCCGTATCTACTGTACCCTTGAAACCTGTCAGCAAATTGGAGAGTCTTCCCCATGCTGGGACTCGTACACAGAGGCGGCTCTAGGCTTTGTGAGGCCTTAGGCAAAACTTAGATATGAGGCCCCATTCACACCCACAATGGGAAAAAGTATGAGGAGATTGGTTCCGCACATCAGCAGGCAGTGCCATCATTCTTTCTGATGCTGGGCTCTCCCCTTTCTCTGTCAGGCAATATAGGCGACTGCGAGTCCCCTGTGAGCGCGAGGCCTTAGGCGACTGCCTAATTAAAGAGCCGCCTCTGCTCGTACAGCTGACAGACGTTGCAGGACATGGTGGATATTGATAGATTTGATATCTCATGCTGTTTGTGAGTACACATCAATAAAAGTATTTATAAAGGTAATGCCCAAATCCTTGCCCTATTTTGAGTTGTTGAAGATCAAAGACTTTTCATTCTTGGAACATTTATATCGAGCGCAGGACATTTCTCGTTCTGTCTGTAGTGACATCACACATTACAATCTAAGCATCGTTCTATCAGGCAGTGACAGGTGGCAAATGCTGATGTCGGAGAGGACAAAGAGGACCACACACATCAAGTGACTGGTTGGAATTCTACTGGAATAAAGTTGCACATGCTGAAAATGTTTTACACCCTAGCATTGTATTCCATTATCATGCATACACTATTGCCAAAAGTATTGGGACGCCTGCCTTTACACGCACATGAACTTTAATGGCATCCCAGTCTTATGCCGCGTACACACGGTCGTTTTTTGCGATGAAAAAAAAACGACGTTTTTTAAAACGTCATTTAAATTGATCGTGTGTGGGCAAAACGTCGTTTTTTGTCTTCAAAAAAACGACCAAAAAAAAATTCCAACATGCTTGAATTTTTTGTGTCGTTTTTCAAAACGTCATTTTTTGTTTCACAAAAAGTCACCGTGTGTAGCAAAAACGTCGTTCAAAACGACGTTTTTCAACCCGCGCATGCCCAGAAGCTAGTTATGAAGCGAGCTTCAATGGAAAAGAGTGGTGAACGTAACCTTGCTTTTTGTGAAAAAACGATGGTGTGTATGCAAAATTGTCTTTGAAAAGTGACGTTTAAAAAAACGTCGTTTTTTACTTCACAGAAAACTTCGTTTTTTTTTTTTCATCGCAAAAAACGACCGTGTGTACGCGGCATTAGTCTGTAGGGTTCAAGATTGAGTTGCCTGCCCTTTGCAGCTATAAAAGCTTCAACTCTTCTGGGAAGGCTGTCCACAAGGTTTAAGAGTGTGTCTATGGCAGGGGTGGCCAACAAGTGGCCCTGGGGCCACATGTGGCCCGCGGAGCCCTCTGATGTGGCCCGCGACCTCCTTCTCTGGAATGGGGGGTTGGCAAGCCCAGATCGCAGGTTGCCGACCCGCCATACCACAGCATCAGTGTTGTGAATAAAGCTGGTGGTAGAGGAAGAAAGCGGCTGCGGAGCAGAGCCCCATAAGCTGATGCTTCCTCTACAGCCCCGGCTTTTGCCAAAGTGGGAGTCTACGGCAAAGTTTAGCTAACCCGCAGGATAGACATGGGTGCACTATGCTGCACCCGTGGTGTGGGTAAACTGCAGCACATCTGTGTGAAAGCAGTCTTAGGCCCTTTTCACACGATCGGCCCGACTAAAGGAGACCCTTAATTCACCTCTATAGAGCGACAAATGTCCGTTTACGCCCGCCTCATGGGATGTGTAGTTCTAAAACAGCTGGAGGGCCAAAGTTTGAAGATCCCTGGTCTATGGGAACGTTTGACCATTCTTCCAGAAGCGCATTTGTGAGGTCAGGCACTGATGTAGACGAGAGGACCTGGCTCGCAATCTCTGCTCTAACTCATCCCAAAGGTGTTCTATCGGGTTGAGGTCAGGACTCTGTGCAGGCCAGGCAAGGTTCTTCACCCCAAACTCCCTCATCCATATGGACCTTGCTCTGTGCACTGGTGCGCAGTCATGTTGCAACAGGAAGGGGCCGTCCCCAAAACTGTTCCCACAAAGTTGGGAGCATGACGTTGTGCAAAATGTCTCGGTATGATGACATCTTAGGCTCGATTCACACCTATGCATGTTGCTTTTGAGCGTTTTTGCAGGGCTTTTTGCGGTGCTTGCTGCGTTTTTTGACACACGCAGAAAAATCACGGTAAAAACCATTGAATTCTATTGCATGCAAAACACACAGGCACAAAAAAGCATTGATGTGAACATGTTCCATAGGAAACCATGTTACAAAAATGTCCCTGCATTTCTGCAAAATGCATCAAAAAACGCATTAGAGTGAATGGAGGCTTAAGGAGAACGCCAGCCGCGGGGGGCGGGGATGAGATAAGTAAAAATGTTTATTCCATCCCCATGACAAGCATTTAACCCTTGCAGTGCGGAGTCAGCCTCACCACAAACGATGGATTTTACTTCCCCCGTAGTCGGGCTTTAAATCTGGGCAGAACGCACCTGAGATCAAACTGCATCCCCCCCCCCCATCAATACATCTCCCTGTAAATGAATTCTCTTTTCCCCGACAGCTGCAACCCATCCGCCGCTTTTAGTCTCCCGCCGCTCAGGCGGTGTTCAGAACCAGTTCTCCCGCGCACTTGTAATACACATAATTAGGGAATTCGATGGAAAATGAGGCAGATCATTGAGCGCTGCTGTTACACGGTGCGAATCATCGGAAAATGGTGCTGCAAGGCGGCGGTTGGGGATATAAAGCATAATATTTGCTTCTGGGTAGCGACACGGCTCAGCGTGCTGCAGAACCGCGCAAGCAAAGCCACAGCGGGGTGACAGGAGAAAGACGCACAGCGGGCACAGACGCACTGACACCGCCGGACGCGGGATCTTTACTCACTCCACAGAAATCTCATGTGATCGGTCTTGAAAATTTATCATAAGTTTATAGGAGATCGCGATACAAAGTAACATTGTTTATAAACATTGGGAAGTAACATTGTTTATAAACATTGGAAAGTAACATTGTTACTTTTGTTTCCATTCTGTTTTATTCATCTGCAGATCAAAATGATGAGCTTCAATCTCCCCCAAACATGAGTCCCCTCATCACATCAGCCCCCCCCTCCTACACATTAGAGCCCCCCTTCACACCAGGGTCCCTTCTAAACATCAGAATCATCTTTTCGCATCAAAATCTCCCCCATCACAAACCCCCCCCCCCCAACAATGGTCCTTCATTACATCTGAGCCCCAGTGCCAGGACAAGGTTATATATAGCACCCAGGGCAAAGATGCCAAGCAGGTCCCCCCAATGAATCTTTGCCCCCCCCATCCCAATGAAATCCCCAAACCCTGCATACATCTTTGCCCCCCCATTCCAATGAAATCCCCAACCCCGCATAAATCTTTGGCCCCCCTATCCCAATAAAATTCCCAATCCTGCATAAATATTTGTCCCCCCCCCATCCCAATGAAATCCCCAACCCTGCATAAATCTTTGCCCCCCCCATTCCAATGAATTCCATAAGCCTGCATAAATCTTTGGCCCCCCCATCCCAAAGAAATCCCCAACCCTGCATACATCTTTGCCCCCCCCCCCATTCCAATGAATTCCATAACCCTGCATAAATCTTTGGCCCCCCATCCCAATGAAATCCCCAACCCTGCATAAATCTTTGCCCCCCCCCCCATCCCAATGAAATCCCTAACCCTGCATAAATCTTTGCCGCCCCCCATCCCAGCTCAAATCTTCTCCCTCCCCCCGGCACGTTTACCCCATAA
This sequence comes from Rana kukunoris, assembly GCA_029574335.1. Taxonomy (NCBI): domain Eukaryota; kingdom Metazoa; phylum Chordata; class Amphibia; order Anura; family Ranidae; genus Rana; species Rana kukunoris. The sequence continues at coordinate 3,696,442 of CM056055.1, forward strand.
GCACAAATACCCTTTGTAATCCAAAACAAACAATAATTCCCCCTATTCCCAGTACAAATCCCCCCTCAATGCAATCTACAACCCAGCATAAATCTTTGCCCCATCCCCCTCACAACGCAAATCCTCTCCATCCCCAAACCCCCCCCCCCTTCCTGGCACAAATCCTCTCCCTCCCCCCCAAATCCCCCCTCTTAGACCAAATCCTCTACCCGTCAAATTTCCCCTCTGACCACAAATCCCAATCCTGCTCTTCCAGTTACCCCCCCCCCCCCACCACAAATCCTCACCCCCCTCCCCCCTTCAGCTCAACTCGTACTCAGTCATCCCTAGTAGCATAAATTCCCAACGGCCCACAATTACCCATTGCTAACACAAATCCCCCCTCTCAAATCACTCCTTCTAGCACAACCCCAAATCCCACCTTCTTGCACAAATCCTTTTTCCTCATGCTCCCTCCCAGCACAAATACCCCTAAATCACCCTTCCTAGCACATCCCCTAAATCACCCCAACACAAATCTTCTCCCTCCACAAATGTCCAATCCTAGAACAAATCTTACCCCCCCCCCCCCCCCCATATTCGCCCTCCAGCATAAATATCCCCACATCTTTCCTTCTACCACAAAAACCAAGAGAGGAGAGAGAACACAGCCTGAACCTCCTCCCAGCTCTCTCCTCCTCTCCAGCTTAATACTGACAGTAGTAACGTGCTCTCACTACTTCTGTCAGATTATAGTGGCAGGAAGATGCCACGTGCTGCCCCACACCTCACATGATACCACCGTGCCCAGGGCAGCCGCGCCCTCTTGACCATCCCTAATCCCAGTTCTGCTGAACCCCCTTCACATTAGAGCCCATCCCATTACATTAGAGTCCCACCTTACACATTAGAGCCCCCATACACATTAGAGTCCCCCTTTTCACATTAGAGTCCCCCTTTTCACAATAAAGTCCCCCTTTTCACATTAGAGTCCCCCTTTTCACATTAGAGTCCCCCTTTTCACATTAGAGTCCCCCTTTTCACATTACAGTCCCCCTTTTCACATTACAGTCCCCCTTTTCACATTAGCACCCATAACAACAGAGTCTCCCCTACATATTGGCAACCCGTCCTCCCCCCATCAGAGCCCTTCCTTCACAAATAGTTCTACCTTGGGGCTGGGCACTGTGCAGCCGTGCTAATTCTGCATCACCAAGACTGAGCAGTGCCCCCTGCCCCTTACCATTGTCACTGGTCCTGGGGGGGCATAAATGAAATCTGGGGGTGGGGGGGGGGGCTGAGCCCACCTCCAGCTCCCTCCTCGATAATAAGGTGCTGTGTGTTTAATTTCATAGCAGAAAGCATTAGTGAGGCTCTGTTTATACAATGTAGATGTGATGGAGCACGCCCACATCGCATTTAGAACAGCCCATTCATTTCAATGGACTTCCCTACGTGCGAGAAACACGCAACAGAAGCCCCCGACCCTCTTGCAAAATCGCGCTGCACCAAAATGCAGAGTGCGGCAGAACCAGGGATTTTGGCGTTCACAGAAATACGATCGTTAGCAGATGCCTGTGGGTCTCATTAAGAATTAATGGCCCTGTTGCATGTCTGCTAAAGGGCAGCGCGTTTCTCTGCGTGTCATTAAAGCGCACAATTTTGCTCACTTTCCCGACACCTTTAAAGCGTGATTTATGTATACCCAATTTTTTTTTATTTGAATTTAAGCTTTATCAGGGTAATGTGACCTTAAGTCCTTTTAATTATCTTCAAGGGCCAATTCACGGCTGAATCGCACAGCAACGCGATTCGTGTTCCTATGTAGTGCGGTGCAGTTTTCAGCCTATTCATTTGCATTAGCTGAAATCGCATCAAAAGTAGTACATGCTTTACTTTTCAAAAATGCACTGCACCAGATTGCATGGTACTGCGATACCATGTGATCTAGTGCAGGCAGTGCTTTAACTGGGCCGGAACGCGGCGGTACTCAGTACCGCCACTTCCAAAAATGGCCCTGGAGAGTACCAGCACCTCTCAGTGCCCCCAGTACGTGCGTTTCCCGTACCGGAACGCAGCACCAGGCGGCACTTTCAGGGGAGCGGCAGCCCGCGGCCATGGAAAAAAAAGGGCATGCCGCGCTGTGATACATGTCCCGCCCTCCTCCTCCTCCTAGCTCGTGTGATAGAGCCAGTGTGCTGTCTGTCACACAAGCTGGACTAGAGGAGGGGGGCGGGACATGTATCAGCGCGCGCGCCAGAACTGTTACCGTGGAGAGAGGAGAGGAGAGGAAGAACTGCCTTCAGAATCAGAACTGCCTTCAGAACTGTGAGTACTACTGCAATGAGTACACACTACACTGTACACGTGTGAGGGGGAGGAGAGGGAAGACAGGGAAGAGGGCTGCTGATGGGGACACACACTCTGGTCTGATGTAAGGAGGTGCTGATGGGGGACACTCTGATGTAAGGAGGTGCTGATGGGGACACTGATGTAAGGAGGTGCTGATGGGGGACACTCTGATGTAAGGAGGTGCTGATGGCGGACACTCTGATGTAAGGAGGTGCTGATGGGGACACTCTGATGTAAGGAGGTGCTGATGGGGACACTCTGATGTAAGGAGGTGCTGATGGGGGACACTCTGATGTAAGGAGGTGCTGATGGCGGACACTCTGATGTAAGGAGGTGCTGATGGGGACACTCTGATGTAAGGAGGTGCTGATGGGGACACTCTGATGTAAGGAGGTGCTGATGGGGACACTCTGATGTAAGGAGGTGCTGATGGGGACACTCTGATGTAAGGAGGTGCTGATGGCGGACACTCTGATGTAAGGAGGTGCTGATGGGGGGGACACTCTGATATAAGTAGGTGCTGATAGCGGACACTCTGATGTAAGGAGGTGCTGATGGCGGACACTCTGATGTAAGGAGGTGCTGATGGCGGACACTCTGATGTAAGGAGGTGCTGATGGCGGACACTCTGATGTAAGGAGGTGCTGATGGGGGACACTCTGATGTAAGGAGGTGCTGATGGGGGACACTCTGATGTAAGGAGGTGCTGATGGGGGACACTCTGATGTAAGGAGGTGCTGATGGGGGACACTCTGATGTAAGGAGGTGCTGATGGGGACACTCTGGTGTAAGGAGGTGCTGATGGGGGACACTCTGATGTAAGGAGGTGCTGATGGCGGACACTCTGATGTAAGGAGGTGCTGATGGGGGACACTCTGATGTAAGGAGGTGCTGATGGGGGACACTCTGATGTAAGGAGGTGCTGATGGGGACACTCTGATGTAAGGAGGTGCTGATGGGGACACTGATGTAAGGAGGTGCTGATGGGGGACACTCTGATGTAAGGAGGTGCTGATGGCGGACACTCTGATGTAAGGAGGTGCTGATGGGGACACTCTGATGTAAGGAGGTGCTGATGGGGACACTCTGATGTAAGGAGGTGCTGATGGGGACACTCTGATGTAAGGAGGTGCTGATGGGGACACTCTGATGTAAGGAGGTGCTGATGGCGGACACTCTGATGTAAGGAGGTGCTGATGGGGGGGACACTCTGATATAAGTAGGTGCTGATAGCGGACACTCTGATGTAAGGAGGTGCTGATGGCGGACACTCTGATGTAAGGAGGTGCTGATGGCGGACACTCTGATGTAAGGAGGTGCTGATGGCGGACACTCTGATGTAAGGAGGTGCTGATGGCGGACACTCTGATGTAAGGAGGTGCTGATGGGGGACACTCTGATGTAAGGAGGTGCTGATGGGGGACACTCTGATGTAAGGAGGTGCTGATGGGGGACACTCTGATGTAAGGAGGTGCTGATGGGGACACTCTGGTGTAAGGAGGTGCTGATGGGGGACACTCTGATGTAAGGAGGTGCTGATGGCGGACACTCTGATGTAAGGAGGTGCTGATGGGGGACACTCTGATGTAAGGAGGTGCTGATGGGGGACACTCTGATGTAAGGAGGTGCTGATGGGGACACTCTGATGTAAGGAGGTGCTGATGGGGGACACTCTGATGTAAGGAGGTGCTGATGGCGGACACTCTGATGTAAGGAGGTGCTGATGGCGGACACTCTGATGTAAGGAGGTGCTGATGGCGGACACTCTGATGTAAGGAGGTGCTGATGGCGGACACTCTGATGATCAGAGTGTCCGCCATCAGCACCTCCTTACATCAGAGTGTCCGCCATCAGCACCTCCTTACATCAGAGTGTCCCCATCAGCACCTCCTTACATCAGAGTGTCCCCCATCAGCACCTCCTTACATCAGAGTGTCCGCCATCAGCACCTCCTTACATCAGAGTGTCCCCATCAGCACCTCCTTACATCAGAGTGTCCCCCATCAGCACCTCCTTACATCAGAGTGTCCGCCATCAGCACCCATCCACCTCAGAGCCTTATTGTATGTATAACCTGCTGGGACTTGTAGTTCTCCAATCTCCATGAGCCCCAGGAGAAGATTGAGAACTACAAGTCCCAGCAGTCTTACTAAAATGACAGGCTCTGAGGTGGATAGATGTCTGGACAGTGACAATTGGTGACACAGTGGTGACAATTGGTGGCACAGTGGTGACAATTGGCATGGTACAGTGACTGCATTTAAAGGCATGGCACAGTGGTTGCGTTTGTTGGCATGGCACAGTGGTGACAATTGATGACACAGTGGCTGCATTTGATGGCATGGCGCCCTGTAATTGGGCATATGTGCTTATGCGTTAGAGCCGGGGGGGGGCGAAAAAAAACGTTCTGCCCCGCGGGGGGGGGGGGGGGAACCGGCGCCTAATAGAGTACCGGCACCTCTTTTGGTCCACTTAAAGCACTGAGTGCAGGCAAACGCATCGCATTTGCACTCTGCATATGGGTGCAGATCGCACACCCAGTGCGTATTTATCACTCTGCGGGAAATGCGCACGAGTGTGCGCTAGCCCTAAATATTTTGTTTTTTATTAAACTAATGCCTGGTGATCCTGCCATGATGGTCCTTGTCCAGGCACTTCCTGTTGTACGGTGACAACACTCTTGCCCTGTCTCCCGATTGTGTTCTTGTGTTGTCACCTTGTTGCACGGTATTTTTGGTGAAAGTGTTTTTTAACACACATTACACAGACATGCTTCACTGTCACCATCAGGAAACCCATCCTGAGCTATGCAGTCACCCTAAGGGTGTATGTAGAGAGAAGCGGCTGCAAAGAGGCTGCCGGAGATCAGCAGCACTGAGATGCAATTAAGGCAAAAAAAAAACACCAATTGTTTATGATACCCCATCCTTTACAAACATTGGGCCAGATTCGCAGAGCGATTACTTCTGTCTATCTCGCGTTAGACCGGAGTACTTTCAAATTACGCGCGTTTTTTCACTACTCTGAAACCTCAAACCATGAAAATACGGCTGCGGGCTTCAATCCGACTGGCTTATGTGTTTGTACGCCTTTGGGGTATGCAAATGAGCTTTTGCCGATGATCCACGAAGTTACGAACGTCAATCGCAATCTCTTACGGCATCTTTAGTCATCTTTTTGCCGCGTAAAGTTATACCAGCTTTTTGCTGGTCTAATATTAGACAGCCCATGTTAAGTATGGCCGTCGTTCCCGTGTCAAATTTCAACGTTTTCCGACGTCTTTTTTTATTTTTTACGTAAGTCGTCCGGGAATAGGAATGTCCGTAAACGACGCTACTCAAACAAAAAATGACGTAACAACGTTATTTTGCGCAATGCGCGGCGGGAAATTTCTGAACGGAGCATGCGCAGTTCGATCGCCGCGGGGACGTGCCTAATTTAAATGCTTCACGCCCCCTAATCGCATATTTCGATTACGCGGCGAGAAATACACTACGCCGCCGTACCGTAAGGGACAAAATCTACCAGAATTCGGCGTATAGCCTGGTAAAATACAGCGGCGTAGTGTATCTCTGATACTCTGCGCCAATGTAATTGTATCTGAATCTGGCCCAATATTTTTTACTTTTTGCTTTTAATAAATATGCCCCAAAAATTAAAAAAATTAAATTCTTAATCAGTTTAGGCCAATATATATTCTACATATTTTTGGTAAAAATCGCAATAAGCATTTATTGATTGGTTTGTGCAAAAGTTATAGGGGTAGATTCACATACACTTAATATTCCGCTGCGTAATCGAAATACTCTACGCTGCCGTATTTTACCAGGCTCTACACCGAATCCTGGTAGATTTTTGCCCGTACGCTACGGCGGCGTAGTCTATTTCTCGCCGCGTAATCGAAATACGCGTTTGGGGGGCGTGAAGCATTTAAATTAAGCGCATCCCCGCCCGCAGCGTAGATCCCAAGGCGTACAAACACGTAATCCAGTCGAATTGAAGCCCGCATGGTTTGAGGTTTTCGACTAGCTAGAAAACGCACGTAATTTGAAATTACTCCAGTCTAACACCAGTTAGACAGGAGTTACGGCTCTCTGAATCTGGGCAATAGTGTCTACAAAATAGGGGATAGTTTTAAGGCATTTTTATTATCATTTTTTTTAATAGTAATGATGGTGATCAGCGATTTTTAGTGGGACTGCGATGTTGCGGTGGACACATCGGACACTTTTTTGGGACCACCGACATCTATACAGCGATCAGAGCTAAAAATAGCCACTGATTACTGTATAAATGTCACTGGCAGGGAAGGGGTTAACACTAGGGGGTGATCAAAGTGTTCCCTAGGTAGGTGTTTCTAACTGTGGGGGGGGGGGGTGTACTGACTGGGAGAGGAGAGAGATCGCTGTTCCTAATCACCAGGAACAGACGATCTCTCTCTACTCCCCTGACAGAACGTAGATTTGTCTGTTTACATTGACATCCCCATTCTGTCTCTCTCAGGAGCGATCACGGGTGGCCGTCGGACATCGCGGCTGCCAGCCACGTGCATCAGCTCCGGGAGGAGGGCCCGCCCCCTAGTGGTCTTTTCAGCGTCCGACATACAATGACAGCGATTCGCCCAGGAGAGACAACCTGCCTCAGTACAACTGCTGGTCTTTAAGCCTTTTCCGGATTTCTCACTCCTCACTTTCTTGGGATCTTCTTCATCGGTGGGCTGGTCTCAATGCATGCAGAAGGCGGCACCGACGGGAGCCCATTTCCCTGTTTAAAACGGGAGTTTCAGACTACAAGTGAAATCAGTCATTGAAAGGCCAGTGCTATCCAGCAAATACTGGAGCTGTGCTAAAGTCAGAAAGTTTACATCAGCTCTGTGTATTTCAATGCAAGCAGAGAGCTCCTTGCATGCAGAACAGGTTTGTCTGCTTCCTGCAGTGGTCTCTCTGCAGAGGTCTGAAAAAAAAACACCCCCTGCTGACCTAGATCCCTCCAATCAGCAGATAGCAGAGTTTTTGTTGATTGAAGAGCTCTAGTTCTGACTTGTGCAGGGGCATTTTAGACCTCAACAGAGAGACCACTGCTTCCACACACAGGGAGAAAGGTCCTTTTCTGCAGCATGCTGGCAGGGGACAGGCTTTTCTACTCAAGTTGTGGCTTCTTTTTCCCAAAGAATACCAGTTGTAGTATTTTTGCAGTCTTTTTGAAGCACCTGAAATGGATTTAGCGGACCCATCCTCTTTCTGCCCACGCAGATGGTAGAGTAGTGGTCATCACCCCTGTCCTCGGGGCCCATCAACAGGCCAGATTTTAAGTATTACCTTGGAAAGATGCAAACTAGAATTCTGCTATCACTGAGCAGCAAATTATATCACCTGTCATGTATTTCAGTTATCTTGCAAACCTGGCCTGTTAGTGGGCCCTGAGGACGGGGATGATGACCCTTGGTATAGAGGGTGGACTTTAACCACTTAAGACCTGGACCAAAATGCTGCTAAAGGACCTTGCCCTTTTTTGTGATTCGGCACTGCGTCGTTTTAACTGACAATTGCGCGGTCGTGCGACGTGGCTCCCTAACAAAATTGCCGTCCTTTTTTTCCCACAAATAGAGCTTTCTTTTGGTGGTATTTGATCACCTCTGCGGTTTTTATTTTTTGCGCTATAAACAAAAATAGAGCGACAATTTTGAAAAAAATGCAATATTTTTTACTTTTTGCTATAATAAATATCCCCCCAAAATACATTTTTTTCCTCAGTTTAGGCCGATACGTATTCTTCTACCTATTTTTGGTAGAAAAAAAAAAAAATCGCAATAAGCATTTATCGGTAGGTTTTCGCAAAATTTATAGCGTTTACAAAATAAGGGATAGTTTTATTGCATTTTTGTTAATTATTTTTTTTTTACTACTAATAGCGGTGATCAGCAATTTTTTTCGTGACTGCGACATTATGGCGGACACTTCGGACAATTTTGACAAATTTTTGGGACAATTGTAATTTTCACAGCAAAAAATGCATTTAAATTGCATTGTTTACTGTGAAAATGACAGTTGCAGTTTGGGAGTTAACCACAAGGGGGCGCTGTAGGATATGTGTGTTCCCTGTGTGTGTTTACAACTGTAGGGGGGTGTGGCTGTAGGTGTGACGTCATCGATCACGTCCCCCTATAACAGGGATGCTGCGGCCACAGTGAAGCACGGGGAAGCCATGTTTACACACGGCTCTCCCCGTTCTTCAGCTCCTGGGACCGATCGCCGCACTCCAGTGGCGATCGGGTCCGCGAGTCCCATGGTCCCGGAGCTTCGGATCAGGTCAGGAAGCACGCCGCGGGCGCGCGCCCGTGGCCCACGGCTGGGTACTAGAAACCAACGTATATATACGTTGATGTGCCCAGCCGTGCCATTCTGCTGACGTAAATGTTCAGTAGGCGGTCCTTAAGTGGTTAATGCCCAACAAATATGTAGCAATAAGCAGCAGAGCTTTATGCGCGGAGAAAGCTCTCCCAGGACTCTCCGCACATAAAGGGGGGCAAAGATTTGTGCTGGGAGGGGGGATTTCAGTGGGTGGATTTGTACTGGAAGGAGGGAGAACGTGCTTATTGCTTTCATGACGGAAAAAAATGCAATTTTTAAATCGGTCGTTAAAACGATCGTGTGCGGGCTCCAGAGCATTTTTCTCGACGACAAAAACGGGCATTAAACATTTTGAAGCTGCACTATTTTTTCTCATCGTTTCCACGTCGAGAAGAATGGTCATGTGTTCGCTTTAACGCACATTCTCAGAAGCAAGTTATGAAAAGGGAAATTTGCATAATCCGCCCAAAGGGTGGCGCCATTTGTATGGAACTTCCCCTTTATAGTGCCGTCGTACGTCACCGCGCTTTGATTGAGCATGTTTTATCACGATCGTGTGTATGCAAGGCAGGCTTGAGAGGAATCACGTCGAGAAAAACGTTGTTTTTGTGAATGCAGATTAGTGCGCAATTGTTTTTTTTGGGGGGGGTTTTGCTGACCTATAATGCTTATACATCCAGGGGTTGGGGGAGGGGTGCAATTTGGCATGTTTTCCCCCGGGGCTCTAGATGACCTTGGCCCAGAGCAAAGCCATTGTAACTATTTTCAGGTTGGGGGGGGGGGGCGTTTTTTTTAGGGGGTGTTAAAAAAAATGAGACTCAACCACTTGTTTTTAGCCCCCCAACAGCACGTCTAAATGTACCCTGAATGAATGACTTGTATAGCGCTACACATGCAAACTGAACCGCCTCTGGTGGACACAGCAATCACCCCCCCCCCCCTCAATCAGGTCAGCACATGGTGGCCACATGGTGGCAGAGCAAGCAGACACCCCCCCCCCCTCAGCTCACCACTGTCCCCCCGCCTCTGCTAGGGAGTAAGTTGGGGGGTTGGGATTGGATTCCTGATCCTGTCTGTGTGATAACAGCAGCTGAGCCGCCCCAGCGGAGAGAGATGACAGACAGACACAAGCTGAGGCCGTAGTGCTGGGTGGGGGCGGAGCTAGCACGAGGGAGTTTAGTCAATGAGAGTGGACGATCTGGACTAGTCCATTGCGGCCGCGGCGATGGGGGTGTTCTAAAAATCACCCAAAGGGAAATGGAGCAGCCAGAGCCAGCAGGGATGCCTTTGGGATGATTGGACGGTATCACCCCTATATAGGAAAGTCACTCTGCCACTGACACCCCCCCAATGTATGGTACTTGGGGCACCCCGACCCCTAGCCCTATTGGTACGCCCCTGTGTATAGGGAGGAGGAGTCTGTTAGCCAATTCTGTTGCTTGTTTTCTTTAAATTTGCATATTTCTACATTCCACTTACATTCCTTGATTTTTTATATCTTCTAAGTAATAAATAATAAAAAATAGATGATGATGGGAGGGTGAGAGTAAGACTAGTATTAGTTTAGTAGATATCGCCCGCAATAACAGCAAAAAAAGAAAAAACACTAAAATGTCTCTCCATAAGTTGCCAGTTATAAATCCCCCCCACTATAAATACAACTCGCTGCCTCTTAGTATATTAGATGTGAGAGCGGTGTGCTGGGATATCTGTGATAGGGATCGCTTGTACCAAGTTCGGCTGATTTCTAGACAGGTGTCTCAGCGCTCAGACCATCGCAGTTCTGTCCACTATGAAGTTGTATCTGATGCAGCCAGTGTTGAGGCAAGCCAGTACTGGTAAGTACTGAGTGGCTTCGCATTGGGATAAGCACAGTAATACCGCTTCCCGGACTTTTTGGCGAAGATCCCTTTCATACGGGTGCGTTTTTGCAGCGTTTTTTTCCGTGTTTTCGCTGTAAAAATATCGATATTAAAACGCTCCCCATGCCCCTGCTCCATTGAAATTATTCAAAAACGCGGCAAAATCGCGGTAAAATAGCAGTGTTTTACCGCTATTCTAACGCTCCGCTATAGCCGTTTCCAGTGTGAAAGGGCTCTAAGATCTCTTTCACACAGGTGTGTTTTTGCAGCGTTTTTTTCTGCGTCTTCGCTGTAAAAATAGCGCTATTAACCACTTGCGGACCGCCGCACGCCTATGTACGTCCACAGAATGCCACGTACAGGCACATGGGCGTACAGGTACGTCCCTGCCTTTCCGCGGGTCGGGACCCCCCCCTAGGCTCTGGGAGCGATCCGGGATGAGGGGGCGGCTGTTCATTTTTGTCTGGCCCCTCCGGATCGCTCCCAGCCAATCGGCTTCCTCCTCTGCCTGAACTGTAAACACAGGCAGAGGAGGAAGTGATGTCATCGCTCCTCCCGCCGGTATTTTGGTCTGGCGGAGGAGAGGAGACATCAGACAGTGATACACAAGCACTACACTGACACCAGTACACATAGGCACACATTCCCCCCCCCCCCCCAGTCACCCCCGATCACCCCCCCCCCCAGCCCCCTGTCACACTGTCACTAAATAGCAGCATCTACTGATCTCTGCATTCAGTGTCAGTGTGACAGGCAGTTAGTGTGACAGGCACAGTTAGTGTTGGGTCCAGGGTAGCACCCCCCCCCCCAATAAAGGTTTTAACCCCTTGATCACCCCCTAGTTAACCCTTTCACCCCCCTTTTGCCAGCGTCACTAAGCGATCGTTTTTCTGATCGCTGTATTAGTGTCGCTAGGTAGCTAGTTATTTTTTGAGGTTCGCCGCCATGTTTTTATAGCGTTGGAAAATTTATGGGGGTACCTAACGCTAGAAAAACATGGCGGCGAACCTCAAAAAATAACTAGCTACCTAGCGACACTAATACAGCGATCAGAAAAACGATCGCTTAGTGACACTGGCAAAAGAGGGGTGAAAGGGTTAACTCTAGGGGCAATCAGGGGAAAACCTTTACTAGGTACCCCCATACATTTTCTAATAAAGTTTTTAACCCCTGATTGCCCCTAGAGTTAACCCTTTCACCCCCTATTGCCAGCGTCATTAAGCGATCGTTTTTCTGATCGCTGTATTAGTGTCGCTAGTGTCACTAGGTAGCTAGTTAGTGCCAGTAACGCTTACACCCACGTTCAAAGCATACACCCCCCATATGTGGAATTGCACCCCAAAATACATTCTGCTGCTTCTCCTGAGTACGGGGATACCACATGTGTGGGACTTTTTGGGAGCCTAGCCGCGTACGGGACCCCGAAAACCAATCACCGCCTTCAGGCTTTCTAAGGGTGTACATTTTTGATTTCACTCCTCACTACCTATCACAGTTTTGAAGGCCATAAAATGCCAAAATAGCACAAAAAACCCCAAATGACCCCATTTTGGAAAGAAGACACCCCAAGCTATTTGCTGAGAGGCATGTTGAGTCCATGGAATATTTAATTTTTTTGCCCCAAGTGATTGAATAATGACCAAAAAAAATAAAAAATTACAAAACGTTGTCACTAAATGATAGATTTCTCACACATGCCATGGTTATATGTGGAATTGCACCCCAAAATACATTCTGCTGCTTCTCCTGAGTACGGGGATACCACATGTGTGGGACTTTTTGGGAGCCTAGCCGCGTACGGGACCCCGAAAATCAATCACCACCTTCAGGCTTTCTAAGGACATACATTTTTGATTTCACACAAATCTTGAAGGTGGTGATTGGTTTTCGGGGTCCCGTACGCGGCTAGGCTCCAAAAAAGTCCCACACATGTGGTATCCCCGTACTCAGGAGAAGCAGCAGAATGTATTTTGGGGTGCAATTCCACATATAATCATGGCATGTGTGAGCAATATTTCATTTAGTGACAACTTTTTGTAATTTTAATTTTTTTTGTCCTTATTCAATCACTTGGGGCAAAAAAAAAAAATATTCAATGGACTCAACATGCCTCTCAGCAGTTTCCTTGGGGTGTCTACTTTCCAAAATGGGGTCATTTGGGGGTGTTTTGTACTGCCCTGCCGTTTTAGCAGCTCAGTAATGAGATAGGCAGTCATAAAATAAAAGCTGTGTAAATTCCAGAAAATGTACCCTAGTTTGAAGACGCTATAACTTTTGCGAAAACAAATATACACTTATTGCGATTTTTTTTTTTTTACTAAAGACATGTGGCTGAATACATTTTGACCTAAATGTTTGACTAAAATTTCGTTTATTCGATATTTTTTACTTTTTGTTATAAGAAAAATCTTTTTTTTTTCAAAATTTATGGTCTTTTTACGTTTATAACGCAAAAAATAAAAATCGCAGAGGCAATTAAATACCATCAAAAGAAAGCTCTATTTGTGGGAAGAAAAGGACGCAAATTTCGTTTTTGTACAACATTGCATGACCGCGCAATTACCAGTTAAAGCAGCGCAGTGCCCAATTGTAAAAACACCTTGGGTCTTTTAGCAGCATATTGGTCCGGTCCTTAAGTGGTTAAAACGCTCATAAAACACTCCAAAAATGCCCCTCTCTATTGAAATGAATTGAAAATGCGGTAAAATCGCAGTGTTTTACTGCTATTTTACCGTGGATTTTACCGCGTTTTTAATGCTCCGCTCATAGGTGTGCGCAGCCTATTGCAGTAGGGTGTGCACCCCAGAGCCCAAACACACACTACCGATCGCACACAGTGTTTATTCAGAAAGGGAAGGGGCCGGTAAATTACTTATTTACTGGCCCATTTCCCATTCCTGAAACATCCCAGCAGCAACAGCCAATAGAAGAGGAGTGAAGCAGGCAGCGCTGTGGGGGGGAAATATGGAAGCCAGGGCAGTAGGGGGAATCTGTGCTGCACAGGGTGATTAGGGTGTGCCTGGGCACACCTGGCACACCCTGTGCACACGCCTATGCATATACTGGGTCAATTTGGCCAGGATCCAATTAACCTACCAGCATGTCTTTGGAGTGGGGAGGAAACCGGAGTACCTGGAGGAAACCCACACAGACACAGGGAGAACATGCAAACTCCAAGCAGATGGTGTCGTGGTCGGGAATTCGAACCAGCGACCCTTTTGCTGCTAGGTGAAAGTGCCAACCACTACACCACCTTTACAGTGCGATTCTCATTAATGATGAGGCTGGGTAGGGATTTCCTGGGGGCAGAGACTTCTTAAGGGGAAGCTTTATGGGAATAATCACTGGGAAATCGCCAAATTCGGGACGCATTTTACCATATGTGCGTTGCGTCTTCCCCCCCATCCCCCGGATCAGACCTCCACAACCCCAATCAGCAGAGCTTATGCGTCAGTGGGGACGACTTCTGCGGCCGCGGACGGCGTTGCGATGCATTGGAGCGTGAGCAGATGTTTTGCCGCCCCCCCCCCCCCATTCTCCGGCTACATCTGTCTGTTTATGGCCCGACTTTGCAGAGCTCCAGCCGTGCATTGTGCTCCACAATCCTGCCTTCTATGTATTGGCAACGTTTACCGGCATAAACAGGGCTCGATTATCCGGAATTGTCCGCGCTGGGTGTGAGCGATTGTCCTTTGTCGTTCTTGGCTTTGGGATAAGCCTCCCGCTGTGCGTTAGAATAACAGGCTATTTACAGCAGCAGCGGGAGGCCTCTCCACACTCCAGAAGACAAACACGTTCCAGAGAGGCTTTCCCCCCCGATCCTGGGAGGAACGAGGAAACTTCCCGCGCCAACGCCGTCTCGTCCTGATCATTATGGACGCCCACTGGAACCCGACCAATATAGAAATGACAGGGTGCAGCGATTGTTTTTTGTGGCACTTGGATTGATGAAAGGTTTTTGTTCACCGATAATCTTGTAAATAGCCAATAAAGCTGTCCTAAGCTCGCCACACACGTGACAACCTGATTGTACAATCTCCATTAAATCTACCAACACCTATGTAGTGCAAGGGCTTGCCTGATTGGATACAGATCGATAAACCACTTAAGCCCCGAACCATTTGGCTGGCAAAAGACCAGAGCACTTTTTTACTGGTTTGGCACTGCGTCGCTTTAACTGACAATTGCGCGGTCGTGCGACGTGGCTTCCAAACAAAATTGACGTCCTTTTTTTCCCCCACAAATAGAGCTTTCTTTTGGTGGTATTTGATCACCTCTGCGGTTTTTATTTTTTGCGCTGTTAAACAAAAAAATAGCGACAATTTTGAAAAAAAAAAATTATATTTTTTTACTTTACTATAATAAATATCCCCAAAAAATCTATAAAAAAAATATTTTTTTTCCCCACAGTTACGTATTCTTCTACATATTTTTGGTAAAAAAAAAAAAACAATAAGCGTTTGGTTTGTGCAAAAGTTATAGCGTCTACAAAATAGGGAATAGTTTTATGGCATTTTTATAAAAAATAAATTATTTACTAGTAATGGCGGTGATCTGCAATTTTTATCGTGACTGCGACATTACGGCGGACACACCGGACACTTTTGGTACCATTGTCATTTATACAGCGATCAGTGCTATAAAAATGCCACAGTAAGGCCCCTTTCACACTGGGGCGGGAGGCGTGGTGGCGGTATAGCTCCGCGGGATTCGGCCGCTAGCGGTGTGGTATTAACCCCCGCTCGCGGCCGATAAAGGGTTAATACCGCCCGCAATGCCCCTCTGCAGAGGCGCTTTGCAGGCGGTATTACCGCGGTTTCCCATTGTTTTAAATGCTGCTTGCATGAGATTTTTTTTCTCTCCCGCCAGCGCATCACCTCAGTGTGAAAGCCCTCGGGCTTCACATTGAGAAGGCTGGGCAGGAGTTTTTCAGGCGCTATTTTTAGCACTGTACCGCCTGAAAAACTCCTCAGTGTGAAAGGGGCCTTAGAATCACTCCCTAGGACTAGGACACACTTAACCCCTTCCTCGCCCCCTAGTTTTGGTAAATCTAATTTTGATGGTATGGTTACATTGTAAAATGTATGGCGAGCCGGATGGGTCTGCTTGGGTTCCCCCCTTCACCCCTCATCATGGTAAAGACATTTTTAAATAAAACCTTTCCATTTGAATTCCATACAGGGCACTCAGAAAAGTATTCACAGTGCTTCACTTTTTCCACATTTTGCTACGTTACAGCCTTATTCCAAAATGGATTAAATTAATTATTTTCCTCAAAATTCTACAAACAATACCCCATAATGATGACATGAAAGAAGTTTGTTTGAAATCTTTGCAAATTTATTAAAAATGAAAAAAATAAAATCACGTGAAGTATTCACCAGCTTTGCCATGACACTGAAAATTGAGCTCAGGAACATCCTGTTTCCACTGATCATCCTTGAGATGTTTCTACAACTTGATTGGAGCCCACCTGTGGTAAATGCAGTTCATTGGACATGATTTGGAAAGGCACACAATTGTCTATATAAGGTCCCACACAGAGGTGTATTTAGGTTTTGTGCTGCCCTAGGCCTGACTAAACTCGTGCACCCCCTAATTTAAATATGACCCACCCCTTCCTGTCAAGGCCACACCCCTTGCTGTTTAAGACCTGCCCTGAAAATTTAGAGTGGGGACACTAGTTCTGAGGGCCTAGGTGGGTGGAGTCCCTTAATTTGCATAGATTTCCCCTCACTTCCTGTTTGCAGTTTGGGGCAGGAAGTGAAGGGAAATCTCAAAAAAATTTACCGGGTCTAAAAAAAAACTCCCTTACCATTTGAAGAAATTAGGGGGCCCCAAGCAAACAAAAAAGACAACTTTTCAAGTTGAGAAGCGGGGGGGGGGGGGCTCTTCGGGTTTGTTTGCGGGGGGGGGGGGTCTTTGAATGAATGAAAAACTTATATAGCGCGGCACATGCGAACTGAATCGCCTCTGGGCGCTTGTTGTTTCTGTCTCTCTGGTCATCAAAAGAGCAGAGTTTTTATCCGTCTTCTGAAGCTCAGGTGGTTTTCCTCCAACCGAATGCTGGTTGGTAAAGCGTTCCATAGTCTGGGACCTTGGAAAGCAAACCTTCTTTCTCCTTTGGACTTGTATCTGGCTTTGGGTATCTTGACCAGATTTTGGTCGGTGGATCGCAGAATGCGACTGGGGTTGTGGACTTCTATCTTTTCGCATAGATATTGCGGAGCCTTCCCATGGATGCACTTATGTGTCAGACAGAGTGCTTTGAAGGCAATTCTGTCTTTTACTGGCAGCCAGTGAAGGGTTCTCAGAGAAGGTGAGATTGATTCCCATGGTTTTTTCCCAGTCACAAGTCTGGCGGCCGTATTTTGAACGACTTGCAGACGAGTGATTTGGTACTTGGGGAGTCCGAGGTAAAGGGCATTTGTCTGCTTACCTCTATCCTCCGCAGAGCACGTCGGCATATCTTGGTGTCCGCACAGGGGCCCCAGCAGGGAGGGCCCTTGCCATACCGCTGCTTCCTCCTGCAGTCCGGTCGGCCGTGTACCATAACTGCGCGGTACAGGAGATTCAGTTTGCTGTTCCCGGGGCTGGACTGAAAGGAAGTGAACTGCAGGAGGAATCAGCGGTGCGGCAAGGGGCCCCTGGCCAGCTAAGGGCCCCAGTCAATTGCTTGGTTTGCCTGTCGGGTTCCGACGGGCCTGCTTACTCTATCCAAAATGAAAAAAAAAAAAAGTGTGGCCTACAGTTCTACTTTAAGCACACATTTCTGATAATTTTATGGAGAGGACTAAGAAGATATAACCAGTTGCGGAATGCCGACTGCCCGCATACCGGAAGCAGTGCGGCCACTTTATGGGGGCGCTAGACTAATTTGCCTCTCTGCCCAGTCCACCCAATAAGACTGGCATTACACTAACAGTGTAGTGCAAGCCAGCGGGGACTCTTTCCATGCTGCCCCCTTGCAAAGTGCTGCTGTAGGCCAGGGCCTTGTTGGCCTAGGCCAGGATACAGCATTGGTCCCACAGTTAACAGT
Source organism: Rana kukunoris (assembly GCA_029574335.1). Classification (NCBI taxonomy): domain Eukaryota; kingdom Metazoa; phylum Chordata; class Amphibia; order Anura; family Ranidae; genus Rana; species Rana kukunoris. The sequence goes on from CM056055.1 coordinate 3,714,024, forward strand.
GCATGTCAGAGCACAAACCAAGCCATGAAGTCCAAGGAATTGTCTATAGACCTCCCACATGATTTTATGGAGGCACAGATCTGGGGATTGGCTTTGCAGTGCGATAATGTCGGGGATATCATTGTGGATTGGTATGGGGATTGTATAGGCATAGCTGGGAACTGTAGTAGAAGAGATGTCTGTTGATCTCAGCGTGGCAGAATGCGGGTCGTTATCTGGGCTCGGGGGTGAGATGTGTGAACAAGATACACAGTACAGGAGGAAACGACTGGGAGATAAGAAGTTGATAATCACTGAGGATTATCACAGTAATCAGTAACGAGATAAGAGATAAACCTGGAGAGAAAAAGGTTGTGAAATTCTGCTATTCATTTTGTTTGGGGGTCATTCACACCGCACTGAGCCCGTTATCGCGTGCTGGCGCATGATGTGACCGCCCCCATGGACATGCACTGCAATGAAACAAATGCCGGAACTTGTGGCAGATTGGTGTCCACGTCAGTGAGGTGTATACAAATCTGTTGCAGAATTGTATTTGTGACACAATGCTTACATGTACAACGTAATTTACACAAACATGAAAGAGGTCTTTTTTACCTTTATGCTCTTTATCGCCATTTCATTATTAATTATTATTGTCTCAAGAACATCGACTGACATTTAGGCAGGCCATAGATGATGCAATCTCCTTTCCTGCAACCGTGAAAATAGTTTGATTCCCTGAATGTGTTGATGGGGGGAATCGCTCCTGCAAAGCTATTGTGTTCTCCAGGCAGGGGGGGGGGGGGGGGGGCGAAGACACACAGTGATTATTACTAGCAACTACATAATCGCATGTTAAAATACGACATGGTTGTACCCAAGTCAACAGATGGATCGACTTGGGTACAATCAGCCTGCCCATAGGTGTGCGCAAGTGTTGTGCCAGGTGTGCCTGGGCACACCCTAATCCTGGGGTTGGCAACCTGTCAATGGTGGGCGGGTGACAGGTAAACTGCACTCCTTCCTCAACGATCCTCAGAACCTGGACAGGAGAGGCGGCGGGGTGGAATTTAGTGGAACCGATCTGTATTGCAGCAGCTGAAAGTAGGCTTCTCCTCCTCTCCCTTTTGTCAACATTCAGCTGCCACAGGAGGAAAATATAAGGGATTGGTACTAATATATGCCACCCCTCGTTTCTAATGTTCCTCTTCCTTCTGTTGCCCGGGTCCCCCATGTGCTCCCTTGCTCTCCTTTCCTCCCACTGTTTCAGGATGGAGAGCGGGGAAGAGGCTGGTAAATATGTCAAATGCATGTGTGTTGGAGCTTTGGGGTGCACACCCTAATGCAATAGGCTGCACACACCTATGAGCCTGCCCATAGTTAGTTCGAATCTCAGCTGGTCCCTGCTGAACAGGCCGAGATTCGAACGGCAAAACGCACAAAAAAATGCACAGGTGTGAACCAGGCCTACAGCCTCACAAACACGGCCGGGTTACCCGTCGGGAAAACTGCCAGGAGAGCTTTTGGCCGGGAAAACCGGTGATGTGTATGCTTCCTCGCAGTTTTCCAGGGAAACTGCCGGGAATCCCGGTGGGAAGCTAGAGAACCTGATTCCCGGCTGTTTTCCTATGGGGAAACACTGCAAAGGAGCATACACACGGCCGGGATTCCCAGCCAAAGCTCTCCCCGCAGTTTTCCCGACGGGAATCCTGTGCCGTGTGTACACGGGGAAACTTGGTTGTGGCATAGCCCTATTCACTTGAATGGATCACATTTGGCGCCAGTGGCACCTGCTGAAACCAGCATGCTATTTAATCTTTGATTTCCCACACAACATGCATACATGAGTGTCTTGAGTTGAGTTGAGTTGAGGTGCACTTTCTATAGCGTGGTCAATTACCCCGGAGGATCCCGACACGCTGGGGATTGCCTTGTTCAGTTGGGTAGTCTGTAAAACCGCAGCTCAGCAGCCTGATTTTACCACCCTCTGGCAACTCGTTAGAGTGAGCCCAGGGGGTAAGCTGTCCAATCTACCTCTCTATTTAAACTGTGCTTAGACTGACATCAGGTGCTTGAGCAACAGGATTTGTTCCCGACTTTCAATTTCTATGTCTCTAAGCATTCTTGTGACCCTAGATGCCTCCAGAGATCCATGCACCTTAAGGCCTCCAGTGACTCTATTATTTAGTCACTCATTAATCTCCTGTGACCCCAGTAACCCCTGCAGTCACTCTGTGCCTCTAGTGACCTCTGTATGTTCAAGCCCCGAGTTCCCGGAGAAATCCTCTGACCTCGGTGCCTCCACTCCTGTGTTCCCAGCACCCGAATGCAGCAAGAGACTCATCTCAGTGAACCTATAAGTGCTCTCATTGACCTCTCAAAATTACTGTGACCCCACTGTCTCCAGTAACCTTTGCACTCTGTGCCTCTGGGGATGCCCATTGCCTTCAAGTCCAGTTCTCCTGATTTCTGTTGTCTCTGAGTTCCTGTGTCTTCAGTTATCAGCCTGGGCCCTGTCTCTGACCATGCTTGTCCACTGCCTGTCTTGACCTGTTGGCATGTGTCCCTGTGAACCTAGCTTCTTAGTACTCCCACAGACCTCTGTAAACTCCTGTGACCCCACTGTATTAAAAAAAACTCTGCATTCTGTGTCCCCTATCATCTTCAAGATCAGTGTCCCTGAGTTCTGGTGTCTTCGAGTTCCAATATTCTTGTCTCTTTAGTTATCAGCTTTGACCATGAATTTGACCACACCGCTGCCTGCCCTGACCTATGTCTCTGAGATCCTAGCGTCTTAGTGCCCTCTTTGACCTCTGTACACTCCTGTGATTCCACTGTCTCAAGTAACCCCTGCACTGTGTGCCTCTGGTGACCCCTTTGTCCCTCATTGTCTTTAAGACCAAGTTCCATTGTTCTTTTCAGTTATCAGACTTGGTCCTGTATCTGACCACACTTGTCCGCTGCTTGCCCTGTTGGCTTGTGTCCTTTTGATCCTAGCATCTTAGTTCTCCCATTGAGCTCTAATTCGCCTATGACCCAACATCCTCCAGTAACCCCTGGTAACCCGTGGCCCTCATTGTCTTCAAGTTCAGTGCCAATGACGTCTCTGTCCCCAAGTTCGTGTGTTTCCTGTATCTTTTTTTTTTTTTAAAGTGTATTTTTGTGCGTGAACTCGAGAGAGAGGAGCCGGACTGCAGGAGTTGGGAGTAAGCAGACCCTCCTCTGCCATCTGCCATCCTTCTCCATGCCCCCGGGTGGCAATGGCGGGTGTGAGGGGGGGCCTCCCACTCACCCCGCCCTACCTGCTCCATTTGGGAGCCCAACTGGGGCCCAATGGGACCCCAACGGGGCAGAGAGACTCCCCCTATGAGGGAGTCTAGCCCACCCAGCCCTGTAGGTCCTTCGCCTCTCTTTTTTTAGGAGACCGCATGGCCAAAGTGCGTGCTAAACCAATTTTGTGTTTGTGCAAGTGTGGTGGTGGTTTTTGTGGGGGGGGAGGGGTGGTGGGCATACTAAGCACAGGCGTACCTTGCATAGCACACCCACCGGTAGCCAGACTGAGACCATCAAACTCAATTCACATGTAGCCGAGGCCGGGATCCGAACCCTTGGCTGCAGAGGTGAATGGCTTGTCAGCGCAGTGCCAATCGCGTTGAGCCACCACAGCTCCCTGTCTGTGTTTCCTGTATCTGACCATGCTTGGCCACTGCGTACCCTGACCTGTGTCCCTGAGGTCCGAGAAATGTAGTACTTTTATTGACTTCTGTAAGCTCTTTTCTCTAGTAACTCCTGCACTCTATGGCTCTAGTGACCTCAGGTTCCCTCTATGTCTTCAAGACCAGTGAGTTGTCTGTTGCTTGCCCTGACCTGTAGGTCTATGCCTCTGTGATCCTAGCATCTTAGTACCCACATACACCTCTGTATACTCCTATGACTCCACTGTATCCAATAACTTCTGGTTTATGTGACCCGTCCCCCCCTATGTCTTCGAGACCAGTGTCCTCAAGTTTTGGTGTCTCAGGTTCCTCGTCTCTTTGGTGATCAGCCTTGGCCCTGTCGTTTATGTGCCGCCTGCCCTGACCGTTGGCCTGTTCCCATTTATAAGATTGCTTGTCGATTTGGTAGTACATCCTGCTTCTTTCGCAGGTCAGTTGCCATCTGCTTGGGTGAGTTTCAGGGTCGCAACCTTGGAGCTGTCCCACAGCAAAGCCCAACACCCCATGAGGGCTGTGTTGGTAAATACCAGGCGGCTTGTTATGCCTTGTTTTCACTGCACGGAACGGTTCGGGTCAGTAAACTTGGAGTGGTTAAGATGGGACCGGTCTATTCTCGTGAGTGTTTTCACTGCAAATCGGACCGTCGGGGACCATTCAGGTTTTAGAAAAAATTCCTAGCGCGTCCACCAATCAGTGAGATGTATTTGTAGGGCCGCCCTAATGGAACCGTTCCACTTTCTCTGGACCCACATGAGAAGCAGGACCCTTGCTGGTGCGGTACGGTTCGCTTTTATGGCACGATTTCATTATGGAAACACCCAAAATAGCAAAACGTACCGAACCGTACCGATCCGCTCAATGGAAACAAGGCATTAGACTCTGCACCTCGGACCTTTTTAGGGCTCACACAAACTGTGCACACTGTCTACTAGCCCACAATCCCTCTAGTCCTCATGTGTCAAACACAAGGCCCGCATGCTGAATCCGGCCCTCCAGGACATTTCATGTGGCCCTCGCACCTCTCCTGCAGCTGCAAATCTCTCATGTCCGCCTAGGGTGACCACATGTCCCAGATTGCCCGGGACAGTCCCGCATTTTTCAGGTCGGTCCCGGGCACCTTTATTCCAGGACAATACAGTGTCCCGGAATGAAACTGACACAGCCACCCCCCGGAGCAATCTGATGCCCCCAATAAAGGCTGCCACATCACTGCTTTACTTACTGACAGTACTTGTCCTGACCGGGAATGCCTGGAGGAGCACAATCCCGCCCCCTGCTTGTGATTGGAGAAAATATAAATCCCCCCTCTTGTGTCCAATCACTGTGCTGTGATTCGTTACAGCACAAGCTGATTTTTGGGATGGGGGTGGCCCTGAATTGTAGTTTGAAAATGTGGTCACCCTATGTCCGCCCCATTTTGTCTCAGCAGTCGGCAACAGAGAGAACAACAGAACTCCTCAAGATTGTGCACTTTTCCGTACACTTGCAGAGAGGCTTGTCTCAAACCCACCTTATGTCTCAGCAGTCAGAAGAAGAAAGGAGGACACAACTTCTCCTACAGATCCTGTGCAGCCACAGAACTCCCCCCCCCCCCCATCTCAGCCTCCACTGCTCTCAGCATTTATCAGACTCCGACAGCTAAGTGCATTCCTCCTTTGGTCCTCTTCCAAACCCTGCACCTTCTGCTTCCCATCTCTGGCCCCAGCTTCTCGGCAGCAGCACAAGGTGGGGCGCTGGGGCCACTGTGCTGTAGGGAAAGATGGGGGACTCTTGACGGGGGGCAGGGGGCTAAAGATTGAACCGATACTTTGAGGGCAACCATAATGCTAATGTGGCCTGCAATGAAATTGAGTTTGCTTACAACAGTTACGGGAACACAGTTTAGGTCAGCATTACATTCACAATCAACAGTTTTCTCTCTCCCGGCATGCTTAAAAAAATGCAGCTATACATAAAACAAGATAAATAATTTGCAGGATTCGCCAGCGGCAGGAAATAAGTAAGCGGCTGAGCAGAGCGGCGCAGATTGGACGCGGTGAATCTAGCGGCTGCACAGGAGTCGGCGCTCCATTCCCTGGATCCTAATTGCCAGGAGCTCTCGCCACCCCCCACCCCCTCCAGCTTATCTCCGGCAGCAGTGCCGTTCCTTATCTCCCAGACAAATGGCCTGCGCACACAACTCAAACAGCGCGAGTATTTATCTCTCTGACATGCGTGTCCCTGTTTGTTTTCTGCAGCCTTGAGACATCGGCTCAATCTTCCAACATTATTTAAGGCTTTGCCTGGCAGGCTCCTCGGGCACTCTTCTGTGGTATTAATCAATTTCAGAGATGCGTTTATCACGCGGCGTAATAAATCCAGGCCTAATCAATGCCTATCTGGCGTTGACAGTGACAGAAATCTTCAGGAAAAGAAATAAACTTCAGGAAAGCAGGAAAGATACATGGCCGGCGAGAGGCTTTGTCTCTTATTCCCGCTGTTCCTGCATCCACGTCAACGACATCGGCTTCTCCCGCCATCAAGGGGAATACGAAAGGAGTCGATAATACTGGCGCGGTTTTCAAAGTATTTTTTAATATTCCTGGGAATTAAATCTCCCAGAATTCCAAGTCCTGCGGCTTGACGTCAATTACATCTGAAGGTATGGGGATGACGTTGGAAGACCAATGGCCTGAAAAATAGAAACCCTGCCCCCCCCAGTGACAGAACTAGGCCCATCCTTTTAGATTGTAAGCTCTCATGAGCAGGATCCTTCTTAGGGCTCTTTCACACGGGAAGCCCGTTCAGGTCCGCATGCCGTTTTTTTTTTTTTGTGGACCTGAACGGGCGCTCTGCGCTCCTCTATGGACCAGCGGATGTCGGCGGTGACATGCCTGCTGACATCCGACCCGCTTCGATCCGCCAAAGTGTGACGGAGGAAAAACCTACTTTTCCATCCGTCTGGTGGATCGGATCGGGTGAACACGGACAGGCGGTCAGTGTTCATCCGATTCCCCCCATAGGGGAGAGCGGAGAGCTGACAGGGCGGTCCCTGCACAGTGTGCGGGGACCGCCCTGTCGTCCGCCGTCTCAGCGGGGATCAACAGAGTGATCCCCGCTGAGCAAGCGGAGGTGCACGGGGCGGATCATTACTGATCCGCCCTGTGTGAAAGAGCCCTAAGCGTTTTCAGTTTTGCCAGAAATGCACTACAGTCCATTTAACATGGTTTCCTATGGGTCACATTCACAACTCTGTTTTCCCTGGATGCGCTTTTTGGAAAGGGTAAAGCCTCATACACACGATTGAACTTCCAACTGACTTTTCAGTGGATTTTTCTCCGAATGGGCGTTGCCCGTGAATTTGGTATGCATACACATGGTAGGAGGGGTTAGGGTAGGGGTTTAGGGTTTCCCATTGAAGAATATGGCTAGAATTCAGGAATTGGAACAGGGACCTCCACCAAAAGGTTAAAGGTCAGAAATCAGGTTCCCAGAGGTCAAAGGGCGAGGCTGACCCACCCCCACCAAAGTGTACCGCCTACCCCAACTAAGTCAGGGAATGAACAAGTGGGGGAATGAACAAGTCGGGGAAAGCATCTTCTGCTCTATACCGCCACCCTTTGGGCAACTTCTGCTATTGTTGTCTCATCTTTAGCATCCTCCCCTTCTTCCACAGTCCCCAATCCATCTCCTGATAGCACAAAGCCTTGGGGTCACTCTGCACATGCTCAATTTGGTATATATTGCTAGAGAGTTTTTTTTCTTTTTATTGGGAGGTGGCATGTGATCAGCGCAGGACCAATCAGCGCTGTCCAGACAGAATGTCAGGGGTTCTGAAACCTCAGAGAACAATCAGGGGAGAATGAAAACTCCCCCTACAAGCTTTAACCAGACACTGATAGAAGTCACAAGACTGTTATATACTGCTGATGAGAAAAGGTATTTAGCAGTTTATATTTACTAAAATAAATGCATTTCCATGTTCTGTGGGAGACCCGGTATAGTGAATGCAGGGTCACTTTAATTTTATATTAAATTCTGTATAATAATAAACACATATGTAGAACTGTTTCAATAGAGGCACAGAACAGCAAATCCCTTACCAAACTTGCTTTTCAAAGCAACAGATTACCAAGATAAGTAGACAAAGTCAATTACAAATATATCATATAATCTTTTGGCTGGATTTCCTCTGTTATATGTGCATGGAGCGTGCACGGGAACGCACAGGTGTAGGGGATGAGCCTCTACAGTTTCCTTTTGTCTTCCACACTAAATTGCAGTGAAAGAGGAAGGAATGGGATTTCTCCTTGACATGCATTTTCATGCAGCACAATATAAGAGCTTTGCTGCATCAAAAATGCAAAAGTGTTAATGTTGATGCAATTTTGAAAAAAAAAAAAAAGGCAGGTTTCATTAAAATAATACCCAATGATCCTGCCATTAAGGTCCATAATCAGGTACTTCTTGTCATAGGGTGACAACACTCTGTCCTCGTCTCTCATAAAGTGATTGTAAATCTTTTTTATTTATTTTTTCATTAAAATAACAAACATGTTATACTTGCCTCTTCTGTGCAATACATTTGCACAGATTGGCAATGGTCCTCCTCTTCTGGGGTCCCCCATGAACGCTTCTGACTCCACCCCCCCAAATGAGTTCCCTCCCACGTCAAGACCCTTGCTATGGCTTCACTCATGCCTGCTTGCACCCAAGCCTCGCTCCCTGTCACTGGCTCCGATTGACAGCAGTGAGAACCAATGGCTTCTGCTGCTGTACCTGAGTCAATGAGGAGAGAGGGAGAGAGGCAGAGAAGGAGAGACCCAGCTCTTATGCACATTGCTGGATCGAAATCAAACTCGGGTATGTATTTGGGGGGCACTTAAGCTCTTACCACTTTGAGAAACCTGCCCTGAGAAACGCCATGCAGCCATTGCTAGAGTGCCTGCAGATAGGAAGGGACTGTAATAAAAGTCTAGAGGGTATGCAGTTCTAATTTACGAAGGACGGGGAAAAAAAAAATATTGGGAATTTATTATTACGTGCAGTGCGTCAACAAACTAAATGTTATTCAGTTACACCCCTTTCACACTGGGGCGCTTTTCAGGCGCTTTTGGGCTAAAAAAAAACACCTCCCCTGCAGTCTCAGTGTGAAAAACCGAGTGCTTTCAGGCGATGCGCTGGCAGGACGTTAAAAAATGTCATGCAAGCAGCATCTTTGAAGCGGTGAAGGAGCGATGTATACACCGCTCCTGCCCATTGAAATGAATGGGCACAGACTGCAGCGGCGCTTTGCGGGTGGTTTTAACCCTTTTTTGGCCGATAACAGGGGTTAAAAGCGGCGAACACCTCCACAAAAATTATGGTAAAGTGCCACTAAAAATAGCGGCGCTTTACCTCTGACGCCGCCCAGGCCCCAGTGTGAAAGCGGCCTTAGGGATTACTCTAATATGTCTTTAAAAGCAATGGCAGTCAGTGTCTGGTGTGCAAGATTTAGGACAGTTAAGCCGTTGGACCTGTACAATGGATGGAGCAGGCTATACCTCACAAAACAAAGGCTATGTGGAAGCAGGACCTTAATTGTTAAATATGGACAATAGGTGGCATATGTAATAAAGGCAAATCGTAAATCCACAGTACATTGTTTATTCTAGATAATAAAAAACACACTTTTGCATACAGAAAGTCCAAGTACCTGCATTCAGTCTTTATTTTAGCATCCTGTATTCCACTGTAGCAGGTGCTGCAATCTGCACCGTCAAGGCATTACTGCTTTGCACAGTGCTGCCACTGATATTATGAGCCTGCTTACAGAAGAAGAAAGCAAGGGGATGAACTGATGAGTGCACTACTGCTCCTTCACTATCCAATCAGCAGGTCGGGGACTGGTCCTTAAACAGGCTATACAGCCTAAATGCACTGAAGTCTGGGAGCAGGTTGTGCTGTCTGGCAGGGGTTCCTTCACATGCAATAATGAGCCCCTCTGATGGGCTTGTAAAGAGATCTGACTGCTCCAAGCCTGTAAGAAAATCCCTCGCTGCCGTGGAAATCTGGGCGCCGACCAAAGGGTGCCAAACACACTCTATGAACTCAACATAGAATCAATTATGTCAGACCACAACCAAACTTATTACATTAGGACTTGGCACACTTAACGTGCGAGAGGCAAGGTCCTAGGTGGGGCAACAGTGGGTTTAAAAGGGGTTGTATATACAAAAATAAAAACATGTCATACTACCTCCACTGTGCAGTTTGTTTTGCAGAGTGGCACCAATCCTGCAGTTCTGGGGTCTCACGGTGGCTGTCTCGGCTCCTCCCCGCTAAAGCTAACCCCCTCTGGGAAGCTCTTTCCCCGAGGGGGTAACTTGCGGGCACACTCCTGTGTCATACGGTTGGCGTCTATAGACGCCGAGTGTATGACTCGGTCCCACCCCTCGGCTGTCGCGTCATTGGATGTGATTGACAGCAGCGGGAGCCAATGGCTGAGCTGCTATCAATGTATCCAATCAACAGCCAGACTCCATGGAGAAGAGGACGCCGGGGGACACGCACAGCAGGTAAACAAGCTCAGGTAAGTAAAATGGGAGGGGGGCTGGGGGACCATGACAGTCAGGTGTTTTTTCACTTTAATGTATCCTACGCATTAAAGGAAAACATTTTTTTTTGCTGAAATTACTGTTTACAGGGTATAGAGACATAATAGTTAAAGCGGAGCTCCACCCGCATTTTTTTTTTTTTTTCAAAGTCGGCAGCTACTAACAGTGTAGCTGCTGACTTTGAATAAGGACACTTACCTGTCCTAGGCGCCCGCGCTGACGGCCCCCGCCGATGCCGATCCTCGATCCCGGCACCGCCATCCACAGTCAGGGAAACAGGCAGTGAAGCCGTGCAGCTTCACTGCCCGTTTTCTACTGCGCATGTGCGAGCAGCGCGGCGCTTTGTGAATGGTCCGGCTGCTTTCTGGGATACACACAGTTCCCAGAATGCAGCGCGGCCCATTCACAAGAAGACACCCAGAAGAGGAGGAGGAAGAAAACCACACCGCGGATCATGAGGGCAGATTCAGGACTTCCGCATAGCAACAGCCTATTTAGGGTGAGTATTTTTTTTTTTTTTTCCCATTTAATTTTTTTAAATATTTTTTTTAGATTTTTGAAAAAAAAAAAAAAAAATCAGGGTGGAGCTCTGCTTTAACTGATTCATTTTAAAAATAGATAAAAATCAATCATATAATGTGCCTGCAGTTTTAGTTTTGTTTTTCATCTAGAGACACAGAGCCAATACAGGGCAGTGTTTGTTTTTAAAATGAAACTGATTGGTTCTGAGGGGTTTTAGACACACCGTGATCACACCCTCTTTGATTAGAGACCACAGAGAGAAGCTCCCAGTACTTTTTTCATGAGGTAACAGACAACCAGGAAGTGTCTAGAACAGAGAAGAATTACAGCAAAAACCGAACAATGAGGACATGAAACCAGGACTGCAGTAAGGTAAAGGAAGCTATTTAGCTAAAAAAAATGTTTCCTTTAGCGACCCTTTAAAGGTGAAAAAACTCTCAAGCCCCCCCACCTAAGCCACAAAACTCCATGGGCTCGTTCCCGCAATGGGTTCCCCCAGCTTGAGTCGGCTTACCATTGGAGATTGATAGCAGCCATTGGCTTCTGCTGCGGTCAATCAAATCAATGACGCTGCTCACTGGGGGGCGGGGCCGAGTGATATCAAATCAATGATGCGGCTCACTGGGGGGTGGAGCCTGAGTGATACAGTCAGAGCCCGCAAGCTAACCCCCTTGGAAGAGCCATTCCCAAGAAGGGGGGGGGGGGTTAGCTCTTGCTGAGAGACCCCAGAAGACTAGGATCAGGGCCACTCTGTGCAAAACAAACTGCACAGTGGGAGGGGGAGGGAGAGAGAGAGAGAGAGAGAGAGAGAGAGAGAGAGAGACTACACCTTTACAACCCCTTTAAGGTGAAAAAACACGAACCTTTACAACCCCTTTAATAAAGCTGGATGTGACTGGAAAACATCGGCATGCGACTTCCTGCGTTCCTATTGAGTTCATAGAGTGTTGGACTCCCTTGGATCAGAACCTGGAGTTTTAGAGGATGAGGGATTTTTATACAGCCTTTTAGCATTCAGATCGCTCTGCAAGCAAATCAGAGGGTCCATCCCGTGTGAAATGACCCAGTCCGCAGAGCATCAAATTTTGGGTTAGAGATGAATTTGGAGGATGCCCAAGCTCATCTCTAGTTGTTAACACAAGATGCATTTCAGAACTGGCCCCAAGAATCACAAGGGTTGCTCAAAGCGCGCAGCATTAATTACTTTTGGCGAGCCAGCCAAACGAGTCCACCTTGGTCTGCTGTGCCCTCCACACAACCCAACTGTAATCCGGTGCTGATGAAATTCCTGTATCAGTAAACAGGCTTCTATCATCTGTGGACCAATTTAAACTTCTAAACATGCTGACATAAATCACACAGTGATAGAATACCCCGGGAGACAAAACAGCGATGGGTAATTAAAAACACATTTTGCCATTGAATATCAAGAACGCAAGCTTCTTTAGTAACGAAAAATTCCCCGAGGACCACATCGGTAAACAAAATAGCAGTTATTTACACTCTGATGTGTGACGGTTCAGACTCTGCCAGGCTTTTAAAGTTGTTTGGCTTCACTTAGGAGATGGATTGGATGGCCAGGAACACATCTCATACATTAATGAGGTATCCTCCATACACGACTATCATTTATTCCTAATGAAAACCCATCCAGAGCTCTTGTTGTGGGTCACACCATCTTTAATGAGAACGATGGGAAGGATTAGTCAATAGGTAATGGAGCGTCGCTGTCTTCAGAATGCTGGATTATAAGGAGAGGATTCTTGCAAGGGGTCACCTCTAAGAAGTGGCTGGGGGGACCCTCTGGCTTGGTGCCTCCTGGATGTTGAATGGCACCGTCTGCTCCCTTCACAACTGGAGAGCTGTCAGTGGCATCGTGCCCATGGGGGACCTCTGGGGCGGTAACTGCCACATGTGCTGTCATGTCTTGTACAAGAACAGGTGGGAGGGTCGGGGAAGGATCTGCGTTTTCAGCTGTGGCAGGTTGGCTGGGTGTTATCTCCACAGCCTGTATGAGAGCCGCCTCATGCAAGTCCTGTGTATCCGATTCCTCTGAGCTGCTGCCGCTCTCGTCCTCATCAGACGAAGTGTATTCAGATGAGGAGCTGCTAGAAGGTTCGGACGTAATGATGGCTGCGGGCTGCCTGGGAACGCCGCCTGCAGAATCCAACAATTTCTCTTCCTCTTGTACCAGACTGGCAGCTTCCTCTAACTCTTCCAGCTCGAAGCCCAGGTCTGCTTTGGAGAGGCTGGCAGCCTGCAGCGAGTCTGCGAGACCTGCCAATTTCTTGGACCTAATCGAGGGATGGGAAGGAAGAAAAAAAAACTATTAGTGCCAATGGGTAGGCAGATACAAAATACACACGTTTAGGCAGGTTATATATTGCTTTAAAAAAAAAAAAAAAAAACGTTAATGCATATTGAAAGAGAACTTCATCTGTCCGTCCTCCATTCATAGACCATGGCAGATAGAGGCAGTAACACATTCTGACTGCCTGTAAGTTATGTCCCTTGTACTGATTTTTCGTTTTTTTAGATTGACTGCACTTAGACTTTAAAGCCCAACTCTAGGTAAATAAAAAAGATCCCTTGCAACTGGGCTGCACCCACACTGCACGGGTTAGTAGATAATTTTGTTTAGGGGAGAGGAGAAAATGCATTACTTTCCTTCTCCCCCCCCCACAATCCCATTGGTGGACTGTCCATCAGCATCCTCACGTACCGTGCAGGGCTATGGGTCATTCTCTGGTCTTAATGACATCAGGACCTAGACAGGTGAAGCATGGGGGTGCAGACGCTGAAAGGACTGGTATAGCTGCGGGGGGGGGGGGGGGTGGAGTATTCGGTAAGCAGATCTCCTTAAAATGTTCCCCTAGGAATAAATTAGCAATTCATTAAAGCGTTTGATCCGATTTCTTTAAAGCATGTTATACAGCACAGTCCCTGTGTGATTTGGCCCCCTGTAATACCTGACTATTTTGCAAGTTTTTGACCCCCCACCCCCCAGTAAACTGACCATGGTGCATCATAACTGCTGAGCCCCAACACTGTGGTCAGTTTATGTACCTCCGTCATCCGCAGGCTGCCATCTGCAGCTCTCCTTTCTGCTCCTGTGTCCTCCTCCCCTCTCTCACTGTCAGCTCTGTGTGTGATCCACTCCTCCCTTCCCCTTCTATCACCATTCCGAGCAGCTCGCACATTACTGCTCCCAATCAGCTCTGCTACGATTAGATGATGCATATACTATATGCCATTTTCTGAAATTCTTCTTATAAATACCGTTTGTATTACAGAGGGAGTTCACATGACCTCTCGGCTGATGTCAGAGGAAGAGCTCAGCCCCTCCCTCTGTAATACATACATCAGAGGAAGACAGCGCCGACGGTCACATGACCGCTGATCGGGGATAAGAAACTGTATTTAGAAGAATTTTACAAAATGGCATATAGTATATACATCATGTAACCCTATCAGAGGGGCTGGCAGTGGCTGCATGCACTGCCTTAACAAACACTTAACCCTATATTGGATTTTTGTTCTTGGGTTCGGATTTGATCATAGTGTACGATCTCGGAGAGTGCTGGGCAGTGCAATGGAGGAGACATCTGTGTACAATCTTCTACATCACATCTATTGGAAGAACACACCATTCCTAGAAAATTCACTTGCTCTTTGAAGAGGGACTGTTTGCATTTACATTGATACATCTTGCCGAGTCAAGTCTTCATGTACAAGCCGTCCTATTGATGGCCAGCCATAGAGAACAGGCTCATTTGTTATTCTCTTAAAGCCATTCATTCTGTCCTTGTGATTAACCTGTTTAAAGCTATAAAATTGTCAGTCAACAGAGCAGCCACACAGATTTATTACTGGTGTGTGAGAGATAACATTATGATTAGTGAAGCGTTTTGAGGTTTAGTCTAACCATATAGAAGTGATACTTTCCTGCAAGACTACCTGCCCTCCTACAGCTCCGAGTCACTTTAATCGGTCTATATTCTGCTTTCCCCGGTTCCTCCTTTCCCCCCCCAATTTTTTTTAAATAAAACCTTTCAGTTTTCATTACAAACCTTAATTTGGACCCAGTGATGTCATCACTGGGTCGCTGTGCTTCTCCATGCAAAGTAGGTAGGTAGATCATGGCTGGTGGAAGGGGCCAGGTACTGTACATAGCTTCCTGAAAACATGCCAGCACCTAAGGCCCCTTTCACACTGGGACAGGGGCAACATATTTACGCTTTGGTCAATACACCATTTCACTCTTAATATAGGCTAGGACCCCTGGGAAGCTTTACTTCATAAGCCTATCCTGGAGTTAGCGAAACAAGAACGTATCTTGGCAACGCATATTTTTATGGCTACTAAACAAACCATGGAAGTCGAGGGGTGCATGGTACGCCGATGAACGAGAAGCTTGCGGCGATACTTACGGGCACCAAGGACAAATTTCTAAAGATTTGGCAGCCTTGGTTGGATCCATTTCCAGCGATGAGCCGGCTTCCCACTTTCTGGACCTATAAGAAATTCTGTCTAGCCTACCGGTGGTGGCCTTGGGTTCCCTGGGGTGGGGCTCATTTTCCTCTTTTCTTTTTAGATAAATAAAAATAATCATAAATAAAATCAATAAAAGAATACTAAAAGTAAATAAATACTTGACCCCTTATCCTAACCCCTGTAAGTCGCACATCTATGGTGTCCTACTGCAATAGATGAAGTGGCAACCTCAGCCTGGACTCCCACCAGGCCATGCATCCAATGCATTTCACTCCGCCACGGAGCTTAGTCATCCCAATAACGAGGCTGAGTGAAACGCATTGGGACGTGGCCTGGTTGGAGTCCAGGCTGAGTTTGCCACTCCTTTCATTGCAGTAGGACACCATAGATGTGCGACTTCCAGGGGCCACCCTTCCTTTCTTGAACCTTTGCAGGTACCAGGAAGGGCTCCATCCCCTGTTAGGGTCAGGATTAGGATTTCCCCTTGAAGAATAAGGCTAGGACTCAGGAATTGGAACAGCGACCTCCCCCCAAAAGGTCAGAAGGCAGGTTCCCTAAGGCAGTGGTCATCAACCTTGTCCTGCAGGGCCCACTAACAGGCCAGGTTTGCAAGATAACTGAAATACATGACAGGTGATATCATTTGCTGCTCAGTGATTGCCGTATTCTAGTCTGCATCTCCCCAAGGTAATACATGAAACCTGGCCTGTTAGTGGGCCCTGCAAGAATGGTTGATGACCACTGCCCTAAGGTGCCTGTTCAGAGCCTTGATGTTTCTCTGCACATGCTCAGCACAGGGCCAATCAGCACTGTCCAGACAGAGGGTCAGAGGTCATGCAGCTTCATAGGATAGTCAGAGAATGAAAACTCCTACAAGCTTTAACCAGACACTAATAGAAGTCACAAGCCTGCTATATACTGCTGATAAGAAAAGGTATTTAGCAGTTTATATTTACTAAAATAATAGAATTTCCATGTTCTGTGTACTGTGGGGGACCAGATATAATGAATGCAGGCTCCTGGGTTTAGTAACACTTTAATATTCAGAAAACCAACTGTGTTACTGCAGCCCATGTCCTGACGGGGAGTGAAGGGAAATCACCCCGGTGGGGACACGGCTCACAAATGAAATCTGGCAAAGGTACCGATGTACTACAGCAATGCCGAGTAATATAGACGCTTCATTTGCAGCTTTCGTACTTTTCACACTAATCTACATGACCGGCTCACTGAGTCCCGCGTTCTGCTCTGTGCCTTGTCCTGGCCTCCCGGCACGCGGATACTTTATATTCTAGGCGTCATGCTATGCCTGAGATGAACACGAGGATCTGTTTGCAGTTATAAGCAGCTGGATAGATCACAAGTGGCCCTTTCCAGGGGGAGACTGAGAATAACAACGTTTAATCCCGGTTTCCTCTCATTCCATTCCTGTGACATTACCGGGCTGGAAATAGAAGAAAGACAAGCAACCAGCAGAAGATTAAGCAGCTCCAGTCCTGACCTAAAATGAACATGTGAACAAGGGGTTTGGGCGGCCTTTGGCACTGGAGACACTACAAGTCCCAGGTTTCTAAAAAATAAATGATAAAAAAAAAACACATTTAGCTGATACACACTATATTACCAAAAGTATTGGGACACCTGCCTTTACACACACACATGAAATGTAATGGCATTCCAGTCCTAGTCCGTAGGGTTCAATATTGAGTTGGCCCCTCCCTTTGCAACTATAACAGCTTCAACTCTTCTGGGAAGGCTGTCCACAAGGTTTAGGAGTGTCTATGGGAATGTTTGACCATTCTTCCAGAAGCGCATTTGTGAGGTCAGGCAGTGATGTTGGACAAGAAGGCCTGGCTCTGCCAAGTGGAACTTGGCCCTAGAAATAGGCAGGCACCTTTAAATTGGAGGTCAATCAGCCACAGCTCAACGAACACCAATCAATCTCTAGAGGAACCCTGGTTGTGAATAGCTGACCTAGGCACACTCCTGCCTCGGTTATTCATCCTTGCAGGCTCCATGTATACCCAAAGGCATATATAATTTGGAGTAAAAGGTGAGGGTGGTCATACACTGCTCAAATTTCTGCCAATTCCTGCCGGTGTTCTGACAAGAAATGCTCCCTGTCGAATAATGCCCTCCATGGTACTGCACAAGCACAGCGGCGATTGCGCATTAGGGAGCCGCCGAAAGCCTCCAAACATCGGAATTGACGATCAGCTGTAGACGGCGCCTGCGCACAACAGCGGACATGGTGTCAGGCAGTCCAGATGCTCGTGCAAGTCTGCAAAGGGCGGATTTCTTAATGATGGGCACGTGTGAGGGGCGGATGCCTACAGAAGGGGGCGTATTTTGAAATGATGGCCGGTGCTATTTAACTATCCAACACAAGCAATAGCACTGTCCATCATTACTAAATACACCCCTCCTTCTGTAGGCATCCGCCCCTCACACGTGCCTATCAAGAAATCCGCCCCTTGCACGAGCATCAGGAGCGTTTGGCATAATGTCGACTATTGTGCGCAGGCTGATTGTCAATTCCGATGTTCGGGGGCTTTCCACTGCGCAAGCACTGCACATGGGCATTATTTGACAGGGGGCATTTCTCAACAGAACACCGGCTCAACTAATATTCAGTCAAACAATGACTACATAGAAGCAAATGCAGCTACTGTTTGGGTATTCTGACAGCCAGTGGTGCCAGCTGTCAGAATGCAATAGCCAGGCAAGAGGGATCTGTTTATCCACAGCATCAGCCCGGAGAGAGCAATCTGTTATATATAGTATATTTCAATCAGCTAAATCTATACGTGTGTGGTAAGCTTCAAAACAAAGTAGAGCGATCTGAATAGTGCCAGCTCTTCAGGAGTGATAGTCTTTGCCTGTGTACTGTGACCCGAACTCCGATGGGAGTTGAATTACCGGCTTCTATGCTCCGATCAAGTCGCTCCTTTGTGAGTACAATGTATCTTTAGTTTATTAATGAAGAGTGTTCTATCTGCTTTGTATAAATTTCACTCTTCCGACAATTATGTCTGGACTGTCGTCTTCCAGCAGAGCTGTAGCTTGGTTGGTCAAAGGTCATTACAATATCCGGCCATCCTCTAAATGAAATGGCGCTGTGATGTAGGCCCTCGAGATTTGCTACATACACTATAATGCCAAAAGTATTGGGACGCCTGCCTTTGCACGCACACAAACTTTAATGGCATCCCAGACTTGGGCCTATTTCACACCTATGCATTTTTAGGGCCTTTTGCATTTTTCAGATTTGCACTACAGTACATTTAACATGGTTTCCTATGGAACACGTTCTGTAGTGCAAATCTGCAAAAAGTACAAAAAATGCATTGGTGTGAATCAGGCCTTAGTCTGTAGGGTTCAATATTGAGCTGCCCCCCCTTTGCACCTATAACAGCTTCAACTCTTCTGGGAAGGCTGTCCACAAGGTTTAGGAGTGTCTATGGGAATGTATGGCCATTCTTCCAGAAGCGCATTTGTGAGGTCAGGCACTGATGTTGGACAAGAAGGCCTGGCTCGCAGTCTCCGCTCTAATACATCCCAAAGGTGTTCTATCTAGTTGAGATCAGGAATTGCAAGCTTTTGGCAAGCTTTGAGAAGCTTTCTCCAAGCATTTAAATCACCCTTTAACTCCTATTTGGAAATGTTATACACAGATCTTAATAGGAATGCCGATTGTCACTTTAAAGCGGAGGTTCACCCTCAAAATGAAGTTTACAGCATTCTTAGCTGTAACCCTATTTAAGCATGATAGCGTTGACATTTTTTTCCTACGATGCTCCCTTACCTCTAATCTCCTCTACTTCCGGGTTTTCATCCCTGCAGGGAGTGGGCGTCTCGCTATATTTCCCGACGGCTCTGTGCATTGTTGGAGCCGATTGTATGTCTCCAGGGAGTGACGTGCAGGCCAACCAGAGCACATCACCTGAAATAGCTAGGCGTGTAGTCTCGTGCTAGCTGGGCTGTCATGTGACGCGGGAAGCAGATACATCTTCCCCAAGAAGCACTAGTGTAATTATCACAGCGGGGCGTGTCCTTTTCAGGACGCCGCTGACCGTTGTGATGGTAACTGAGCAGTGTTGACGGTGCGGCTCGCCATCAACACTGCCCATGCGCAGGATTACGCGGTGAATGCTGGGAGATCAGCATTCGCCGCATCCCGGAAGAAAGAACAGGAGGGCTTCAGAGCGCCCACAATTAAGATGGCAATGTCCATCATACTATTTTATAAAATATTATTTTCTGGGAAACGAGGATCCTGGCGGCTGCAAGAACGGCACATGTGAGTAAACAAAGTACTATAGGAACAGCAGCAGATTAGTCTTAAAAAAAAAAAAAAAAAAACGTTTTCCCACAGAACCTCCGCTTTAAAACAAGCTGCTAGTGGGTTTCATCAGGTATAAAACAAGCTTCAAGTAGTGCTGAAGCCTGCTAGCAGCTTGTTTAAAGTCGCAATCCGCACTCCTACTAGGATCTGTGTTCAACTGTCACGGTTATCCCTAACGCAGGTGGTCAGGCAGACAGGCAGACAGACAAAGTGGTTGAATGACAGTCCAGGTACAAGGAAGGCAAGGTTCAGAATAGTCAGGGGCAATTCATAGTCAAGGCAGGCACAGTTCAGAGAGTAGTGGAAATCCGATCTGCGGTCATAAATAGGAGATTGCAAATAGCAGGGCAGGACAGACAGACCGACAGACAGAGATTGCACGTATTACCAGTGGCAGCGGGTGGAAATTATTTTGGGGGGTGCAAACAGTATAGTATTTATTCGCTGTTATAACACACCTGGGTGGGCTCCAGGTTGCTTGGTCTGCGACCCAAGCCCATCTGATTTTGAAGCTTATTAGAGCCCCTGCCTCTGTAATTCATACGCCTGGTGACCTGAAAAGGTATGCTATGCATGAATCTACTCATTACCATATAGGGCAGGGGTAGCAAACTCAATTTTTCATTGTGGGCCACATCAGCATTATGACTGTCCTCAAAAGGGCCAGTTTTATCTGCAAGATTAGATGTCCAGCGCATCCCCTCCACTTTACATTAGATGTCAAGAGCCACCCCACCATCAGAAGTTGAGTCCCCCACTCTCCCTTACATCACAAGTACACCCCCCTTTCCTTATGCTGCTGCTGGTAAGAAGCTGGATGCATTGCTTGAAAACAGAAAGTAAGGGTCTGGAGTAGGACCAGAGGAGGGCTGGAGCTCTCCTGCAGATGCATGAGAGGTGCAAGGGCCACATGAAATGGCCTGGAGGGCCGGATTCAGCCTGCCGGCCTTGTGTTTGCCACCTATGATATAGGGGTGGTCTGAAAAAGGGGGGGGTGGCGCCCGGGATGCCACTGCGTATTACACACACTATCAAGAGCATGAGACTGCAGGCTTGGCTGGCTTAAATCAGGTTTGGTCTCCACCCAGACCACATTATTCACCTTGCAGGTGGACAGGCAGAAAGAATGAGACCAGCAGCTGTAAAAAAACAGGAGCGTTTAGATTCTCCTGCCATCAACCTTTACAAACTGGAACCAAATTAAAAATTTAAAAGCTTCAACAAAGCTTGCTAAAAGCTCTGCAAATACTTTGTCAAAGTTTGCTGTACACACTGCTGTTATAAAAGCCAAAGATCGTGTGAAACAGGCCTTGTGGTTACAGCGCTCTCATTAACCTTAATGAGCACGTTTGAAGGTGTCTATCAAACTCTGGAAGTCAGTCTGACGGCAATAGTAGAATTTAACTGGGCAGTTGGGTGCGGTAAAACCACGGCTCAGCCGCCTGTTTTCCCTTCTGGCCACCAGTCTGAAAAAAAGCTCTTAGGCCGCGTACACACGATCAGACCGGTCCGAGGGTGTGTACGGCCCATCGTACCGTTGTCCGGCGGACCAAAGTTTTAAAACCTGCTTCAAAATCTGTCCGATGGACATCTGTCCGTCGGACAGGTTGGATGGTTAGTACGCAAAAGCATCGGACCAAATGCTCAGAATCAAGTCGATGCATGGTTGGAAGCATTCAACTTCATTTTTTCAGCACGTCGTTGTGTTTTACGCCACCGCGTTCTGGTCTGATCGGATTTTTGGCCCGATGATGTGTACGCACATCAGACCACTTCCGCCTGTTCCGATGAAAACGGTCCGTCGGACAAGTTTCATCGGACCGGTCTGATCGCGTGTACGTGGCGTAAATGTGCAATTTCACGTTAATAACAAAAGTGGGTATTTTTCATTAAAGGAACTAAATGGAAGAGATTACCTCTGTCCCAAGATCTTCTTTAGTCCCCCCCCCCCCCCCTGCACCGCTATGTGTCAGCATTTTTCTGTGCCGCCGCCGCCACCGTACAGAAACAAAAACATTCTGCAACAAGCCAGTGCTTATAAATCTCTTAGAAAGGCCCAGTTTCATTTCCGCTGCACGGCTCCCCGCTAACCTTCGAGGCGAGCCGCACCGCCATCACAGCAATCAGCCCATAATGTAATACACAAGTCCCCCGAGGAAAGGCTGAGGTGCTCATTCTCTCGGCTGAATGGCTTTTAAGAGCTTCATATTCCCTCTCCCGGGAGGATAATCATTTAACTTGTCACAAAACTTTGCCGTCTATCCTCTAATAGGATTTTATTTCCCGCTACAATCTCCTTCGCTGCTTTAGGAGGCGGCAGCGTCTCGCCGCACACGAGGCCAGCTCCTCGGTGTCCGATCTGTAGAGGTCAACGCGGGTCCATGGCCAGAAGAGATCGTCATTCACCCATTATGCCAATAAATCAAAGTGCCCATTAAAGTGTATCTAAAGTTAAGAACTCTTGAACGCTGTAATAAACCCAACAGCAAACATGTATTATATTGCAGTTTACCAATTCTTAGGCTGCACTAGTTTTCTTTTTTTTAAGTTTTCTTTTTTCTATTTTCATCTGGTAATCCAGCCAGCAAGTCTGATGTTTTTTAAAAGCTCTCCAGTAGAATGTATCAGTTTACATGGATGAGACAAACTACACAATGCTGGCAGGGGTGCTTACAATAATCAGCTTTTATTTTCCACCCCCACTCAGTTTTAATTATGGCAATTATGAAGAGTGATCAGATGAATTGCAATTAATTGCAAAGTCCCTCTTTGCCATAAAAAAAATTAACTTAAAAGGGTTGTAAAGGTACAACTTTTCCTAAATAGCTTCCTTTACCTGCAGTCCTCCTTCACTTACCTCATCCTTCCATTTTGCTTTCAAATGTCCTTATTTCTTCCAAGAAATCCTCACTTCCTGTTCTTCTGTCTGTAACTACACAAAGTAATGCAAGGCTTTCTCCCTGGTGTGGAGTATCATGCTCGCCCCCTCCCTTGGACTAAAGGTGAGTCAAGACGCCCACTAACACACAGCTCCTCTCTCTATCTGCAATGTAGAGAGCGTCCTGACTCTCCTGTGGTCCAAGGGAGGGGGCGACCCCGACACTCCACACCAGGCAGAATCTAATCACTCTTCATAATTGCCTTCATAAAAACTGAGGCAGCAGACTTTGTGAAAATGAATATTTGTGTCATTCTCAAAACGTATGGCCACGGCTGTATATGTGGCGGCTACATTTGATTTATTTTCGATTTATGTTTTACAGCACAGAAGGGGGTCCCCAGCATACTTTTAACTGCTTGCCGACCAGCCGCCGTTATACGGCGACAGGTCGGCTCTGCTGGGCGAGAGTACGTAGCTCTACATTATCTCGCCGAGCAGCCAATAGGGGCACGCACCCCCCCGCTCGCTCTTGACTCCCGTGCCCGGCGGGCGCGATCGCGGCCGGGCACCCACGATTGTTTGTTACAGAGCGAGAACCGGGAGCTCTCAGGGGAGAAATGCCGGTGACGTGTCATATTCGGCTCCCCCGTCTCAGAATGCTCCGGAAGTGCTGGGCGGCCAACTGCGCATGCGCGATGCGTTCCAAACGCATCTGCGATGCGTTCCAATGGCTTTACGACACTGCACACCAGCGAAGCCATCATTCAGAGCGACGTGGACTTAGGGGAAAGTGGCCAGTCGGCCTCACGTCCTCGCTTCGCTCGGACGGCTCGCTGCGCTCGCTCGGCCTCCTGGCTCTTTTTTTAACATCCTCCAATCCACGGGGATGTTAAGGAAAGAGCCTGGATACCGAACGGCGGCTTCGCTGGTGTGCACTGTCGTAAATGCTTTGGAACGCATCGCAGATGCGTTTGGAACGCATCGCGCATGCGCAGTTGGCTGCCCAGCACTTCCGGAGCATTCTGAGACGGGGAGCAGAAAATGACAACACACCGGACCGTCTGTTCATACAATATATGAACAGCGATTAGTCATTTCCCCAAGTCAGTCCACCCTCCCTACAGTTAGAACACACCCAGGGAACATACTTAACCCCTTCCTCGCCCCCTAGTGTTAACCCCTTCTCTGCCAGTGGCATTTTTATAGTAATCCAATGCATTTTTATAGCACTAATCGCTATAAAAATGCCTTTGTTCCTAAAAATGTCAAAAGTGTCCACCATAATGTCGCAGTACCAAAAAAAAAAAAAAAAAAAAATGATCGCCGCCATTACTAGTAAAAAAAAAAGATATATTAATAAAAATACCATACAACTACCCCCTATTTTGTAAACACTTTAACTTTTGCGCAAACCAAAAGCTTATTGCGATTTTTTTTTTACGAAAAATATGTAGAAGAATACATATTGGCCTAAACTGAGGAAACATTTTTTATATATATTTTTGGGGGATATTTATTATGGTAAAAAATATAATTTTTTTTCAAAATTGTCGCTCTATTTTTGTTTATAGCGGAAAAACGAAAAACCGCAGAGGTGATCAAATACCACCAAAAGAAAGCTCCATTTGCGGGGAAAAAAAGGACGCCAATTTTGTTTGGGAGCCACGTCGCACGACCGCGCAATTGTCATTTAAAGCGACGCAGTGCCGAATCGCAAAAAGTGCTCTTGTCTTTGACCAGCAATATGGTCCGGGGCTGAAGTGGTTAAGCTAGCAAGCAGGAAAAAAAAATGATCCATCTCAACACATGAGCAAATATATGTGCAAGCCACACCGCCATGTCAAGGCCCCTGTGATAAATGTGGTCCCTAAGGTCTTGTTTACACATGTGGCAGTGATTGACGCCCCACTGAAAAGAAATCTGCGGTGTGACAGGCAGCTGGGAGGCGATGTGTCACCACCTAGACTTTATTTTAACCCTTTAAATTTATAGCTACAAATTTGCCTAAGTCGCAACTCACACTGCTGATTGGCCCAGTGCTGTCACGTGATCTTCCATTCCCAAAAGTAGGTTGCCTGCTGGTTTTCCAGCATGCTCACCAGGCTCCTGCCAGACCAGCTCTCATACACACGGGCCAAATGTCAGCTGGTTTTTATTGAACTGTCCGATGTCGCCCGGCATAGGGGGCTTAAGACCTCTTTCACACAGTGGTAAAAAAAAAAAAAAGAAAGAAAAAGGAAGCTGAGCCAAAGATTTACTTCCCTAAGCTACCCACCTAAAGGCTAAACAGCAGGAGGATGTGGTTCATATGCTGCAGCTGCAATGCTTTGAGACAATTTTAATGCAACATGCCGAGCTGGCAGGTGGCACCACCTATCAAATTTGACTATATGAGGCATTGGGGCCGTGCCACAACCGTGAGCCATGGTGCATAAGCCTCATTATAAACTTCAGCAGGAAAAAAAAAAAAAGCATTCATGTAGGCACTGAATGCCCAACAGTGACCGCTTAGACCAGCCTTTCTCAACCTTTCAAACACAGAGGAGCCATTGAGATAATGCATTGGTCTCTGGGAGCCCCTGCTAAAAATGACTATATCTACAACTCATGATACATTAGTGTGATGGTCAGTGGTCGTTGGAAAGTGTGATGGAACTGTCCAGCACCCAGACTGAGTGCTTCTGTCAAGATATAGCTTTCTTCAGTCTCCACCCAAGAACCAGGTATTATAGCTGAATATTGCACCCAGGAATCTAGGCGACACTAGCTTAGGTGCTCTGAAACTGGAACCATCTTTATTGTAAAATTACACAGAAAATATAGCACATCAGATCAGATGAGCCTAATTACATTATTGTATGTAAAGGAAACTGTATACAGGAATATAATTAGCATAGCTAAGGAACAGCCAACAAACAGTATGCTAATTCACCTCTAGCAACGAATAGCTGACAGTGATTTAATTAACATTAACAAATTAACAACTAGCCACTTAAACCAGCCTAGGTGACCAGACTGTCCAGCATCCAGCCCACAACCCTGGATACAAAGTACATTATTATAAGCCTAAACATCCCATAATAGTTCCATAACAAGGTAAAGTGGACACAATATTAATCACGTCTCCAAAGGATGAACAGACAGACAGAAACAATAGATGACTCAATTAACAATAGGAATGCACGCCAAGGAGACACACAAAAGGAGAAAGACACTTAAGACCCAATTAACACCCGAGCATGGCATTTTCAGGCAGAAAGTCACGCAATTTTACCACGATTTTTCGGCACTTAACGCTTTTTTGCCACGATTTTGTACAGGTCAAAAGGTCACCAATGTAAAAAGCAGAAAAACGCCCAAATCTGCCTAAAAAAAAAAAAAAAGTCCCAGAACTTGTTTGAGCTTCAGGCGTTTTAGAGCTTCTGGCTTCAGGCGTTTTAGAGTGGAGATGTGAACCATGTCCATAGAGAATAGATTTTTTTCCCCTCCAGCGTATTGTAGCTTCAGGCTTCAAGCTACGAAACGCTCAGGTGTGAATGAGGTCTAACACATAACACCTTAAACAAATCATATCAGGAGACCCCAGGACTAGGTTGGTTTGAGATGATATTAACATCTGCTCTGAGTATCACAATCTAAAGTAGTCATTGCTGGTTTTGGGCATAGAGGCCCCTAAATATGTATCTGGGTCCTCCAGTTCCCAGAGTCTGTGTGTTTGGGGGAGAGATGGACTTGAATCAGAAACAAGACCACTCCAAGGGTCCCCCAGGCACACAACTCCCAAAGAGTAGTGTTACCTTAACCACTTGCTTACTGGGCACATATACCCCCTTCCTGCCCAGGCGAAATTTCAGCTTTCAGCACTGCGTCGCTTTAAATTAAAATTGCGCGGTCGTGCGACGTGTCTTACAAACAAAACTTTTTTCCCCCACAAATAGAGCTTTCTTTTGGTGGTATTTGATCACCTCTGCGTTTTTTTTTTTGCGCTATAAATAAAAAAGAGCGACAATTTTGGAAAAAAAACAAAAAAAAAAAAAACGCACAATATTTTTTACTTTTTGCTATAATAAAAATCCAATTTTTTAAAAAAATATATATTTTTTTCTCAGTTTAGGCCGATATGTATTCTACATATTTTTGGTAAAAAAAACAATCTCAATAAGCGTATAGTAATTGGTTTGCGCAAAGGTTATAGTGGCTAGGAAATAAGGGATAGAATTCTGACAATTTTTTTTTTTTTTTTTACTAGTAATATGGCGATCTGCGAATTTCGTCAGGACTGCGATATTGCGACGGACACATGGGACACTTTTGACACATTTTTGGGACCATTCACATTTATACAGCGATCAGTGCTATAAAAACGCACTAATTACTGTATAAATGTGACTGGCAGTGAAGGGGTTAACACTAGGGGGTGAGGAAGGGGTTAAATGTGAGTCCTGGGTGTGTTCTAACTGTGTGGGGGGAGGGGGTGACTGGGGGAGGTGACCGATGCTGTGTCCCTATGTACAAGAGAAACAGCATCTGTCTCCTCTTACTGACAGGACGTGGAGCTCTGTGTTTACACACAGAGCTTCACGTCCCTGCTCTAAAACTGCCGATCAGCGGGTACCTGGCGGACATCGCGACCGCCAGGCACGCGCACCGGCATCTCGGGGACGCGCGCCGCCATCGGCGTGCGCGCGCCCCCCAGTGGCCGGAGAACACGATGCCGTCAATTGACGGCAGCTTGTATATTCAGATCCACTAAGCTGCCGTCAATTGATGATAAGCGGGGCCTCAAGTGGTTAAAAATCAGGGTCCAAAGTCCATAGCCAAGAGGCCACCCTGCAGTCCCCTCCAAAAGCCCCTGTCCCAGTTGGGTCTGTCACAGGACGAATTGCCCCTGTACAGCTAACTGAAAAAAAAAAAGGAGACAGAAATTGCTCAAAGAAGCCCTATCATTTCATAGAGCAGTCTCTTACACACCGAGGTGTTTTTCAGACCGTACAGCGCTAAAAATTGTGCTGCTATACCGCCTGAAAAACTCCTTCACTGCATACTCAATGTGAAAGCCCGAGGGCTTTCACACTGAGGCGATGCGCTGGCGGGGAGAGAAAAAAATCTGTCAACAGCATCTTTGGAGTGGTGAGAGGAGCGGCGTGTATACTGAATATTGAAAACATTGGGAAACCGCGGCAATACCGCCCGCAATGAGCCTCTATAGAGGTGCATTGCGGGCGGTATTAACCCTTTATCGGCCACTAGCGGGGGTTAATACCGCACCGCTAGCGGCCGAATCTCGCGGCAAAACCGAAGGTATAGCGCAGCTATTTTTAGCACCGATGTCCGTTTGAAGAAGAGGTTTCATCGCTGGCCTGATATGCTTATCCTGAGCCTACACACTGTGGGACTGATGTCTAATTAAGGCCAATCACTGATGGCCCTCTAATTACAAGTCGCGCTCCCAAATATCAGGTCGTCTCCAAACTGCG
Source organism: Rana kukunoris (assembly GCA_029574335.1). NCBI lineage: Eukaryota > Metazoa > Chordata > Amphibia > Anura > Ranidae > Rana > Rana kukunoris. The sequence continues at coordinate 3,742,016 of CM056055.1, forward strand.
TGAGGGCAATAATGAGTGCTTCAGGCAGTAGCAGGAGCTCGTTATCACAAAGGAAGATCCTCCTTGTACTCTTCTGATGTTGAATAGAGAAGGATGTAAAGAACAGCGCCTACGCCACTGTACGCGTGGTGTGAGGGAGCCGTGTGTCCCAGGCGCATTATTTTCCTGCCCATAGGATTTAAGGGGATATCTGTCAACGGTCTGCCTAGGCAAAAATCCTTCATTTCACTTGACAGTCTATCGCCCTGTGTGTAAACCTTCACAATTCCATAAGAAAATTTGACTTCACAGCGGCACGGCTCTCCGATGATTGCTGGCAATTATCATTTGCAGTTCGCAGCTGCCGTCTGGAGATCCGGCTTTGGATATAAAAGAGGTGAGGCGAGGACAGCGCGGGGTACAGATGTAACCAATTTAGCATTCTCAATGGTACCTTTTAGCGAGGCCGGAAAAAACACATTTAGGGATTAACCTGCTGCTAAAGGAAACTGAGGGCTACGAGATGCATTACTGCTCTGGAAGACACATGGGGAGACTGGAGGCGTTGTTTCTAGCAACTAGAATCCAGCAGTTAGTTTTCGAATGAAGCTTCATCTATTGAGTCCTGTGCAAGTTAAATAGCATTTACTTATCCGAGTATGGGGTTCAAGAGAAAATCCTTCTGGCAAGTGTTGGGTAAATAAACTATCCACTACACTTAGGAGACTATCATTCTACCCAACCAGGTTTGTGGCTCCTACTTGTAGAAAGAGGGGGGCTCCTACATATTATCTAGACCAGTGGTGGCCAACCTTCTTGATATGGTGGGCTTCAAGTGCAGCCCCCAACATCACCAAAGGGCCACACACAGGGCCGATCTGCCCTATAGGCTCACTATGCAAGCCACTTAGGGCCCCGCAAAGCTGCAAAGGGCCCCCCAAATTACTAGAGGCCCCGTCTGGTGGGAAGTCATTTTCGCCTCCTCACCCTGCTTCTCAACTCGCTGGCTGCATGGGAGAAGAGGCAAGAAGTCAGCACCCCCTGCTTCTCAATTTAATGCAAGATGTCATTTCCGGCAGCAGAACACCCCCTCCCCCCGCTTCTCAACTTTATTTGTGACATGTCACTGTCGTCAGCGCCCCCCGCTTCTCATTTTTAATGTGCCATGTCATTTTGCTTAGGGCCCCAGGGAGGTTAGGATCGGCACTGGCCACACATAACATTCTGTGTCAAAACCAGTAGACAACACACAACAGAATATAGTAAAAGACTAATGGCATGATACAAGAGATGGTCAGAGACTGTGGACATAATATAGAAGAAGGATGGTCAGAAACTGCAGAAAGGATACAAGAGGTGGTAAGAGACTGTGGAAATAATACATGATATAGTCGGACTGCAGCCACAGTGCAAGAAACATTCAGAGACTGCAGACATGGTTAAAAAAAATAAAAAATAAGTCAGACTGCAGAGATGATACAGTAGATGGTCAGAGACTGCAGACACATAGCTTCCAACTGTCCTCGATTTGGAGCAATGTCACTGTCTTTTCTCCTCATTTGTCCCTCATTTTGGTCTGATCTATATAGATGTATGTAAAATGCACTTTTTATCTATCAAAAAGTGTTTCACAGTGCTAAACCTTTTCCAAACTGCTGCTTATGTAAATTCCAAAAGCCAATTTAAAGGAATAGTAGTGGTTAAAAAAAAAAAAAAAAAAACACAATTGTGAGTTTAAACACAATCTTGTTTTTTTTGTACAATTCTCCTTTAAGTGGGCGTGGCAAGGGGTGTGTCCTATGCCTGCATACATTTGCCGATAGGTGTCCCTCATTCCCATTTCAAAAAGTTGAGAGGTATGCAGACATGATACTCGAAATAGTCAGATTGCGGACATCATACAAAAGATAGTCAGAGACCACTAACCCAGATGTTCTTTTATATGAATATTGGTAATAAGCTCTGCGTGGTTTGAGATTACCAGGTCCAGCAGAGCGCATGGCGGGGACCCGATGCGCATGGTTGGCGGGCACAATCGCCGCCAGCCACATGCAATCGCGTGCACGAGCTCCAGCATGTGGATTTGTGTTTGTAAACACACAAATCCCTGTGCTGTCAGAGGAAAGGAGCCCTATAGTTTATTTCTACGAAATAGGAAAAATTATAGGGCTTCTTTCCTAGTCACTCACATCCCCACACAGTTAGAACATGCAGAGGGAACACACACTGAACCCCTTGATCACCCCCTAGTGTTAACCCCCTCCCTGCCAGTGACATTTACATGGTAATCAGTGCATTTTTATATAAAAATTGTAAAAAGTGCTCTGGTCAGGGAGTGCGTCTCAGGATCACCCGCAGGTGCGCCTCAGGATCACCCGCAGGTGCGCCTCAGGATCACCCGCAGGTGCGCCTCAGGATCACCCGCAGGTGCGCCCCAGGATCACCCGCAGGTGCGCCCCAGGATCACTAGCAGGTGCATTTCAGAGAAAGTGCCAGATTACAGTGAAATGGAGGGCCGTGAACAGTACAGTAATGCATGAGCAAAAATAATTAACCTACTTAGCATATCGCCTGCGCTCCTTATATTCCTGGAAAATTCCATTTCAATTTGAACTGGGGATGTACATTATAAACGACTACAGGTCGAGTTTGGAAACATGCCATGCGTGCTTTTTAGTGATATAATGGATACAGTATTTTTACATCCACCTGAAGTCTCTCTTTAAATGAACCCTCAAGTGCTCAGTTTTCACAAAATCCTACAAGGAACGTTCCCTCTCTCAGCCCTGGCATCGATGATCAGAAAGCTCCGCACTTGAAGCGAGTAATGTATATTCATCTAAGCAACCACCCACTGAGATGAGATGTGAGCCTGGATTCCGCAGGACCTCAGAAAAGTGCTCACATACATTAAACATTCAGCGTGTCAGACCAACAAAGTTGTAACAGAAGTCCCATCGCAGGTCAGCTCCCGCTGCCAGTTTCATCTTTCTTACACCAGCTCTTGTCCGTGTGCCAAGTGAAATAAGTCTGCCTTTTCCCACCAGGCATGCTAAAAATCCAGAGGCTGGCCTGCCATTCCAAAAACGCATCCAGCCGACGACTGTGAAAGAGCAAGCTCATTGTTCTATCACGTTTAAATGAGCAAGATGGTTAAAATACTAGCCTTGTATCATTAAATCAAAGACCTAAGCAAATTGTCATACGGGGGGCTTCTAGGTGCAGTTTTCGGTGCGAAGACCACCCATTGTCAGGAAGTCATTATGACCCATTCTCACCCTTGTTCTGATGCCTGGATGAGAACTGGGCTGTTTAAAGAAGAACTTTGGCTTAAAAAAGCCCCCCCCCCCCCTTTTTTTTTTTAAATACCCCTTAGGCTGGATGAACACATGTGCGGTGTGAATTTCAGGTCCTTTTTACTGCGATTTTCCAAAGTATTTTCCAAAGAGCTGCGATTTAGACACCATTCTGATGCAAATTTTAGGAGCGTCCTTAAAGTGGATTTCGACCTACAGGTAAGCCTAAATTAAAGGGGAGTTCCACCCACAATTTCACTTTTTAACCACTTCAGGCTCGCGCTACCGTCGAATGACAGCAACAGCGCAGGTCTGAATATCCAACATGCCGTCATTTGACGGCATCTCCTTTGGGCGTTCCCAGCGCGCGCTGTAGAGCGCGCTGCGGGGAAGCCCTGTGTTGTCCGTGTCCCTTGGACATGGCCAATCACAGATCGCGGCGAACGGCCAATCAGAGTGGCCGTTTGCGATGCGATCTGTGGGCGAATGAGAGATGATCTCATAGATCATCTCTCATTGCCGTTTTACACAGAGACAGCGTCCTGTCTCTGGAGAGGAGGAGCCGATCTGTGTTCCTTCCTACATAGGGACACAGATCGGTCACCCCCCCCAGTCACCTCCACCTCCCCCCACAGTTAGAACACACCTAGGATACACATTTAACCCCTTCCTCACCCCCTAGTGTTAACCCCTTCAATGCCAGTCACATTTATACTGTAATTGGTGCATATTTATAGCACTGATCGCAGTATAAATGTGAATGGCGCCAAAAATGTGTCAAAAGTGTCCGATGTGTCCGCCATAACGTCGCAGTACCAATAAAAATCGCAGATCGCCGCCATTTCTAGTAAAAAAAATAAAAAATGATAAAAAATAATAATTCTCTCTCCTATTTTGTAAGCGCTATAACTTTTGCGCAAACCAGTCGCTTATTGCGATTTTTTTTTTTTTTTACCAAAAATATGTAGAAGAATACGTATCGCCCTAAACTGAGAAAAAAAGTGTGTTTTTTTTTTTTTTTAATTGGGATATTTATTATAGCAACAAGTAAAAAATATTGTATTTTTCTTCAAAATTGTCGCTCTTTTTTGTTTATAGCGCAAAAAATAAAAACCGCACAGGCGATCAAATACCACCAAAAGAAAGCTCTACTTGTGGGGGAAAAAGGACGTAAATTTTGTTTGGGAGCCACGTCGTACGACCGCACAATTGTCAGTTAAAGCGACGCAGTGCCGGAAGCTGAAATTTCACCTGGGCAGGAGGGGGGTGTATGTGCCCAGTAAGCAAGTGGTTAAATATAAATACCCCTGTAATACACAAGCTTAATGTATTCTAGTAAAGTTAGTCTGTAAACTAAGGTCCGTTTTGTTAGGTTGTTACAGCATTTAGTTTATAATCTAGAAATAGACCGTGGCCATCTTAAGTGTGGGCATCATGAAGCCAGACTGTATGACTTCCTGGATTTCAGCTTTGCATATCTCGCACATGCTCAGTGCTGCACAAGAAATGTAATAGGTTTCGGTCAGGTTTGCAAGGACTACTGGGAAACATGATGCCTATCCCAGAAACCCTTGCAAATAGCCTTGTGACTTGATAGCCTAGGCTAATAAGGAGGAGAAAGTAATGAAGGACTACAAAATAAGGTATTTACAAGCAACAAAATAAATAAAAATTGTCCATTCTGAACACTATGAGATTAGGGCACGCAGCACAGAAACATAAAAAAATGGGTGGAACTCCACTTTAAGGCTTACCTGTAGGTGCAAGAAATATCTCCTAAACCTACATGGTTTAGGAGATATTTCCAAAAGACATGCACCAATGTCTACGGCGCAGGGGCACTGAGCTTCCCGCTACTAACATCGATCATGCCGTTAGCGTCGGCGCATGAGCGGGAGTGACGTCATCGTGGCTCCGGCCAGTCACAGAGCCGCGATACGAGGAAGACACTCGGGGAAAGATGGTGGTGCTGGAGGAGAGGAATGAGCACCGCTGCGGGTGCTTTGATCTCAGGTAAGTAAATACATAATGAGCTAGTATGCTATGCATATGCTATGCTATGTCCTTAGTAGCTGCTGACTTTGAAAAAAAACCCATTTTAAGGCCGACCAGGATGACCAAATCGATGGGGGGTAGAAAACCTGCACGGCTGCCAGCTGATGTGAATGACACCCGTCAAAGCTTGCAATAGGCAGATCACGAACTTCAAAAAAGGAACTGAACAGACTGCGGCCCGTAATTGTATTATCTTAATGCAAGCGGAGGAGGCAGCGGCCCGTTTGATAAGCTCACTTAGCAGGGGGATGGAACAACTTGATGACATCCTGGCGTGACCTCGGGGGTTAAAGATGTAATTTTCCATCTGGCGAAACTTGGCTCGGGCCCGCAGCCTGCCACCACCTGCTGTTCAGCGCCGGAGGTTGTGAAGAATCAGCTGACAATGAAAGCGCTGCGGAAGGTGTTGTTCCGGCTCAAATCTCCCCTCCGACAAATCCTCTAATCTGTTCGCGTTACAATCACATTCCGCATTCGGCGGACGTGCTGTGGGTATAGCGATGCCTGGTCTACAGGATGTGAAAGGCGAATATACATATTTATAACAGCGGCATGGTAAAAAAAAAAAAAAACAAGTGTCAAAGCAGAGAGATGGATATCGCTTTGTATGCCAATTCAGATCTCTAAAGCATAGCCCACAATACCAATATGTCTGTGTGGAGTCGCCCAGGGTGACCCACCTTCAGGGATTTCGATTTCAAATGGTTAGTCCACCCCGGGCCGATCCACCCTATAGGCTCACTATGCAAGCTGCTTAGGGCCCCCCAAAGCTGCGGAGGGCCCCCCAAATTAGAGGCCCCACCTAGTGAGAAGTAATTTTCAGCCCCTCACCCCACCGCGTCTCAACTTTAATGAGACATGTCATTTTCCGGCAGGCCACCACACTTCTCAACTTTAATGGGACATGTCATTTTGCTTATGGCCCCAGGGAGGTCAGGATCGGCACTTAGTCCACCCAAAATTGATAAATTCATTCTTCATAGCGAAGTTTCCTAAAGCTGAACTCCAAACTTAACAATAGAATGAATACAAACAAAAGGGATTCAGGACATGATCTTTCTACCATTGCCGGGTTATGCAAATACATCATTTTTTATCTGCAATCCAACTGTATGACGTATGTCATGTACTCCATTCGAGACATACTGTTTAAAGGGGTTGTAAAGGTACAATTTTTTTTTTCCTAAACAGCTCGCCCCCTTCCTTGGACTACGGGAGAGTACGTTGCAGATAGAGAAAGGAGCTGTGCGTTAGTGGGCGTCCTGACTCTTCCGTAGTCCAAGGGAGGGGGCGAGCATAACACTCCACACCAGGGAGAAAGCCTTGCATTACTGTGTGGAGTTACAGACAGAAGAACAGGAAGTGAGGATTTCTCAGAAGAAATAAGGACATTTAAAAGCAAAATGGAAGGATGAGGTAAGTGAAGGAGGACTGCACTAAGGTAAAGGAAGCTATTTAGGAGAGAAAAAGAAAATTGTACCTTTACAACCCCTTTAACCACTTAAGGACCACATCCTGCAGATACACGTCGGCAGAATGGCACGGCTGGGCACAGGCACGTACCTGTACGTCTTTTTTAAGTGCCCAGCTCCGTGACCGCGGTACCCAATCGCCGCTGGAGTCCCGCGATCGGTCCCCGGAGCTGAAGAAGGGGGAGAGCTGTGTGTAAACACAGCTTCCCCGTTTTTCAATGTGGCACTTCCCCGTTCTTCACTGGTACCTTTTATAGGGAAACACAATCAATGATGATACACGTCCAGCCCCGCCCCCCAACAGTTAGAAACACAGATGAGGTCACACTTAACCCCTTTAGCGCCCTCTAGTGGTTAACTCCCAAACTGCAATTTTAATTTTCACAGTAAACAATGCATTTTTTGCTGTGAAAACAACAATGGTCCCAAAAATGTGTCTAAATTGATGTGTCTACCATAAAGTCGCAGTCACGAAAAAAAATCGCTGATCGCCGTCATTAGTAGTAAAAAAAAATTTTTTTTTTTTTATAAACATGCAATAAAACTATCCCCTATTTTGTAAGCGCTTATTGCGATTTTTTTTTTTTTACTAAAAATAGATAGAAGAATACTTATCAGCCTAAACTGAGGATTTTTTATATATATATATATATATATATATATATATATATATATATATATATATTTTTTGGGGAATATTTATTATAGCAAAAAGTAAAAAATATTACATTTTTTTCAAAATTGTCGCTCTATTTTTGTTTATAGCGCAAAAAATAGTGAACAAATACCACCAAAAGAAAGCTCTATTTATGGGGGGAAAAAAAGACGCCACAACCGCGCAATTGTCAGTTAAAGCGACACAGTGCCGAATCGCAAAAACTGGCCAGGTCCTTTACTTGCCTAAAGGTCCGGGTCTTAAGTGATTAAGCTGGCCATAGATGGCGCGATTTTCTTTCCTCCAACCAATGGTGACAGGCCTAACCAGGACAGGGGCTTTTGGAGGGGATTGCAGAGTGGCCTCTTGGCTATTGACTATGGGCCCTGGATTTGGGGGAGGGGGGGGATATATTTGGGAGGTATGTGTCTGGGGACCCTTGGAATGGTCTTGCTTCAGATTCGTGTCTATGTCGCCCCAAAACACACAGACCTTGGGAACTTAGGACCAGGATACAGATTTGGGGCCTTTGTGCACAAACCAGCAATGGCTGTTTAAGACTGAGACTCAGGGCAGATGGTATTATAATCAGCTCAAAACAACCTGTTGCTGGGGTCTCCTGCTATGATCTGTTTACGAAGGTGTCTTTCTCCCATGATATCATTTCCCCATTGTGTGCCTCCCTTGTGTGAATTCCCATTGTTGATTGAGTCACATATTGTTTCGGTCGGTCTGCAAATCCTTTACAGATTTTCTCAGCCCTATGTCTTCTCACTGGGGAACTGGTGCCAAACTGTCTTGGTGGGCACTGAGTCACCAAGGCTTATCTAGATGACTAGTTAGCTTACTGTGCAATTAGGTTACTATTTATGTTGGCTGCTCCTTAGCTATGTTAAAGTGTTTAAGTCAACATTTTTCATGCTATAGTTCCCTCTGTTATACAACAGTAAGCTCTGCAGTAGATGTCATTTAAAAAAAAAAACATACCTTATTTCTGAGCTGCAGGGAGTGGTCTTGAAAAGCCATCAGCAGGGGAGAGAAGGAGACTGGAGGGCAGTCACGTGAGCGCCAAAATAAGCTATTATACAGCAAATTTTTATAAATTACATTTATAAAAGAGAACGGGGGGGGGCAGAGGAGAACAAGAGGGGGGAGGGCAGAGGAGAACAAGAGGGGGGAGGGCAGAGGAGAACAAGAGGGGGGAGGGCAGAGGAGAACAAGAGGGGGGAGGGCAGAGGAGAACAAGAGAGGGGGGGGCAGAGGAGAACAAGAGGGGGGGGGGCAGAGGAGAACAAGAGGGGGGGGGCAGAGGAGAACAAGAGGGGGGGGCAGAGGAGAACAAGAGGGGGGGGGCAGAGGAGAACAAGAGGGGGGGGGGCAGAGGAGAAGAGGGGGGGGGGCAGAGGAGAACAAGAGGGGGGGCAGAGGAAAACAAGAGGGGGGGGCAGAGGAAAACAAGAGGGGGGGCAGAGGAAAACAAGAGGGGGGGCAGAGGAAAACAAGAGAGGGGGGGCAGAGGAAAACAAGAGGGGGGGGGGGGCAGAGGAAAACAAGAGGGGGGGGGCAAGAGGAAAACAAGAGGGGGGGGGGGGCAGAGGAAAACAAGAGGGGGGGGGCAGAGGAAAACAAGAGGGGGGGGGCAAAGGAGAACAAGAGGGGGGGGGGCTGAGGAGAACGAGGGGGGGGGGGCTGAGGAGAACGGGGGGGGGGGGCTGAGGAGAACGAGGGGGGGGGGGGCTGAGGAGAACGAGGGGGGGGGGCTGAGGAGAACGAGGGGGGGGGGGCTGAGGAGAACGAGGGGGGGGGGGGCTGAGGAGAACGAGGAGAGAACAAGGGGGGGGGGCAGAGGAGAACAAGAGGGGGGGGGGCAGAGGAGAACAAGAGGGGGGGGGGCAGAGGAGAACAAGAGGGGGGGGCAGAGGAGAACAAGAGGGGGGGGCAGAGGAGAACAAGAGGGGGGGGGCAGAGGAGAACAAGAGGGGGGGGGCAGAGGAGAACAAGAGGGGGGGGGCAGAGGAGAACAAGAGGGGGGGGCAGAGGAGAACAAGAGGGGGGGGCAGAGGAGAACAAGAGGGGGGGCAGAGGAGAACAAGAGGGGGGGGCAGAGGAGAACAAGAGGTGGGGGGCTGAGGAGAACAGGGGGGGGGGGCTGGGGAGAACAAGGGGGGGGGGCTGGGGAGAACAAGAAGAACGAGAGGGGGGGGGCTCTGAGGAGAACAAGATGAGGAGAACAGAGGAGAACAAGAGGGGGGGCAGAGGAGAACAAGAGGGGGGGCAGAGGAGAACAAGAGGGGGGGCAGAGGAGAACAAGAGGGGGGGCAGAGGAGAACAAGAGGGGGGGCAGAGGAGAACAAGAGGGGGGGCAGAGGAGAACAAGAGGGGGGCAGAGGAGAACAAGAGGGGGGCAGAGGAGAACAAGAGGGGGGACAGTTAAAAATCTATACAGGGAGACTGGTGTTCACAGCTATTCCCCGCCGCATCAACCATTCCCAGCTGTTTCCTGGTGCTCCTCCCCCAGCCCCCTCCGTGTCCTTCTCCGCCCCCCCCCCCCCGTTCTCCTCTGCCCCCGACTATTCCCAGGAGGAGATCGTAAGGCGCTTGTGGGGTGCCCCCGCAAAAATGCGGGAGACTTCAGATGTCTGCCTGGAACCCCTCCGGAAAACTACCATGTGATTGTGCCTAGGCACCCCTATGCCTTGATTCCGATAGCGATTTTCAACATGGAGATCACCTAAACACGTCTGATTATTATAATGGATACACTCAGACACAGATTAAATCAGAATTAGGCCCTAAATAAAATAGCAGTCCCCCCACCACATTGATATGGATTGCAATAGGCGCAAAGAAGTCCTGCAATGGCCCCTTTCCTGGGGGTACACAGCCCTGACCAACTGTACCCCCCAGGTTTACTTTAGTACCATGAGAGTTGTGTAGCTGGGCCCCCTGGACATCCACCAGGCCCCCGATTCTTGTCGGGGGGGGGGGTATTGTGGATGATCATGCTCAGCCTACACTCTGTAAATTAAAATTTAAATGATAAAAAAAAAAAAAAGTTAGGTTCTCTTTAAATTGCTTTCACGGTCCAAATGAAACACAAAGATCCAAGGAAATGAATGAACGGTATAAGCCGGGCCGTTTAGACGTCTATGGATAAGGGAGAGATTTCGGCAATAAAAAAAAATAAAAAAAAGAAGGAAAAAAAAATCTCAATTTGGAAACAGCTGCTCCCCTCACACCGCATAAAATATAACGGAGTGCGTCTGTCTGCGTACAATCGGTTCGAACAAAGCGTCTCCCCGGAGAGTGCAGGAGTGAAAGGATGCCGTTTTGCACAAAGCCTGCCAAGCAATGGGTCTAATCAACGCTGAAAACATTAGCTGACAATACAGAGACACACTGAGATCACTGGAGAGTGGCAGGGAATCTCTTCACCAAGAAAGAAAGACATTTCCACCCGGTGGAAGAGACTTAACCCATTGGATGTCGGGGGGCTTAGGATGGTCACTTCAAATACCACAGCCAATTGTCTTCCTAATCGTCCACTTCAAGATGTTCCTCATTAACTGCTTCAGCCATCAAATGAGGCCACCCAGCGTGAGAGCTCGTTATCATCTATTTGCCCTTCAGTCACCCTTGATGGACCCGCCAGTGTTGGAATGAAAGGCTAATTTCTAGTAATATGGAATAGTGCCACCTAGTGGCTGAACAACTGTGAAATCTGGCAGAACCTATTATTACAGGTAATGATGTATTCTCAGCACAATACACATCCTAAGCACTTATTATAATGACCAGAAAGCACTTTATTTTGTTCCTGCTCCACAGTTTCATGACAAATTTGTATAGGCCCGATACACACAGAGCTTTCACTTTAACCACTTCCATACTGGGCACTTACGCACCTTCCTGCCCAGGCCAATTTTCAGCGCTGTCGCACTTTGAATGACAATTGCGTGGTCATGATACACTGTACCCAAAAATTTTTTTAATCATTTTGTTCCCACAAATAGAGCTTTCTTTTGGTGGTATTTGATCACCTCTGCGATTTTTTTTTCCCTGGAACAACTAAAAAAAAGACCGAAAACTTAAAAATAACGTTTTTTTATTTTTTTCTGTTATTTTTTTTGTGAATAAGTACTTTTTCTTCTTCGATTACGGGCACCGGTGAGGTGGCACTGATGGGTGGCACTGATAGGTGGGCACTGGGCATGGATGGGCACTGGTGGCACTGATGGACACTGGGGTCCATGTTGCCAGTCAGTTCCCATTTGTGTGCACTGATTGGCATCTATTTTTTTTACTAAACTTTTATTTTAATTTATTGCCTTTTTTTTTCTGCCCTTCCCTGGGGGTCCAGTGTGGGAATCAGAGGGGGGGCTGCGTTGATAAACAATCAGCGCAAACACCCTGTCAGGAGAGCAGCCGATCGGCTCTCCTCTACTCGCGTCTGTCAGACGCGAGTGAGGAAGAGCCATCAACAGCTCTTCCTGTTTACATCGTGCTCAGCCGTGATTGGACACGGCTGATCACATGGTAAAGAGCCTCCGCCGGAGATGCAGGGTGTCAGTTTAAAATCCTGCATCACCGAACGCCACGCTTCACGCCCCCACGGGCACCCGCCGGCATTAAATCCCGCAGGACGTCAATAGACGTCCAGTCAGGATTTCACAACCACTATTTTTGCACTGAAACCAGCATGTAACAATCCTTAAAGGGGTTGTAAAGGTACATTTTTTTTTTTCCTAAATAGCTTCCTTTACCTTAGTGCAGTCCTCCTTCACTTACCTCATCCTTCCATTTTGCTTTGAAAATGTCCTTATTTCTTCTGAGAAATCCTCACTTCCTGTTCTTCTGTCTGTAACTCCACACAGTAATGCAAGGCTTTCTCCCTGGTGTGGGGTGTTGTGCTTGCCCCCTCCCTTGGACTACAGGAGAGTCAGGACGATCTCTCTGTTACAGATAGAGAAAGGAGCTGTGTGTTTAGTGGGCATCCTGACTCTCCTGTAGCCCAAGGGAGGGGGCAAGCACGACACTCCACACCAGGGAGAAAGCCTTGCATTACTGTGTGGAGTTACAGACAGAAGAACAGGAAGTGAGGATTTCTCAGAAGAAATTTGAACTTTAAAGTTTAAAATTTAAGGACATTTAAAAGTAAAATGGAAGGATGAGGTAAGTGAAGGAGGACTGCACTAAGGAAAAGGAAGCTATTTGGGAAAAAAATGTACCTTTACAACCCTTTTAAAGTAAACCTGTACTTAAAATGGTTGTAAATGCCATTCATGAACTCTGACCTGGGCACATATGTCTGTGGTGTTTACTTATCTCTCTCCAAAGCCCCAAGTCCTGTGTCTTTCTGCTGCTCCGTTATCAGCATGATAACTTCTGACACGTTCAACACAGAAGATAAAAGGGCGCTGGAAATTTGTGTCGGGGAGGGTGGTTAGAGATGGATAAGCAGAAAGTGTGTCTATTCACAGCACAGCTCTGCAAGTTTATTTCTTCCTCTGCCTATGTAGAGGAATGAAAATCCGAAAACCCCAAAACTCAAAAATCTGAAATAACCAAGAATAAGAAGTTACATAGTTAGGTTGAAAAAAAGACACAAGTCCATCTTGTGCAACCATAAAAAATAAAAAAATTGTACAATCCTATATACCGAATTCTAGACCTACCGTTGATCCAGAGGAAGGCGAAAAACCCCAGCAGAGCATGACCCAATTTGCTACAGCAGGGGGAAAAAAAAAATCCTTCCTGATCCCCGAGAGGCAATTGGATTTTCCCCGGATCAACATTACCTTTAATGTTAGTATCCAGTTATATTATGTACATTTAGGAAAGAATCCAGACCTTTGTTAACTACTTGCCGACCAGCCGCCGTCATATTACTGCGGCAGGTCGGCTCTCCTGGGTGAGAGCCCGTAGCTCTACGTCGGCTACTTTGCGGCCACTACCCGCGCGCGTGCCCGGCGGGTACGATCGCCGCTGGGCACACGCGATTGATCGGTACAGATTGAGGAACGGGAGCTATGTGTGTAAACACACAGCTCCCGGTCCTGTCAGCAGGGGAAACGCTGATCTTCTGTTCATACAATGTATGAACAGAAGATCAGTGATTTCCCCTAGTGAGGCCACACCCAGGAACACACCCAGGAACACACTTAATCCATTCACTGCCAATGGCATTTTTATAGTAATCCAATGCATTTTTATAGCACTGATCGCTATAAAAATGCCAATGGTCCCAAAAATGTGTCAAAAGTGTCCGCCATAATGTCGCAGTACTGAAAAAAAACCGCTGATCGCCACCATTACTAGTAAAAAAAAAAATATATATTAATAAAAATGCCATAAAACTACCCCCTATTTTGTAAACGCTATAACTTTTGCGCAAACCAATGAAACGCTAATTGCGATTTTTTTTTACGAAAAATATGTAGAAGAATACGTATTGGCCTAAACTGAGGAAAAAAAAAAAATTTTATATATTTTTTGGGGATATTTATTATAGCAAAATGTAAAAAATATTGAATTTTTTTCAAAATTGTCACTCTATTTTTGTTTATAGCGCAAAAAAAAAAAAACGCAGAGATGATCAAATACCACCAAAAGAAAGCTCTATTTGTGGGGGAAAAAGGACGCCAATTTTGTTTGGGAGCCACGTCGCACGACTGCGCAATTGTGAGTTAAAGCGACGCAGTGCCGAATCACAAAAAGTGCTCTGGTCATTGGGCAGCAATATGGTCCGGAGGTTAAGTGGTTAAAGTAATCTACTGAGATGGCCAGAACCACCTCTGGAGGGAGTCTGTTCCACATTTTCACAGCTCTTACTGTGAAGAAACCTTTCTGTATTTGGAGATGAAATCTCTTTTCCTCTAGATGTAAAGAGTGCCCCCCTGTCCTCAGTTTTGGCCGTAAAGTGAATAATGCAACACCAAGTTCACTATATGGACCCCTTATATATTTGTACACGTTGGTCATATCCGTCAAATCTCCTCTTCTCAAGAGTGAAAAAAATTCAGTTCAAGAATGTCAAACAAGGCCTGCGGGCCGAATACGGCCCTCCCGGCCATTTCACGTGGCCCTCGCACCACTCCAGACCCTTAATTTCGATCTTTCAAGCAGCGCATCTAGCTTCTTCCCAGCAGCAGCATAAGTAAAGGGGGTGCACTGTTATGTAAGGGAGAGTGGGGGACTCCACTTCTGATGGTGGGGTGGCTCTTGACATCTAACTATGTAGGTAGGTTTACAGAGCATGTAATAAGGCAGAAAATGCTAGTAGTTTGTCCTCTGTGGGACAGAACATTGAGAGAAAAAAAAAAAAAAAACTTTTACTGAGAATTCTTTTTTTTTTTTTAACCCCTTAAGAACCCCTTACCGACGATATACGTCGGCAGAATGGCACGGCTGGGCACAAGCACGTACCTTTACGTCCTCTAAGTGCCCAGCCGTGGGGTTACGAGCGTGCCACCGGTGGCGCACTTGCGAACCCAATCCGAAGATCTGTGACCCAGGAACCCGATCGCTGATGGTGTGCCACGATCTGTCACCGGAGCTGAAGAAGGGGGAGAGGTGTGTGTGTAAACACACCTTCCCCGTTCTTCATTGTGGCAGTGTCAGTGATCATCTGTTCCCTTGCTATAGGGAAAGGCGATCAACGACATCACATGTCCAGCCCCGCCCCCCTACAGTTAGAAACACATATGAGGTCACACTTAACCACTAGGGGGCACTGTAGGGGTTAACTCCTAAACTGCAATTGTCATTTTCACAGCACTTTTCGCTGTGAAAATGACAATGGTCCCAAAAATGTGTCAAAAGTGTCCGATGTGTCCACCATAATGTAGCAGTCACAAAAATCGCTGATCGCCGCCATTAGTAGTAACAAAAAATAAAATAAAAAAGCAAAAAAAATATACTCTATTTTGCAAATGCTTTTTTTTGAATTTTTTATATATTTTTTGGGGATATTTATTATAGCAAAAAGTAAAAAAATATTGATTTTTTTTTTTTTTAATTGTCGCTCTATTTTTGTTTATAGTGCAAAAAAAAAAAAAAACGCAGAGGTGATCAAATACCACCCTATTTGTGTGTGTGGGGGGAGAAGACGCCAATTTTGTTTGGGAGGTTTATGCCACTTCTAGGCTAAAGTCCCATAGACTCATGTTAAACGGTCCTTCTTTAGAGACCCAGAACTGGCCAGCCTTAAGTGCCAGTGACCCCACCTTTGGTAGACATGTAGCCCAGAGTCTCCCCTACGTGGGTAGTTTGGAGGTCCAAGCATTTTTTTGATACTCTCCAGTTGCTATTCAGGAAGATACTCGCCAAGTTTGAAGGCTCTAGCTCCTTTCGTTCAAAAGCCACGTCACGACTGCGAAATTGTCCGTTAAAGCGACGCAGTGCCAAATCACAAAAAAGGGCAAGGTCCTCAACCTGCATAATGGCTTTTTTTTTTTTTTTTATTCCTCTCCCTTACCCTACTGGATAAGTTAGGGAACCAGCATATTCCTAAAGCTAAAATACAGCCTTCTAAACCAACCTTACATTAAAACTATTCTGCATCCTCTAAGTACTCCCTTGTTCTGGAATGGAAATTGTATCCCATTGTAGAACTCCTATGGGCAGCACAACTCTTTACACTCCCCCAACGCTCATTTCTGCTCAGCGATGTGACTGGCTGAACTTCAGTAGCGCTCCCGCTGTCGCAATGTTCCCGCTCCCCCCGCTCCCTCTGCCCCTTGTTGTCTGCCAGGCAGAGCCCGCTATCGATATCCTGGAGAGAGACATCGAAGTTAGATTTTCTGTTACTGGCAGCTTGTTCAGCTGGAAACACTTTTATTTTTCATCTCTCCTGCGCCCCCCTCACACAATGAGCCCGGCTCGCTCTTGTCACAGTAACAGCCAAGAAAGTTTGAGCAATCTGCCATGCGTCTCTCCGGGGGACGTCAGCTATGTGCCATGAACTCCCCGGTCTATCCGCCACTTTGCGCGGTGTGCTGTGCAGATGGCTTGTGCCAAGATGCCAGACAGTCAGTATTAGAGAGTTAACCCATGCCAACCCATCACAGAGGGATAGGACGGGGGAAGACAAGATTACAATAAAGATCGATCTGGGTTGTGATTTTATAGGTTTGGGGGGTCTCTGAAAGTCTGTAAAGATTTGGTCATCCGCATACTGTGACTAGCTTCTGTGACAAAACGCCCGCCGCTCGATACGCTGGAGGGGCGAATTCCCATCTCACGCCGAAACGCCGTAGGCCTGCCGCCTGAAAAAAAGTCCCGGACCCTTTTTTTCAGGCGGCATTGGCGTTCGGCCATAGACATCAATGGAAAGGATTTGTTAAAAAAAAAAAAAAGTTAAATCGAATCTCGGAAAAAGCCGCGTACGCGGCGTTACTTGTCGCCTAGGTGTGAATGCAGCCTTAACTAACAATTGCGCGGTCGTGCAACATGACTCCCAAACAAAATTGCCGTCCTTTTTTTCCCCACAAATAGAACTTTCTTTTGGTGTTATTTGATCCACTCTGCGGTTTTAATTTTTTGCGCTATAAAAAAAAAAAATATATATACCCCAAAAAATATATTTAAAAAAAAAAAACGTTTTTTTCCCCCTCAGTCTAGGCCGATACGTATTCTTCTACATATTTTTGGTAAAAAAAAAAAAAAAAACGCAATAAGCGTTTATTGATCGGTTTGCGCAAAAGTTATAGCGTCTACAAAATAGGGGATAGTTTTATGGCATTTTTATTAACTAGCGGTGGTGATCTGCGATTTTTATCGGTACGGCGACCTTTTGGCAGGGATAACTTCAGACACATTTTTGGGACCATTGGCATTTTTATAGCGATCAGTGCTATAAAAATGCATCGATTACTCTAAAATTGTCACTGGCAGGGAAGGAAGGGGTTAACACTAGGAGACAAAGAAGGGGTTAAGTATGTTCTCTGGGTGTGTTCTAACTGTAGGGGGGGGGGGGGGGTAGGACTGACATGGGGAAATGACAGATTGCTGTTCATATGTATTGTATGAACAGACGATCAGTCATTTCCCCCGCTGACAGGACCGGGAGCGGTGTGTTTACATACACAGCTCCCGGTTCTCGCTCTGTAACGAGCGATCGCTTGGGACCAGGGGCGAGCAGGGGGGGCGCACGCGCGCCTCTATTGGCTGAAATGCGAAATTACATAATATTACGTGATTTTGCGCAGCCGAGCCGACCTGCCGCCGTAAAACTGCGGCGGCTGGTCGGCTAGTGGTTAAGCCAATACGTATTCTTCTACATATTTTTGTTAATATATAAGCGTTTATCGGTCGGTTTTGCGCAAAAGTTATAGCGTTTACAAAATAAGGGATCGTTTTATAGCATTTTTATTAATATTTTTATTTTTTACTAGTAATGGTGGCGATTGTGACTGCGACATTATGGCGGACACATCAGACACTTCTTACACATTTTTTGGACCATTGTCATTTTTACAGTGACCAGTGCTATAAAATGCACCGATTACTGTGAAAATGACACTGGTGAAGGGGTTAACCACTAGGTAGGGGTTAAGTGCGCCCTAGTGAGTGATTCTTATTGTAGGGGGGGATGGGCTGTGTGACAAGACAGTGATCACCGCTTCCAGGAAGCGTTGATCACTGTCATTGTCACTAGGCAAAGTGGGGAGATGCTTGTTTACATCAGCATTTCACCGCAAGACTATAGAGTCCCCGGGACCCGTGGTCGGGCTAAAGGAAGGCGCGCATCGACAATGCAGCGATCTTAAAGGGGATGTATATATACGTCCTTCTGCCTGTCCGTGCCATGCTGCCGACGTATATAGCGGCGCGCTGGTCGGCAAGCGGTTAAGCAAGACAAGCAACATTTTTTTATATATTTTGACTACAAGTAGTGTCATGTCACAACCGAGTATAAAAGAGAAGAGAGGCGCCTCCAAGTGTAGCAATATGGTTACATTTAATGAAGGTACCTGAATGCATATCTTGTTTTGGATGTCAGCCCCCCCTTTACTTACCTAAAACCTCATTCAATCCAACGCTGTGCACGTCTTGTACCCAAGTTCCTCTGCTGCGTCCGTTGACACAGACGGCGGGACTCGGGCCTGCGCCCTCGTCACTGACTGATTGACAGCACTGGGAGCCAATGGCAAGAACCTGGAAGTGAGGGGAGAAAAGATCTGCAGACATGCACAGCGTTGGATCGAATGAGGTCTCAGGTAAGTAAAGGGGGGCTGAGGGGGCGATGACGACATCCAAAAAATTCCCATCATGCCTCTGCCTGTGGGAGTCATGCTTGTAACTGTCAGCCTTGCAATGCCTCATGGGACTTGTAGCTTGGCAACAGCTGGAGGGCCGCCAGTTTGAGACCCTTGCACTAAATAGTACGACGATCATTCTGCCAACACAACTTACTTGACTTTCTGAATCCAGATACAGTAGTCTGTAATGTACAGGTCATTGAGAATGTACGCGGGGTCGTTTTCTTGAAAGATTGAGTGGATATCCAACAAGCACTTGAGTACCGCAGCCTTGCCTGGAAGTTTGGAAATAACAGAAGAAGTTATACAAGTCACCCAACCAACTGGAAGACGTTTTAAGAGTTTTAATTGATCCTGTGCGTTTAATCGATCCTGCTAAACACAGCATAGCCAAGAAAACACCATGGACCAATCAGTGTTATCCCCATTTATGGGAATGATTACAGATCAGTACAAGGAAGGAGACTGCTGATCTTTACCAGCACATCCCAAAAAGCACAGAACTCAGGGTTACCCTAAAGGCAGTGATGGCGAACCTTGGCACCCCAGATGTTTTGAAACTACATTTACCATGATGCTCATGCACTCTGCAGTGTAGCTGAGCATCATGGGAAATGTAGTTCCAAAACATCTGGGGTGCCAAGGTTCGCCATCACTGCCCTAAGGGGTAGGCAACCTGGGGCCCTCCAGCTTTTGCAGAACTACAAGTCCCATCATGCCTCTGGGAGTAGTTGTAACTGCCAGTCTTGCAATGCCTCATGGGAAATGTAGCTCCACAACAGCTGGAGGGCTACAGGTTGCCTACCCCTGCGGCTTAAACCAAAACTGTACTAAAACAAAAATGCAAAGAAAATAGCGGACCCGCCGCAAAGACTGGCAGAGCGGGCAGTAAGCACCAACACTGTCCTTTGTAGGGGATACATTTTGTTCACATTTTTATTTTAGCAATTGCAAATTTAAAGAGCGACTCCACCTTTGGTTGAGAAGAAACCCCCCCCCCCCCCCCCGGTTATCTATGTACACTGCAAGGATTTTAACAAACTTTGTTTCAGATTGCTACCTTTTGCTATTCTGAAGATATAGTTGTTTGTTTGTCTGTGTCCACGGGCACAGTGAACCTGTATGGGGGTGGTTTTAGAATCATCATCAATCAGCTGCTGCACCTGCATGGATCTAATGAGGATAGTGGTATGGTCGGCATTCCCTTTAGAGGCGATTTCCCTTTGGGAGCATCTCACCAAAAAATGACATTTTTGGTGCAGGGGATGCCAAAGATCTGACTTGTATCTTAGTGCAGACGTCTGGTAAAATTAGTGAGCCAATCACACACGCAGGAAAGTACATTTTCAGGGAGTGTTCTGTATCTTATCTGTGTTTTATAACAAACTATGAAAAAGTAAAAAAAAAAAAAAAAAAAAGAACCCCAGTAGTGATTAACCGCTTCTTGCCCGGCCAATAGCAGATTGGTGGCCGGGGAAGTGGTTCTGTTATCCTGACTGGGCGACATATGACATCCAGCAGGATAACGTGCCGGCGGGTCCGTCTAACGCGCTGCATCTCCGATCGTGATAAGAAGCCTCCGACAAAGGCTTCTTACCACGTGATCAGTTGTGACCAATCACAACTGATCATCACGTGAACCAGGAAAATGGCATTCCTCGGTTCGTGCTGACAGGGAGAGCCGATCGGCTCTCCCTGTCAGAAAGGGGGGGTCTGTGCCTATAATCAGCATATTGATTATCAGCACAGCCCCCATCAAATGTACCCATAAGCTGCCAATCGGTGCCCCATCATAACCCCCCTGCCAGTGCCCAATAAAGTGCAAATCTGCCCACCACAGTGGCAATCCATGCCAATCAGTGCAAGTGTCCATCACAGTGCCAATCAGCATTCAGTCAGCACAGCACCACTGTTCCCATGTAGCAGCTCCACCAATCGCGTGCCATATATTAGTTTCCATCAATGCCACCTGTCAGTGCCACAGCCAGCACCCAAGCAGTCAACCTGTACCTTTAGACTGCCAAGTCAGGCATATATTAGTTTCCATCAATGCCACCTGTCAGTGCCAATCAGTGCTGCACCAACACCGTATCAGTCAGTGCCACTTAGTAGCTGCCTCCATCAGTGTCAATGCCTAGTCCAGTGCTGCCTCAGTGCATAGTCCTGCCCAGTCTGCCAGCCTATCCATGCACATCAGCCGCCTGTACAGTGCCCCTTATCGGTGAGTCATCAATTCACATATCAGTGCCGAACTCAGTCGAGTGCGCGCCAGTGAGCGAAACAAATTTTATAACAGAAACAAAGAAAAACTTTTTTTTTCAAAAATGTCAGTTTTTTTGTAAAAAAAAAAACCCGCAGAGGTGGTCAAACACCACCAAAAAAAAAATTGTTGGCACAGCGCTGTGATCCTGCGATTGTCGCTCTTCTTTTGTTTTTAGCGCAAAAAATAAAAACCACAGAGGTGATCAAATACCACCAAAAGAAATCTCTATTTGTGGGAAGAAAATGAGAACAATTTAGTTTAGTTACAGTGTTATATGACCGCGCAATTGTCATTCAGAATGCGACAGAGCTGAAAATTGACCTGGGCAGGGAGGGGGTGAATGTGCCCGGTAGACAAGTGGTTAAAGAACACCAATCACAGCTGGGACTGTGAAAGAATTTGATTATTATTTAGCTGGTCTTCCTTTTCTTTTTGTGTGACTGGTTCTCTTTAATGTTAAGCTCCAGTATGTCGGGCAAGGTAGAAGCAGCGCGGCCTGTGACAATAACACACCAGTGTGTTTGAGGTTCGGCTTATGAAAACAAAGGATTAAAAGTGGAGTTTGCCTTTAAATGGCTCCAGCGCTCTCATGGCTGCGAATTCCTGGCTCGGATACTCGCGGGAGATAAAAATAACAGATATTATCTAAACTCAAATGTCTTCTTGGCGTTCCTCCGCGTTCTAATATTTTCGCACCCTTCTCTTGGCAGACAACACTCTGGGCTAAAATGCTCTCCAGATTGTAATAAATAAAAGACACATTTTTCAGTCGAACGTGAAGCCCGCAGCCTCCCCGCAGCGGCACCAACAGATCGACGCTCACAAATTCACAGAGCTTGTTGTGCTTGATGGCGCTCCCCCACCCAGGAACTCACTCCAAGCCCGAGCCATCTGCACAACAGGCCGAGAGGCCAGACGCTATTGGATGGGAAAACATTAACATGGAAACCACACCGCCGATGGCTGGCAGGCGCTGGCGGACGGTCTACTTGCTCGCGGATTATTCCAAGCAGAGATGTCTTCCGTTCCAAGTACGTCTACTGGAAAGACTTTCTAACAGACAATCTGTTTCATAACTGACTAATACACCCCCCCCCCCCAGACTACTGATGATGAAATGCGTCAGCCGGCTTCGAGGACTATTACCAGCCACTGCACTTTTTCCCCCAACCACTTGCCGACCCACCGCAGTACAGACACACACACACACTGCAGCAGGTCGGTTCTATTGTCCGAAACGTACCTGTATATCATTTTGTGCAATAGACAGCGGGGGTGTTTGTGCAGATTGGCCAGAGGAGGGGGCAGTCATTGGGTGCGGGGGACGTGATGTCCGCCAGCCACCCACGAACGTTCCGCAGAGAGGCCGGCCACCCACAAACGCTCCACAGAGAGGCAGAACGGTGATCTGCCTATGTAAACAAGGCCAATCCCCGTTCTGACAGGGAACACAATGATCTTGTATTCCTGCTGAGCAGTCCATTCCCCACACAGTTAGCAAGCACCCGCCAGGGACACACTTAACCCTTTAAAAAGACCCTGATGTTAAAGCGGAGGTCCACACAAAAATGGAACATCCACTTTTCGAAAACCCTTCCACCCTCCGGTGTCACATTTGGCACCTTTCAGGGGAGAGGGGATAGCTGTATAATACAGGTATTTGTACCCACTTCCAGGCATAGACCCCTGCGGGGGTCTACGTCACTCCCCTTCCTGTCTTCTGGGAAACACACAGGTCCCAGAAGACAGTAGGGACCAGTTAGGACCCGCAGGGCGACTTGCGCATGCGCAGTAGAAAACCGGGAAGTGAAGCCGCAACGCTTCACTTCCTGATTCCCTCACCGAGGATGGCGGCGGGGGCAGCTCAGAGCAATTGATCAGCTTCGGCTGCCGACATCGTGGGCACCCTGGACAGGTAAGTGTTCATTTATTAAAAGTCAGCAGCTGCTGTATTTGTAGCTAGCAAACAAAAGGACAGGCGCCAATAAATAAAACTGCTTAACTTTTAATGATAAATAACACAAAAGCACTCACATGGTAAATGAAGTTCACAGGCATAGAGTGAAATGAGGGTCTGCATGGATCGTCACACCAGCCGAAGATGAGAAGTGTCCCAGAGAAAAAACATCCAGCTGGCATCCGCTGTGCGGGGAAAAGTAATACCAGCAGCGCTGAATCCGGAAGTGTGCCGGCGCTGGCATGCAAGTATACCAGCAAAGGAGCTGGAACGCACTCTGGAGCACAAGCTAAGAAGCTATAGTTGCGGCTTGGCGAGGGGGGATGACGTCATCACGCAATACCTCATAGATGTTTTTTCTCTGGGACACTTCTCATCTTCGGCTGGTGTGACGATCCATGCAGACCCTCATTTCACTCTATGCCTGTGAACTTCATTTACCATGAGAGTGCTTTTGTGTTATTTATCATTAAAAGTTCAGCAGTTTTATTTATTGGCGCCTGTCCTTTTGTTTGCTTTTTACATGTTTATTGGAGCATTGCTTCGGCTCCCCACACAAGGCTGCCTCTCATCCAAAAACTGGGACTCACCATCAAGCTTGTTACAGCTTATAGGACTTTATACTGAGGACAGTCTACATGACAGTAGGTTCTTGTTTGCGCCAGCATTGTGTATAGCTGTATTTGTAGCTGTTGGCTTTTTTTTTTCTAAATTTTTTAGGCGGACCTCCGCTTTAACTCCCAGACAGTGCTGCTGTCTGCTGTTCCTCCTTTTCTCATTCCTCCAGAGTTGTGTCTCACTAATACAGGAGTTGTGTTACTGGCCAGATCACCAGTGAAAACAGAGGGGGAAAAAGCAAAAGAAAAGAAAACGAATGCCACATCTAATGATTGTAAGCTCAACGAACAGGGCCCTCCTGCCCCTTCTGTATTGAATTGTATTGTAATTGTACCGTCTCCCCTCTACATTGTAAGGTGCTATGCAAACTGTTGGCACTTTAAAAATCCTTAAAGGAGTTGTAAAGGGAAAAAACAGTTTTGCCTAAAATGAATGTCTGCAAGGTAGAAAGACAGAATAGTGCAATGATTCTGGTAAAAAACGAGTAAATACCTATTAAATTCCTTCATCTATATCACCTCCAGTGTTCTAGTTTCTGTTCTCTCATTCACTTCCTGGTTTGCGGTGCTCGTTCATGCAAGAACTACATTTTCCAGTATGCATTGCGGCACGCCCAGTATTTCACACCTCCTTAAAGTCTCTAACATGTAGAGAGCGTCCTGCCGCACAGATTTAGTTCCCAGGAGGGGGCCAGCACGTCACTGACCACCGCAGTAAAGTCTCCCTTCACGGTGGTGACTAACAATCAGACAAGCAGGAAGTGAACAGAACAGAGAAAAAAAATAGAGCAACTTCTGAGCAAAAACAAACAATGAGGAAGTGAAAAGAGGAATGTCTGCAGGAAAAGGATGCTTATTATGAAAAAAAAAAAAAAATGTTTTCCTTTACAACCCCTTTAATAATAATAATAAATAAAATACATTTTTAGTTTGGGGAATAATATCGCTTTAAATGTTCAACTGGTCAAGCAAACTTGTAAAAATTAAAAAGAAATCATACCCAATCTGATCAACGAAATGAGATCCTGGATAGCCTTGGTCACTAGACGGAAGTTCCTATAGAGCGGATAGCATAGCACTCGTCTCCCAAAAGACACCAGGACTTCCTGGAGGGACTTGTAGTTCTGTATGATAGAAAAGAAAATGCTAAAGTGTTACTCTACCTTGGACTACATTTTCAAGAATACATTTAAATTATGATATACATATGAATGCCACCGGCCTCAGCTATTTACATATGAATGATGGTTATTTACATGTAAACAGGGTCTGCAGGTGAGTCATCTCTACACAAGAATAGGACAGAGCTGGGCAGAATTAATAGCAGCTCTTCACACAGATATCAGGACACAGCAAAGGACTAAAAATTCAATGACAAGGGAATTTAAACTGGGATAGTTGGCAAGTATGAGGCGGCTGCTTTGAGCCCCACAACAATGACAAGGCCCAGGGCAGCTGCCCCTTTTACCTGCCTTAAAGACGGCCCTGCCTACTGGCCGTTTTAGACTGTTTGAACTGTACATATGTGCAATCTCTTTCCCTAGCTACGCTTCGTAGCCTGGAACAGCCACTAGGGGCCGCATTAATGTTTATTCATACTTTTTCAGCTAGATTGGGATAATGCCTACTGTACAGTGGAACCTCGGATTATGAGCATAATTTGTTCCAGAAGAAGCTTGTAATCCAAAGCACTTGTATATCAAAGCGAGTTTCCCCATAGGAGTCAATGGAAACTCATATAGTTCGTTCCACAGTGACTTCTATTGTATGCAGTACTGTATGTGGCCAGAGGTGGGGGGGGGGGGATATTCAAAAATAAAATAATAGCTTGTATTGCAAAACGCTCAACCGCGTTATCAGCAATCCGCGGTATTACTGTATTGGGTACATGGAAAGAAAAAGAACAGGTCTGGACTGCCGCACACCGTTTAGGGCAACTTTATTGTAACTTGAGTAATAAAATAAAATCCAATACAGTTACTTCATATTTGGCAGAGGCACGGAAAAAACTGCGAACGCGTTTCACACCATATGTGGGTGCTTATTCATAGCTAAAATATTAGGGTCTAACTGTGTGAATATATAGGAAGTAAAAATGTTTGATAACTTTCTCTTGTTAAAATAAAAATATACTCGCGGCCGCCTAACTTACTCAATGCATTACTCCAGTTTTGAGAAACAGGGGACCTTAACGCTGCTGTGCTCAGGCAGCATTAGGAGCCCTGACTCAGGAGCGGGGCCGCCAGCATCCCTAACAACCAGTGAATATCGGTGACACCACCCCTTGTGACGTCAATAAACCCAGCATGCCCTCAGTCACTGACGTCACAAGGGGGCGGGTTTGCCAGGTGACACGATCTGGGGGCCGCCTTGTTAAAGGGGGCTTCCAGATTCCAATAAGCCCCCTGCCCGAAAACCCCCTAAACCACCGGCCAGGGTTGTCGGGAAGAGGCTCTTGTCCTTGAATTATTTTTCCCATCATGGGCGTGAGTGGGGACCCATGTCAAGTTTTGCCTAAGGCCTCACACAGCCTAGAGCCGCCTCTGCACATGTGATATGTGATATATATATATCTCTATGTCCCCATTCACATCGCATATCCTAAATAGAGATTTTATTTATATATATATATATATATATATATATAAATTCAGCTTAGCTTTTTAGATGCCGTATGCCGGACCCTTCAGCAAGGAAAAGACCTAGGTGGTTCTCTTTGTTTAGGAGAGGGTTGAGCAGCTGTGCTTGCCATAATTTACCCCGTCTGCACAGAGCAAGCAGATCTTTATTATCAATTGTAACTAGATTTGACCACTGTCTGTCCTAACAAAGGGTTAAATGTGCTTCTTGCATTGTATGTTAATTAGGACAGACTTAGGACAGGCTCAATCCAACAATGTTCAAAAATCCTTGCAGTCAGCCATGACACCTTCTCCTAAGAAACATTTAGAAAAAATATTTTTCGTTTTTAATGCATACTGTGTGAATGGAAACACATGAATATAGTGATGTTTTTCTCTAAATTGCAAAGGTGGAAAAACACTTAAAAAAAAAAAAATCGATTTAAAACTGCCTGTCCTAATGACGGGTTTCAGATCTAGAAGCTTCTGCATTGTATGTAAATGACAAAAAAAAAAAAAAAACTGAGTCCGTCCCTGGGGACAGACTCGCTTTGAAATTCCTCTGTAGTAGCAGCTTGTCCGTCTCCACAGAAACATCCAAGAAGGTGGTAAATATATACATACATTTTTTTTATTTAGGTATGCTGTGTGAATGGAGACACATAAGAATCATACAGGGTTTCCCCCCCCCAAAATGTGACTGCAAATGTGTGAATACACTCCAGTTACAGTATGGGGATGGTAAACTCACATCCCAACAAGAGTGCTGTCACTTTAAACAAGCTGCTAGCAGGTTTCAGCCGGATTTTAGCACACTGTAGCCCTGGTTCACACTGATGCGAATCTAATGCGGTTCAGATATAGACGCATAGATTCGCATGTCAAGTGAAATAATATTGTTTTCTATGAATGCCGTTCTATGACGTATGATTCCGATGCACCGGGTTTCCCAAAAATAAGACCTACCCCAAAAATAAGCCCTACTGTGTCTTTTGTTGCCAAAATAAATATAAGACCCGGGCTTATTTTCAGTGAAACACAGTAGTTAAAAATACATTTAAAAAAAAAGTCCTGTGCGTGTGCCGCTCGCACATGCGCAGTGGGTGCCCGGCCGTGAAGCCTAAGGCTGTCACGGCCGGGTTCCCACAGTTGCGATGAGGACGCCGGCCGGGCAGGGGGGGGGGAAGGGGGAGAGGAGCGGAGCCCCGGTCGGCGCGTCGCTGGAACGCTGGAGCAGGTAAGTGTGTTTATTGAAAGCCAGCAGCTAGACTTTTTGGAGCTGCTGACTTCTAACAAACATATAACTAGGCTGGAACACCCCTTTAAGCTCCATAAATTAAATAAAATCATTACAAAATCGGTGTTGTCGAGCACAAATCTCACCGCAAATTCACACTTCAAACCGCATGAAAAATCGCACCACATCCAGTCTGAACCTGGGCTCAAGGAGTGCTGAAACCTACTAGCAAGGTTGTTGAACCCCTTTGCGCCGAAGGGGTTAAACTGTTGCAGTTGGTTGTACCCAAACCAAATTTATATATAAAAAAAATTATAAAAAATAATTACACAAATAGAGCTTTATTTTGGTGGTATTTGATCATCACTGGATTTTTTTTTTTTTTAAAAGACCGTAAATAAAAAAATAAAAATAAAAAATGTTTTACTTTCTGCTGCAAAACATATCCAATAAAAATAAAATGTCTTCATACTTTTGACTAAAATGTATTCTGCTACGTCTTCGGCAAAAAACGATGCCAATAAGTGTATATGGATTGGTTTGCAAGAAAATTATAGCGCCTACAAACTATGGTATATATATTGGAATTTTTATTTTTATTTTTCAGACTACTTATAGCGTTGATCAGTAACTTATAAATGGGACTGCGGCTAGCAACCTGACACTAACTGAAAAACTGCCACTGACATCACCAGTGACACCAATACAGTGATCAGTGGTAATACTATACACTGTCACTGTACTAATGACACTGGCTGGGAAGGGGTTCACATCAGGGGCGGTCAAATGGTTAAATATGTGCTTAACTACGTATAAGGCCCCTTTCACACGGACGGCTGTTTTGCTGCAGTTAAAAGCATGTGAAATTCAAGGCTCCAGGCACTGCGATTAGCTGCATTTGTACATTGCAATTACATGCGTTTACGTGCGGCCGCGTTTAGCTGCGGTAGTCATTCCCATAGCAACCATTTTTATTTTTTTGAGTAGGATGCGCTTTTGACAAAAAAGACTGCGATTACCTGCGGTTATGTGCATATAGATGCGCTACATCGCACCTGGACGCATTCAATTCTAATTTTTCTATTCGCACCAAACCGCATGTAATGAAATCGCAGCTAAATGCTGTGTGTGAATGGGGCCATAGGAAAGGATTGGGGGCTTTTAGCTGCGGTAGAAAACTAGAAAATCCGCAGCTAAAAGCACCATTCTATCCGTCCGTGTGAAAGGGGCCTTAAAGCGGGGTTCCGACCACAATTAACATTTTTTAAATGTATGTCCTTTCATCCTGCGTTTTTATAATATAAATCCGGTCACTTACTATTTTACAATCCGCCGCCGCTCCGCATATATATTCAAAAAAGATAGTTTATAAAACTATGTCCACACGGTTGTCATTTTTCTTGTGGGCATTGTGAAGCCCACAAGCACTTACTTCCTGGAAGTCTTGGATGGGGAGCGATAATTGGACAGCGCACTGCATCCTGGGAAATGATGACACACATTTCCCAGGAGCATTAGAGGGAGATGTCAGAATCCTAGGTGATTCCAAGGGCAGATTTTGTGGGACCGCATAGCAACAGGCATTTCCAGATGAGTAAAAAAAAAAATAAAATTTCCCCCTTTCTTTTTTTAGGTCCAATGAGCACAATAATGAAAAAAAAAATTTGGATGGAAAATCCACTTTAAGTGTGCTGATTTTACCAACAGATCTCTTTGTTTCTTATTCCTGCTTTGCAGAGATAAGAAACAGAGAGATTGTTCCCGCTGTACAGAGCTCTTTGTTGATTGTTAAAACGGGGCTCTGGGCTGCGGTTGGACACAGCCGATCAGAAAGTCTCAGCCATGAATCATTAGCTGGTGTTCTGCCAAATAGTTTCTGCCTGGCGGATAAGGACCCACCCCTTGTACTGCGCAGGGGCGGCGCAGAGCCTCCGAAAATAGCCAAACAGGTAAAGCTGAAAATCAGCTCTACACAGCGCATGCGCAATGACTATCACACATGCCGCACGCTCCCGATGCTAGTGCTACTCTGCAAGGGGCAGGGGTAATTTTAACAATAAAGTACACGTCTTAGTGGGGGGGGTGTTGACCATCTGAGTTAAACGTGCAAATCCGCCTATCAACACGCCCCGCTAAGACATGTACTTTATTGCTAAAATAACCCCCGCCCCTTGCAGAGTAGCACTAGCATCTGGAGCGTGCTGCATGTGTCATAGTTATTGCGCATGCGCAAGCTCTACATGTTCGCCTGTTTCCGGAGGCTCGGTTGAGGTTCGTACTGTGCAAGCACGGCTTCTAATCCGCCGGGGGACACCAGGCCTTGCTGATAGACTCCTGCTATATACAATCCCAGCGGGTGCCGGGCACACATGTGGGCACCCTGAACCTGGAAGCAGGCAGCGATGTATTCTCCTGTACAGACACTGCTTTCACTGTGTGCACTGGAAGCAGCAATAATGGAGCCCACCATCTAGCACCATCCAGCCGTTTCCTCCCCAGCCTGACTGTCCCTGGCCCCACCCCTTTCATTCATTGGATATCAGTCCCTTCAATCACAGAGGCTCAGAATTACATGGCAAATTAAATGGCGGCATTACCACACCCCGCTCAACAAGTCCGATCCCCGGGCCCCCCCACTCAACACCTCCGATCCCCGGGCCCCCCCGCTCAACACCTCCGATCCCCGGGCCCCCCCGCTCAACACCTCCGATCCCCGGCCCCCCCGATCAACACTCGATCCCCGGGCCCCCCCGCTCAACAACTCCGATCCCCGGGCCCCCCCGCTCAACAACTCCGATCCCCGGGCCCCCCCGCTCTCAACAACTCCGATCCCCGGGCCCCCCCGCTCTCAAACAACTCCGATCCCCGGGCCCCCCCCCCCGCTCTCAACAACTCCGATCCCCGGGCCCCCCCCGCTCTCAACAACTCTCGATCCCCGGGCCCCCCCGCTCTCTCAACAACTCCGATCCCCGGGCCCCCCCGCTCTCAACAATCCGATCCCGGGCCCCCCGCGCTCAACAACTCCGATCCCCGGCCCCCCGCTCTCAACAACTCCGATCCCCGGGCCCTCTCCCGCTCTCAACAACTCCGATCCCCGGGCCCCCTCCCGCTCTCAACAACTCCGATCCCCGGGCCCCCTCCGCTCTCTCAACAACCCGATCCCGGGCCCCCTCCCGCTCTCAACACTCCGATCCGGATCCCCTCCCGCCCCCTCCCTCTCAACAAACTCCGATCCCCGGGCCCCCTCCCCTCTCAACGCTCCTCAACAACTCCGATCCCCGGGGCCCGCCCCCTCCCGCTCTCAACAACTCCGATCCCCGGGCCCCCCCCCGCTCTCAACAACTCCGATCCCCGGGCCCCTCCCGCTCTCAACAACTCTCGATCCCCGGGCCCCCCCGCTCTTCAACACTCCGATCCCCGGGCCCCCCCGCTATCAACAACTCCGATCCCCGGGCCCTCCCGCTCTCAAAACAACTCCGATCCCGGGCCCTCCCGCTCTCAACAACTCCGATCCCCGGGCCTCCCGCTCTCAACAACTCCGATCCCCGGGCCCTCCCGCTCTCAACAACTCCGATCCCCGGGCCCCCCCCCGCTCTCAACAACTCCGATCCCGGGCCCCCCCCGCTCTCAACAACTCCTATCCCCGGGCCCCCCCCGCTCAACAACTCCGATCCCGGGCCCTCCCGCTCTCAACAACTCCGATCCCCGGGCCCCTCCCGCTTCAACAAACTCCGATCCCCCGGGCCCCCCCCCCCCGCTCTCAACAACTCCGATCCCCGGGCCCCCCTCCCGCTCTCAACAACTCCGATCCCCGGCGCCCCCCGCTCTCAACAACTCCCGATCCCCGGGCCCCCCGCTCTCAACAACTCCGATCCCGGGCCCCCCCCCCCGCTCTCAACAAACTCGATCCCCGGGCCCCCCCGCTCTCAACAACTCCGATCCCCGGGCCCCCCCGCGCTCAACAACTCCGATCCCCGGGCCCTCCCGCTTCTCAACAACTCCGATCCCCGGCCCCCTCCCGCTCTCATCAACTCCGATCCCCGGGCCCCCTCCCGCTCTCAACAACTCCGATCCCGGGCCCCCCCGCTCTCAACAACTCCGATCCCCGGGCCCCCTCCCGCTCTCAACAACTCCGATCCCGGCCCCCCCGCTCTCAACACTCCGATCCCCGGCCCCCCCGCTCTCAACAACTCCGATCCCCGGGCCCTCCCGCTCTCAACAACTCCGATCCCCGGGCCCTCCCGCTCTCAACAACTCCGATCCCCGGGCCCTCCCGCTCTCAACAACTCCGATCCCCGGGCCCTCCCGCTCTCAACAACTCCGATCCCCGGGCCCCCCCCCCCCCGCTCTCAACAACTCGATCCCCGGGCCCCCCCCCGCTCTCAACAACTCCGATCCCCGGGCCCCCCCCGCTCTCAACAACTCCTATCCCCGGGCCCCCCCCGTTCTCAACAACTCCGATCCCCGGGCCCTCCCGCTCTCAACAACTCCGATCCCCGGGCACCCCCCCCCCCCCAACAAAAATGTCCCGCAGGGTATGTAATAAAAAGAACAATGAATGAGGGGCGCCAAGGAACCAGGGGAGGCCGAATATAAGCAGAGTAAAGCTCAGCTTTAACGAGAACATGTCTGGACAGAAATATGAATGGTGCGGTTGCAAATTTGTTTGCAGCCTAGTGAGTCACCGACCCAAAACAAACCTACATGGTGCTCCATGCTTGTTCAGTGACTCACTAGCAGGTGGAACCAGGATTAGCATTATAATCCTTTAAATGTGTAAACCTCAGACATGAAAAATTAACAAAAGCATATCCCTCTATAGTGTGTACTTCTCTCAACCTAGAGCACCCAGTGTCATTTCTGTCTGCTGCCTTTTTCCTTTGTCACATTTCACAAGTTTTCCTGACACCAAAAAAAAAAAGCGACAGGTGAGGGAGCTCCCGCACACAGCCTGTGATTGACAGCCACAGCTTTGTTCCTGTGTGCTGTGTAAAGGGGGGTGTGTGCCTTGCCTCCAATCAGTGTTCAGAGCTCTCCTCAGTGAGCGCTGTAGAATGTAACTTTAGCTTTCCACAATCTAGCTTTCGAAAATCTAGAAAAAAAAAAAAAGATTCTGAACCAAAATACTGTAGTAAAATATTTGCCCCCCACTCGTCAACACCATCACACCACCCCCACATTAGTAATAGCCAGTAACATTGCCCCCACAACTCACTGTTTCAGATGCATGGCAAGATCGCGGCGCGCGCTCTGCTAGGAATAAACAGATCCACGAGCAGAGCAGTGATGACGTCAGCGCGCCGGGTGTACTAAGATGGCCGACCGCTCCGGAGCTAGGCCAAAGCCGCGGATCGGTCAGGCGAAACCGTGTATTGGCCGTATAAGACGCACCAACTTTTCCCCCCCAGTTTTGGGGAAGAAAAAGTGTGTCTTATACGGTGAAAAATTTGGTAATATGGAGGAGGTCAAACCTTAAAGGGGTTGTAAAGGAAACATTTTTTTTTCCCTAAATCGCTTCCTTTACCTTAGTGCAGTCCTCCTTCACTTACCTCATCCTTCCATTTTGCTTTTAAATGTCCTTATTTCTTCTGAGAAATCCTCACTTCCTGTTCTTCTGTCTAAGTCCACACAGTAATGCGAGGCTTTCTCTCTGGTGTGGAAAAAGCCTCTTGAGGGGGAGGGGGCGAGCAGGAGTGTCAGGATGCCCACTAACACACACTCCTTTCTCTATCTGCAAAGTAGAGAGTGTCCTGACTTGCCTGCTCTCCCCCTCCCCCTCAAGGCTTTCTCCACACCAGGAAGAAAGCCTCGCATTACTGTGTGGAGTTACAGACAGAAGAACAGGTAATGAGGATTGGAAATGGAAGGATGAGGTAAGTGAAGGAGGACTGCACTAAGGTAAAGGAAGCCATTTAGGGGATTTTTTTTTTCCCTTTAAGAGTTTCAATTTGTATGTAATCAGGCGGGTCCTTGTACTACATGGTTCTGAAGACCAAAGTCTGCAGAAAATCGAATAGTGTGTATGCGGCATTAGATAGATTCATTCATATCCACGGCCGATGCGGCCACCCCCTATTCATGTGTCCGGCCCCTTTCAGGACGCCCCGTGCCTGAATTACAGCGGTAGGTTTTTGAAGTACCTGATTAGAGCCATAGGCTCCAATATAGGGTGGGCTAGGGTCGCAGAGCATTGTGCCAGGAGCCCACCTAGGTGTTTCAATAGTGAAAACTCATTCTCTGTTGTAACACTGAAGCTCAATCCGGCCAATCAGAAGCATGTTTGAAACCCGTTTTCCAAATGGCCGAAAAGAGAAGAGTCCCAGTTGGCCACCGAGGAGGGAGAGAGGAAACGGAAGCCGCCGTGATGCCCGTGGAGAGCAGGGAAAGCCGAAACCTGGGAGAAGCTGCCACCATAAAGTTGGGGTAAGTGTTCCAGACCCAGCAACGGATCAAAAAAAAACACACAACTCACGGTTCGGATCATTTTTTCGGATCACCACTATATATAGTCCCCACTGTAATGTCCACGTCATCCCCCCCCCCCCCCCAACCTGTAATGTCCCACGTCCATCCCCCCCCCCTCCACTGTAATGTCCACGTTCATCTCCCCCCCCCACTGTAATGTACACGTCACTGTAATGTACACGTCATCTTCCCCCCCACTGTAATGTCCACTCCAACCCCCCACTCCCCCACGTCATACTCTAATTCCCACCATATAATCCAATAATCCCCCCATCCCCCCCCCCTGTCCTCTAATGTCCACCTCATCCATCTACCCCCCCCCCACTGTAATGTCCACGTCATCTCCCCCCCACTGTATGTCCATATGTCCACGTCCCACCCCCCCTTGTAATGTACCCACAATGTAATGTCCACATCCCCCCCCCCCCATCCCCACCCCCACAATGTAATGCCATCCACCCCTCCCCCCCACTGTAATGTGTCAACCATGTAATGTCACATCCTCTCCCACCCCACTGTGTAATGTCACGTCACTCATCCCCCCCCCCCCCCCACGTCACGTCCTCCCCCCCCCACGGTAATGGTCCACGACCCTCCTCCCCCCACTGTAATGTCCCACGTCACCCTCCCCCCCACTGTAATGTCCACGGTCAACAACCCCCCCACTCCCATGTCCACTGTCTCCCCCCCACTGTAATCCACGTCATCTCCCCCCCACTGTAATGTCATCCCCCCCCTGTAATGTCCACGTCATCCCCCCCCACTGTAATGTCCACGTCATCCCCCCCCCCCACGTCCCCTCCCCCCCCACTGTAACTAAATGTCCCACGTCCACCTCCCCCCCACTCCCCACACTTGTCCCCCACGTCACCCCCCCCCACCCACCCACCACCCCTCCCCACTGTAATGTCCACATCATCCCCCCCACTGTAATCCCACATCCACCCCCCACTAAAGAATGTCCACATCACCCCCACTACCTAATGAATGTGCCCCCCCACATCACCCCCCCACTAATGTCACATCACCCCCCCACTAAGAATGTCACCCCCCCCCCCCCCCACACATCCCCACCCCCCCCCCCACTGTTAATGTCCACACATCCTAATGTCCCATCACACCCCCCCACTAATGTCCACATCACCCCCCCCCCCCCCCCCCCCCACTAAATGTCCACATCACCCCCCCCCCACTGTAATGTCCACATCACCCCCCCCCCCCCCCCCACTGTAATGTCCACAACATAACCCCCCGGCCTATACTGTAACATCCACATCTCCCCGTCAGCACGCCACTCTGGGGAGCTCATCTAGGCCACCGCCGGGTGTACCAAGATTGCCGCCGCTCCGGAGCTAGGTCGAAGCCGCAGCCTTTCCTATGGCCGCAATCCGCGGATCGCATGGTGTGCCGATCCAAACGCGGTGACCCGTTCGGATCACGGATCAATGATGATCCGTTGCACCCCTAAAAGAACCCCCCCCCCCCCCCAAGAAAAACAGCCTCCACTGCTCCCCACCCCCTTTTTTTCTGCAAGCTCAGACAAGCTTTATAAATTCTGAATTTTGAATGGCTTTAGAGAAGAGATGACTGCAGATAAACAGGTACAACTTATGTAGGAGGATTGGTTTCATATCAGGGTATCCTCTGAGGCCAGTCACTTCACTGGGTATATGTGAGGTTTTACAACCACTTTAACCTTAGAAAAAATGACTCCCCAATTGCGGTCCTCAAGGGTTCACTTTAAGAGGACTTCTCCTACCCCCAACAAAGAGAACAGCTGGGACTCTAATGCCATATGACACAAGGACGCCGATAACCTGCGCTGGTGACTCGGAGCTTCAAGATAAACGACATCAACAAAACCACCGTGTGTAATAACCCGTGCATAGGCAATCTGGCAACATAAAATCATTAAGACGCTCGCGGATCTATTTATTTTCCTCTTCGCGAAACGCATCCCAGCAAAGCAACATGTGGTATTTATAGAAGACATGTGCACGCCGCTGCCCTTTAAAAAATGATTAATGAGCCGCTTTCCCAGAAATTCGGTGATGACATGGGGGTGGGGGTGTGATGTATGGTCACCGCCGATCGCGGAGGGAGCCGGCGGGACGGGAGACCTTAAAGCAGGCAATTAGACGTTCTCAGGGACGGATCCCGTCTGCGAACAAAGCCGCGTTTACCGCAGATTAAAAATGAAATCCACATCGGCAGTGCGGAGGCTCGGAGCTTGTTACATGAATATTTCAATTGTGTTATACGAAACGGGAGGAGACGTCCACGCAACTCTTCTGAAAAACACGGCGCCAGGGGCTGAGGGGCCAATGAGGGCTTTCTTCTATTTTAGGGGACACTGCAGCCCATTTTCAGGGGGTACAAAAAGCTCTCTCAATGGCAGTCAAAGCTCCTGTCACTATATAAAATAGCTTACAGTCCTGCTTACACCTTGCTTTTGCTTGGTGCTTCGATGAGGCTTCGATGGAGCTTCAATGAGGCTTTGGTGGAGCTTTGATGAGGCTTCAGTGGGGTGTCAAGCCAGCTTTGCCATAAACTTTTATGGAGACTATGAAGACGCTTTTAGGGCTCATTTACACTTGCTTCAGATTCAACAAGGCTTCGGATAGGCTTTGGTAAAGCTCTCTAAATGCTAGTCAAAGCTACGGTCACTAAATAAAATGGCTAGCTTAGAGTCCTGTTTACACCGTGCTTTTGCTTTAGCTTCGCTTCAAAAATTATAACCCATGTAGCTTCAGTGGTGCTTCAAAGCATTTTCAAAGCCTCCATAGAAGTCTATGGCAAAGCCCCACCGAAGCCTCATCAAAGCCCCACCGAAGCCTCATCAAAGCCCCACTAGAGCCTCATCAAAGCCCCACTAGAGCCCCATCAAAGCCTCATCCAAGCTCCACCAAAGCTTCATCAAAGCTCCACCAAAGCTTCATCAAAGCTCCACCAAAGCTTCATCAAAGCTTCATCAAAGCTCCATCAAAGCTCCACCAAAGCTCCACCAAAGCTTCATCAAAGCTCCATCAAAGCTCCACCAAAGCTCCACCAAAGCTCCACCAAAGCTTCACCAAAGCTCCATCAAAGCTTCATCAAAGCTCCACCAAAGCTTCATCAAAGCTCCACCAAAGCCTCATCAAAGCCCCACCAAAGCCTCATCAAAGCCCCACCAAAGCCTCATCAAAGCCCCACCAAAGCCCCACCAAAGCCTCATCAAAGCCCCACCAAAGCCTCATCAAAGCCCCACCAAAGCCTCATCAAAGCCCCACCAAAGCCCCACCAAAGCCTCATCAAAGCCCCACCAAAGCCTCATCAAAGCCCCACCAAAGTCTCATCAAAGCCCCACCAAAGTCTCATCAAAGCCCCACCAAAGTCTCATCAAAGCCCCACCAAAGCCACATCGAAGCTCCAAAGCCACATCGAAGCCCCACAAAAGCCTCATCGAAGCCCCACAAAAGCCTCATCGAAGCCCCACAAAAGCCTCATCGAAGCCCCACCAAAGCCTCATCGAAGCCCCACCAAAGCCTCATCGAAGCCCCACCAAAGCTTCATCGAAGCCAAACCAAAGCTTCATCGAAGCCCCACCAAAGCCTCATCGAAGCTCCACCAAAGCCTCATCGAAGCTCCACCAAAGCCTCATCGAAGCTCAACCAAAGCCTCATCGAAGCTCCAATGCTCGCTGCCTGCATACCGGAAGCAACGTGGCCACTTTATGGGGGCGCTAGACTAATTTGCCTCTTAGCCCAGTCCACCCCATAAGACTGCCGCTACACTAACAGGGTAGCACAAGCCGGCGGGGACTCTTTCTGTGCTGCCCCCTGCAAAGTGCTGCCCCAGGCCTGGGCCTTGTTGGCCAGGATACAGCGTTGCCAAGGGGGCATGTCCAGAAAAGCTTTGACAGTGACCAATCACATGAAGATAGCAGCCTATAACCCAGGGTTTATAAATATCGACCCCATACGCAGTTTCAATAAACTTTATTGATCCTTCTTGTCCCTGCAGCCTGTGAACGAATGGCAATTTGATGAGACACCTCACTGAAGATAATTCCCTTTAGAACTGCCCACCACTGGAGAAAGTTGGTTAGAGAGACAGGCGAGGTACCAGCTCTGCAATGAGCTGAAAGTACAACCGATCCCCGGGGAGCAGATTGTTTACAGCAGGATGTTCTCAGAGTCAGGAGGCTGCAGGCACGTCGCTGGATGAAGAACTTTATTGCAGCAAAAGTAATACATCATATTGGCATTTTTTTTATGCTGCTGGGACAAGTAGAAATGAATAAAACAAAGTTAAAAACAAAGAACTTCTACAATTTACAAAGTGTTCCTTCAGCTGTCAATGTGTTTGCAAGTTGCAGAAGAAACTAGAAATGACTTGGCACTTCACTAGCAGAGATCAGAACACATTTTACATTCCATTACAAGGACACCACTGGTGGCAACTCTTGTGAGACGGCACAATGCAAAGCACATCTCCCTTCTATCAACAGCTCCCTCTGGTGGAGGTCCACAGCAGTTTCCTTTGTGCATGTTTTCAGCGGCCAAATGCTACAAGTCACAGTAGGGAAGACTCCCTGATCTCAAAGGGACACTAAAAGGTTCCCGTTTAAAAAAATAAAAAAAAAAAATGTTATACTTGCCTCCACTGTGAAGCTCGTTTTGCACAGTGGCCCCGATCCTGGTCTTCTGGGGTCCCTCAGTGGCTGTCTCAGCTGCTCCTCGCTAAAACTAACCCCCTCCATGGGTGCTCTCTCCCATGGGGGTTAGTTCTTATGGGCGTGCTCTCATGATACAGCTGGTGGCTATAGCTGCAGACTGTATCACTCGGCCTCGCCACGTCATAGGATGTGATTGACAGCAGCGCGAGCCAATGGCTGCGCTACCATCAATCCATCCAATCAACGGCCAGACTGAGTGGAGAAGAGGACGTTGGGGGCGAGCACAGCAGGTGAACGGGCTCAGGTAAGTAAAACGGGAGGGGGCTGGGGGGGACCGTCAGTGCCAGGTTTTTTTTCACCTTAAAGCGGATCTCCACCCTAAGGCCTCGTACACACGATCGGACATATCCGATGAAAACGGTCCGCGGACCATTTCCATCGGATATGTCCGATCGGGAGTTTGATCCGATGGTGTGTACACACCATCGGATCAAAGTTCCCCGCCGCCGGACGGCGCGGTGATGCCGCCACGTCACCGCCACGTCACCGCACCAGGAAGTTAAACACTTCCGCGCAATGCGCCGAATCCATTCGGCGGCGGTGGGGGACTGAAAAGGTTTGACATGTCTGCTGGTAAGTGTACTAACCAGCAGACATGTCGGGCAAAAATGATAGGACAGATTCCCACCGAATAGATTTCAAAGCATGCTTTGAAATCTGTCGGGTGGAGAAATCTGTCCGCTAGCAGAGAGTGCCATACACACGAGCGGAGATGTCTGCTGAAACGGTCCATCGGATCGTTTTCAGCAGACATATCCCCTCGTGTGTACGAGGCCTAAAGTGAAGATCTGCTGATCGGAACCCTCCCCCCCTCCGGTGTCACAATTGACACCTTTCAGAAACCTGGGGGAGGGGGGTGCAGATACCTGTCTAAAGACAGGTATCTGCAACCACTTCCGGGCCGCAGTCTCGGGCAAAAGTCGGCTGTTTTTTGGCGACATCCGCGTCGCCTAAACCCCCCCGTTGTGTGCTGTGGAACTCTCGGCTCCCAGCACACAAGCGGGAGCCAATCGGCTGGCTCCTTATGAAAAATCTCATGGCGCAGCGCGATTCATTTTAAAAACAAAACACTCGCGCATGCGCAGTGTAGGGAACTACGGGCAGTGAAGCCGCAGCGCTTCACTTCCTGGTTCCCTCACCGTGGATGGAGGGGGGAGCAGCAGGGTGACGAGCGATCGCTGCAGGTTTAGCATTCGTTGGACCTCCACTTTAACAATTACAATTATTGCAAAGTCTCATTTACTTTTTCTATTAAAATAACCAACAGGTTATACTTTCCTGCCCTGTGCAGTGGTTTTGCACAGAGAAGCCCACATCCT
Source organism: Rana kukunoris (assembly GCA_029574335.1). Classification (NCBI taxonomy): domain Eukaryota; kingdom Metazoa; phylum Chordata; class Amphibia; order Anura; family Ranidae; genus Rana; species Rana kukunoris. The sequence goes on from CM056055.1 coordinate 3,781,930, forward strand.
CCTCTTCTCGGCTCCCTGGCTGGAGCGCCTGGCCTCTCCCTCCTATTGGGTGCCCCAACAGCAAGCAGCTTGCTATGGGAGGCACACTGAGCCGCAGCTCCATGTATCCATTCAGACACGGAGTGGCGCATAGGCCCCACCCCCTTTCCCCTTATTTGCCGAGTTAGCCAATGAGGGGCCTCTCCCTTCTGTTGGGTGCCGCCACAGCAAGACACTAGGCCCCGCCCCCGCGTCTAGGCCCCCGCCCCCCTGTCATTGGCCCACATCCTCCTGAGTTCTACAGGCTCCCTACTTTCCTGCCCTCCTGCAGTGCACAGAGAAGCCCACATCCTCCTCTTCTCGGCTCCCTGGCTGGAGCGCCTGGCCCCTCCCTCCTGTTGGGTGCCCCCTCCTCGGCTCCCAATGGCTGGGGCGCCGAGGCCCCTCCCTCCTCCGTGTATCCCGATACGGAGTCGGCACACCTAGGCCCCGTCCCCCTCTTCCCCAGCTGAGCTGGTGTAATTGAGTCGCGGGCCCCTCCCTCCTGTCCCCCTCTTCTCCATTAGCTGAGCCAATGCAGGGCCCACCCAACTCCTACCAGCAAGCAGTATACTTGCTGGTACTCTCTGGAGCGGCATCTAGGCCCCACCCCCTCTCTGGCTAACAGTTTGATTGGCAGCAGTGGGAGCCAATGGAATTACTGCAGCGTCTTAGCCAATCAGGAGGGAGAGTCCCAGACAACGGAGAAGCCATTTGTGGACAACGCTGGATTGAGATGGGGCTTAGCTAAGTATTAGGGAGCTGCACACAGAAGGTTTTGTATCTTAATGCATAGAACTGCATTTAAGATAAAAAAAAAACCCCTTTAAACCCCTTTAAAAAATTCTGTTAAATGGGATCAACTTTTGTATCAGGTACTCCTCTATATACTTTCAGAATCTACCGTCTGGCGAGGGCTTACTTGTGTCAAGGAGAGGTAGCAGCCTAGGTCCAGAACTGGGTCCACCCATGCTTCTTAAAATAAAATCATGTTCTGGTGGATCCATCGGAACCAGTTTTTTCTTCTATTGGTCCAATGCCATCACACACACACACACGTCAGGCATCTGCTGATCATCAGGTAAGCCCAGCAAAATAAATCTAGTGGGATTTTTGATGTTAGCGAAGTCAAGGCTTTTGCTGTATAATGTTGGCAGCCGACTGATTTTTAATGGTTCCCTGAAGCCGTGGTAAAAGATTCAATGCATGCCCAACACCGTGGGTTCATGACCCGGTTCAATCTATAGCAGTTTCATCACCCTCGTGTTGCCATATCTTATCATTGCGATAACCCGTCTGATTCCCGGAGCAATTCAATTAAAAGCCGCTGCTGCTTTTCAATGGCAACACAAGTCCCTCGCAGGGGCTGGAAGTAATTACGCCTTTCTTCATTTTTTTTTTTTCCTGCTTTTCTTATGTAAACCGCAAGAAACAATAAAAACTGTGGTTGACCTTATATAAAACATAATGCAAACACTGGAATTGCTGTATGAAAAAAAGTCCTCCCGCCTAGGGAGAAATACTAACAACAGTGCAAAGATTTCACCCGGGTCCAGCAACTTCCCGCAGAACCAAAGCAGTCAAATTAATTCTCTTAAAGTGCAAGTCCACCCAAAATTGATTTTGAATGGATCCCGAGTTGGTGGCGGTACAGTTAATTCATGGGTCTTCAAACTACAGCCCTCCAGTTGTTCAGAAACTACAATTCCCATCATGCCTAGTCATGTCTGTGAATGTCAGTGTGTTACAAAGCCTCATGGGATGTGTAGTTCTACAACAGCTGGAGGGCCGTAGTTTGAGGATCCCTGAGTTAATTGGACCATATTCTCGAGAATGTGGAGAAGCAGCGGAGGTTGTATACTCCATGTAATGCTATGGATAGTCCAAGAAAGGGGGCGTGGCCATACTGCGCAGTATTAGGCTTCATTCACACATAGCCGACTCCGTCGCAGTCCGTTCCGACGGAGTCCGCCTGTGTCTGCCAGCTCAGCGGGAGATCAGTCCGCAGATCTCCGCTGAGCCGACGGATGACAAGCTCCTCTCTGCTCACTGAGCGGGGAGGAGCTTGTCGAGTCCCGCTGTCCTCTATGGAGCGATCTGATGAAAACGGACAGCATGTCCGTTTTCATCAGATCTTTCCCGATCCGATCCGCATGGACGGATGGGGACGTGAGCCCCATACGTTTGTTTTTAGCGGATCGGATCAGGTTGGATGTCAGCGGACATGTCTCCGCTGACATCCGACGCTCCATAGGGGTGCATGGAGCGCCCGTTCAGGTCCGCCTGAAAAACTGACAGACGGACCTGAACGGATCCATGTGTGAACGAGGCCTAAAAGGTTTTAGTTGGGGCAAGACACCACCATATGCATGGACCGTGCACGAGCGCCTACATCATCACACATGCAGACCTACGTACAGATACGTTGGTTGGCGCAGCCGAGCCGCCTTGCCACAGTATATATGCGGTAGAGCTGCACGATTCTGGCCAAAATGGGAATCACATTTTTTTGCTTAGAATAAAGACCACGATTCTTGCTGCGTAAAATCTTTTGCATTAAACAAAAAAAACTTGGGCTAACTTTAATGGTTAAAGCGGAGTTCCACCCAAAAATGGAACTTCCGCTAATCCCACTCCTTACATGCCACATTTGGCATGTCATTTTTTTGGGGGGGAGTGGGGGCTTCAGTAGGAGTGGGACTTCCTGTCCCACTTCCTGCTTCCGCCGAGGGGCTGGTAAGGCGATTAAGCTTAATCGCCTAATTGCAGCCCCTCCCCTAGGCGATCGCATGAGACACATGACAGGTCCCATGCGATCGCCTGTCCAATCAGCGGCGGGCCGCGCCGCTCGCGCATGCGCAGTGGGTGCCCGGCCATGAAGCCGAAGGAGATGTGAACAGTCTCCATAGACAATAATGCAAATTTGACGGTACGGCGTATTGTAGCGTCGCGCTTCAGGCGACAAAACGCCTAGGTGTGAATGGAGCCTTAGTGTCTGTTTATTAAAAGCCAGCAGCTACACTTTTTGTAGCTGCTGACTTTTAATAAACACAAATATTGTCTGGAACACCCCTTTAACCACTTAAGACCCGGACCTTTAGGCAGGTAAAGGACCTGGGCAGTTTTTGCGATTCGGCACTGCGTCGCTTTAACTGACAATTGCGCGGTCGTACTACGTGGCTCCCAAACAAAATTGACGTATTTTTTTCCCCCCACAAATAGAGCTTTCTTTTGGTGGTATTTGATCACCTCTGCGCAATAAGCAATAAGCTTATATTGATTGGTTTGCACAAAAGTTATAGCGTCTACAAAATATGGGATAGTTTTATAGCATTTTTATTAATAGTTTTTTTTTTTTTTTACTAGTAATGGCGGCGATCTGCGATTTTTAGCGTGACTGTGACATTATGGCGGACACATGACACATTGTCATTTTTACATGTGAAAATGATACTGGCAGTGAAGGGGATAACCACTAGGTGGCAATGTAGGGGTTAAGTGTTCCCTAAGGAGTGATTCTTACTGTAGGGGGCGTGGCTTGCTGTGACACATCACTGATCAGGTTCCCGGGAACACGAATAATGACAGTGTCACTAGGCAGAACGGGGAGATGTTGTTAACATCTCCCCCCGTTCTATCTCTCTGTAAGATGATCACAGGTATGCCCGCGGCGATCGAGTCAACAGGCGCGCTTACGGAGATCGCAGTGGGCACGCACAAGCGCAACAACCGCATCTTAAATGGGACGTACATGTACGTCCTTTTGCCTGCCCGTGCCATGCTGCAGACGTATATCTGCGCGCGATGGGCGGCAAGCGCTTAAGGTAAACACTTTAAGAAAATATGAACCAAGGCCGGTCATAGGTGGTTTGAATCTTGGCCGGTTCAGCAGTAACTTGACGAAATTCGATCCATCTATAGGGAGGATCATATTCAAGTCAATCCATCGTTTGACTTGGGTACAACCAGCATGTCAAATTTTGGCATGCGATTATTGCCAGCAGCTATAGCGGATAGCAATAACCACTGCATTCTCTAAGCAAGGAAGGTCCAACCCCATAGAACACAATAGCTCCGTGACCGTGTGTTGATGGGACAAAAATTGAGCAATTTTCCTTCCTGCATACTACACTTAAAGGGGTTGTAAAGGAATTTTTTTCTGTCTATAACTCACCATCGTAATGCAAGGTTTTCTTCCTGGTGTGGAGAAAGACTCTTGAGGGGGCGATGAGGGAAAGTGAGGACACTCTCTACTTTGCAGATAGATTAAGGAGCTGTGTGTTAATGGGCATCCTGACACTCCTGCTCGCCCCCCCCCCCCTCAAGAGACTTTCTCCACACCAGGGAGAAAGCCTTGCATTACTGTGTGGAGTTACAGACAGAAGAACAGGAAGTGAGGAGTTCTCAGAATAAATGAGGACATTAAAAAGCAAAATGGAAGGATGAGGTAAGTAAAGGAGGACTGCACTAAGGTAAAGGAAGCTATTTAGGGGAAAAAAAGTTTTTTTCTTAACAACACCTTTAACGGCAGTAAAGGACATAGCAATGGCCTATGTCTATTTATATGCAGAATTCCAAAATGCTGGACTGTTCCTTTATTATGTGGATTGAGCGGAATAACGCGCTCTCCTCATTGCTTTTCCAGATGTTCCGATTCATCATAGACATTAACTAAGCTGCTTATCTATCATCAGCTGCAATTCTCCCTTTTGTTTTTCAGGTAATAAACTTCAAAAAGCTACATGCGATAGTCACACAGGTCCTCAGCGAAGCTGTGCGTCGGGATTCCTCTTGTACGATTTCAAAGAGCGATCTGGTCTCACGCACGCTGTGCAGACATCGCTCCGGGCTCTGATATGATCAAACTTTGATAATCCACCAAAGAATTGGCAGCCCGCCAGCAACAGTGGGAAAGCGGCTGAGCCAGGAGGCTGGCATCAATGGGAAGGGCATTGAGGAGAATGTGATTTGTGGAATTTAAAGGGAAAAGTGGAGCAGGACAAAGACGCCATGAAAATCTATATAAATGTGAGGTTATATACACACAAGACAAGCTCTCGCTGGTTGACAGACAGGAGACATTCCTACCATCCCCTTCCAAGAGATGAATTCCACATTTAATATTTATCTAAACCCAAGAAATATATATTATATATTATATATATATATATATATTATACCTATAGTGCAGCTTATCCAGTTTTTATATGTAGTGTCTGCATTCATTTTCATTTTTTTTTCAGGCTCCCCCATGATCCTGCCAGTAACACACCACTTCCTGTCCTAGGGTGACAATGCTTACTCTAACACAGGGCTCGACAAAATCTGGGCGCCCGGTCACAATTGCGACAAGAAATTGTGACCTGGCGCCCGGGGAAGCTTAGGCCTGCAGAAGGCCGCAAAGCCGCGGCCTCAATTACCGGCCGACGCGGGCCCGCTGCAATTGCGGGTGGGGGAGCACGGAGACACATGAACCTGCGTCTCTGTGGGCCCGCGTCCCGCCGGTAATTGAGGCCGCGGCTTTGCGTCCTTCTGCAGGCCCAAGCTTCCTTCTGTGATCTGGTGCCATCCTTGTGGTGGCCGTTTGCATTACAAGTAAAACAGCAGTTCTAATGTGTTTTTCACTGTTTTCACTGCCATCTCCTTACCTCTAATTAGAACCCCCAAACATTATTGTCTAGATTCATGTAGAGCAGCATAATTTAATGTGGGCGTAACGTATCTCAGATACGCTACACCGCCGTGAATTAGAGAGGAAAGTGCTGTATTCACCAAGCTAAGTTACGGCGGCGTAGCGTAATTTGGGCCGGCGTAAGCCCTGCCGAATTCAAATGTGTTTAATTTGGGCGTGTTTTATTCAAATTAAGTGTGACCCCACGTAATAAACGTTTTTTACTAACGGCACATGCGCCGTCTGTGGACGTATCCCACTGCGCATGCCCCAAATGACGCCGCTATGACTCATTGGTTCCGACGTGAACGTAATTTACGTCTAGCCCCATTCATGGACGAGTTACGCAAACAACGTAAAATTTATAAAATTTGACGCAGTCCCAACATCTTTGCGCCTGAAAACGCCTTATGTAAACGTCGTATCTGTACTGCGACGGCCGGGCGTACGTTCGTGAATAGGCGTATCTCGCAGATTTACATAGTCTAGGCGTAAATCAGCGTACACGCCCCTAGCAGCCAGCGTAAATAGGCAGCTAAAATACGACAGCGTAGGAGACTTGAAAGAGCGCAAGAGCTGTGAAAATGTGGAACAGACTCCCTCCAGAGGTGGTTCTGGCCAGCTCAGTAGATTGCTTTAAGAAGGGCCTGGATTCTTTCCTAAATACACATAATATATAACCGAGTACTAAGTTCTGTAGGTAAAGTTGATCCGGGGTAAATCCGATTGCCTCTTGGGGGATCAGGAAGGATTTTTTTCCCCTCCGGTAGCAAATTGGATCATCGCTCTGCTGTTTTTTTTTGCCTTCCTCTGGATCAACTGTGGGTATGGAGTTGGGTGTATGAGATGTACTGTGTTTTATTTTGTTTATTTTTATTTTTTTATGGTTGAACTGGATGGACATGTGTCTTTTTTCAACCTGACTAACTATGTAACTATGTAACTTACGCCGGTCGTATCTCAGCAACATTTAAGCGTATCTCACTTTGAGGCGCAGATTTTGAGTTACGACGGCGTATATATTTTTATTCTAACACCCTAGAGAATAAAATGGCGGTCGTTTCAATACTTTCTATCACACCGTATTTGCGCAGCGGTCTTACAAGCGCACTTTTTTTGGCCGCCACGGTGTCACAGGAGCGTTCTCGTAAGAGCTTTCCACCTTGTGAGGGAGCTTGCATGCAGGTGGAAAGCTCTTGCGAGGAGGAGCCGAGACAGCTTCCGAGGGACCCCAGAAGACAGGGTTCAGGGACACTCTGTGCAAAACGAGCTGCACAGTGGAGGCAAGTATAACATGTTTGTTATTTTACCCCACATTTTTTTTTTCCTTTAGTGTTCCTTTAACTAATATATTTGATATTCTTCTGCACCCTAAAAATCCCAATACTACCCTTACTTATTTTACTGTACTTTGAAGTTGCTGCAACTTTAAGTCATGCATATATGAATGGTTATTATTGGAAAACATGGGGGAACGACTCGCTATGAAACTTTGATGTCCAAAGTTGCAAGACAAGTCGCACAAGTGTGAATTGAGCATTATATTGTATCAGGCAATGAGGCACCCACACTGAAGTGATTGACTAACAATGACAGGGACAGGCAATCACCTAGTGGTGCCTACACTTGGGGATTAGTGTGCTGGGCACGTCTTTTTACAGGGCGCCTGCCAAAGAACAAAACCCACTCCTGCTGTTACTTAGAGTTTGGGAGGTTCTCTTTAAGAGATACGTTCAGCCCACAGCATATCAACAGAACAAAACGAGAGTACCTCCAGCCTGGCCGTGATCCCAGGAGAGTCTCTATAAAGTGTCTTGCAGGAGCCAGAAGTTGCAGCACTGGTGGTCACACTTCTACCCTATCACTGGAGCGCTGTATTATTATTGCTGGCCGCTGTTCAAGCAGCTGGAGTGCTCACACAGCCCAAGCCAACTTTGTGTCTTCATCCCTCACACAGCCGCAGTTAACCCCGTCATGGGCAGCTTTACCACTCATGGGCAGTTTTGCATGATTACACCTCGCCTCATTTGGCACTGATATGTTATAATAATGGACCTGCTCAAATGGCCTGTCCACATAAAATTAATATTTTAGTTACCGTATATACTTGAGTATAAGCCGATCCGAATATAAGCCAAGGCACCTAATTTTACCACAAAAAAAATTGGAAAACGTATTGACTTGAGTATAAGCCTAGGGTGTCCATGTGCATGCCTCACTGTGCCCATGCCTCACTGTGTCCATGTGCATGCCTCACTGTGCCCATGTGCATGCCTCACTGTGCCCATGTTCCCATGTGCATGCCTCACTGTGCCCATGTTCCCATGTGCATGCCTCACTGTGCCCATGTTCCCATGTGCATGCCTCACTGTGCCCATGTTCCCATGTGCATGCCTCACTGTGCCCATGTTCCCATGTGCATGCCTCACTGTGCCCATGTTCCCATGTGCATGCCTCACTGTGCCCATGTTCCCATGTGCATGCCTCACTGTGCCCATGTTCCCATGTGCATGCCTCACTGTGCCATGATTAGACTTAGTAACTAAGTTACTCATAGCTAACTGGATACTGCAGACTACAGAGGACCAATGGTCTTTGCAGGGCTCAAAATTTTGAGTCCTGAGCTACTAGCTAGGCCTCAAGAGTTACTCGCCACCAGTTGCCCCACCTAATTCATACACTGCTCTGCGCCTAATTGCACCTGTAAACACGCCCTCCTAGATTATCTCATGGAATGACAATGTTTTATGCAGAATCAAGTTACAAAATTAAATATTACCAACAACTTTAACAAAATGGGACAGGGCACTGGGGGCAGACCAGAGGGACAGGGCACTGGGGGCAGACCAGAGGGACATGGCACTAGAACTGGGTCTCTTCCCCATTCTCTTGCTGTCTCCTCTGCAACTCCCATCCATCCTCTCTCTCTTTCCCATTCATCTCATCATCAGGAGCCTGTGTGTGCGGCTCCATGCTTGCATGTCCCCACTTCCCCCTTTTATTCAGGCTGGCAGAGAGGAGAGGAACTGCAGCACAGCGGGAGAGAGTACAATCCAGCGCTGAGATTCACACAACTGCACAGCCATTGACACCATAGCACAGCGCACACTGACACCGCACAGCACACATTGAGACCAGTCTGTTCACAGTGCTCAGGCTGAACTGTTGGACACTTACATAGAGCACAAGGAGAAGAAAACTGCACAAACTGGAAGGCTGCCGCTCTAATGTTAGGGCAACTGTCAGTAAGCACTGCACCGGAGTGGTAATTTTCACAATCCTCCACCTCACGCATTACTTTCTGCTCTCCAGCTACATTGGTCGGGGCCCGGGGGGAGGGGGCAGGCTCAGAGGTCATACTGTTAGGTCCCATGGCTTAATGAGAATTGTAAGGAGAGCACCTGTGTACTGCTCTGCCTGTGCGCAGCTCACCAGACTACTTTTCCCGAGCATGCACCTTTCCTCTTCAGCCGCCAATCTCATCGGGACTCTAAGTGTAGGCACAGATTGGAGAGAGATTGGTCATGCAGCCCTGTCATCACTCGCCCCCAGCTTAAATCCACTCGCCAAATGCTAGTAGGAGAGTGGAAATTTTGAGGGCTGTTCTTTGTACAGCCTCATTAGTCTCTAATGATGTGCAAGACACCTATGGCAGCCCAAGACCATGTGATTCGTATCCGAGGCTGAACAAACGTACCATTTTTTACTCATAATGATGAGATGATGATTGACGGGAAGTATTCTCATTTTTTTTATGCTGCATTCGTTTTTGGCTTAAAGCCGATCACCTTCCAGATCTAAAACCCTAAAACTAATAAATTACTGCAGCTCTATAGTTAATAATGAATAAAATAGGAATTTGGACTTACCTGTGAATTCCTTATGTTGGAGTACAGTACAGGACTATTATATATAGACCATGGGTTATATGCTGCTATCGCAGGTGATTGAACACTGGTAAAAACATTTGCTAGGGTAACCCTAGATTACATGTGTCAAACACATAGCCTGCGGGCCGAATCTGGCCCTCCAGGTCATTTCATGTGGCCCTCACACCCCTCCTCATCTCCACCACCCCCGTCTCAGCAGTCAGCAGCAGAGAGGAAGACGGAACTCTTTGACACACCTGAGCTAGATCATACACATGTAACTCTGCCTACTTATTCTGTGAGGCTCCGGTTTTTAAGCTATAAAGGAATGATGAAGACACAGAGGGGAGGGATCTGTGTAATGTATTGTACTCCAAGATGAGGAATTTACAGGTAGGTTTAACCACTTCCATACCAGGCACTTACGCACCTTCCTGCCCAAGCCAATTTTCAGCTTTCAGCGCTGTCGCACTTTGAATGACAATTGCGCGGTCATGCTACACTGTACCCATATGACATTTTTATCATTTTGTTCCCATAAATAGAGCTTTCTTTTGGTGGTATTTGATCACCTCTGTGCAACAACTAAAAAAAGACCGAAATATTGGAAAAAAATAAGTTTATTTTTTGTTAATTATTTTTTTTGTAAAAAGGTACGTTTTCTTCTTCAATTATGGGCACTAATATGGCGGCACTGATGGGCACCGATGAGGCGGCACTGAAAGGCGGCACTAACGGGCACTCATAGGCGGCACTAACGAGCACTCATAGGCGGCACTAACGAGCACTCATAGGCGGCACTAATGGGTATTGATAGGTGGGCACTGGGCATAGATGGGCACTAAGAGGTGGCACTGATGGCATTGCTGGGCATCATTTCAGTCAGTGCCCATTTGTGGGCACCGATTGACATCAATTGTGTTTTTTTTTTTTTATTGTTTTTTTTTTGTGGCTATTTTTGCTCCATCGAGGACCAGGGGGCACTCCCTGGTGGTCCAGTGTTGACATCCGAGGGGGGGGCTGCGCTGATAAATAATCAGCGTGAAACCCCCCCCCCGTGTCAGGAGAGGCGCCGATCGGCTCTCCTCTACTCGCGTCTGTCAGACGCGAGTGAGGAAGAGCTGATCAATGGCTCTTCCTGTTTTAAAGTGAAATGATGAGCGCAGCTAAAACTAAACTAAACAATCAATCCAAAGTAAACAAGTGAGCATCGCTATAGGAAACAGTGATAATACAATGAATACAAAATAAGTGGAGTGTTCAAATATGTACAATCAAGTGCAACAACAAATGTCCCAAATAAGTGTAATCCAGTGAGAAAACAAATGTAGATCAATCAGTGACAAGGCTTCTGTCCATGTAAACAATGAGATCATCCAGATGAGACTTCACAGATGAACGGGCTCACAGAGCGCTTACCTTCCACAAGGAAGAAAAGGGGCATCAACACATACACCGATGGTCCTGTGGACAGCCGTCTCTGATGTAGATCTTTTAGCCAACCACCCGAACAGGGGGATGATGCACAGGGCCCTCAAATTGCAGCCGTGATTGGACATGGCTGATCACGTGGTAAAGAGCCTCCTCTGGAGGCTCTTTACTGAGATCGGAGATGCAGGGTGTCAGACTGACACACCGCATCACCGATCGCCACGCTGCCAGCCCCCACGGGCGCGCGCTGGCATGTAATCCTGCAGGACGTCAATAGACGTCCAGTCAAGATTTCAGAACCACTTCCCGGACGTCAATTTACTATTGACCGGGTGGGAAGTGGTTAAACTCTTATCATAATTGTACAGGAGACGGGGCTGGTATTCATAGACCATGGGAATTGCCTAAGCAACAAAGAGGCCGGCAACAACATAGCTTGTAAAATTTCCAAAATGCCAACAAGAAAACTCAAGGATTTAAAGAAACAAAATAAAACACTCAGATTACAGCTTGAAGCACCTTACAACCGAAGCCTCAAACAAACATCACCCTGGAAGAACTTAGAAAATCTGCAAATCTTGCAGATCTGAGATACAAATACGTGATGCTGAAAAGTTCCAGAATGTTGATGGGTAGTTTTGACTCTTGACGTCACCGCGTTCCAAGTTCTGTAAGAGAACGACATTCCCATTTCCAAGGTAGGAGATCCACCATGCCAGGGAGAGCTTTGTTTGACTTGACAGAAGCATTGGGTCATCCAAAGATTTAGTCTGCTTACTTCACATCTTGAAGATGTTGGATTGCAGGGGTTTAGAGTTAAATTAGGCCACACCCCGTGAAAAATTCCCCCAAAGGCAATACACCCCTGGTAACAGACATTTGCACTGACATGCTGTGTTTAGAATGGCAAAAAGAACCAGTGTCTTGTCGATCTAGTTCCCCTATTGATATGGTTCCTTGCCTGACTGCGCAGATGAAGCCGAAGCCCACGGAAATCTCCGAACCTCAGCCGGCATCCAGGCTCATTCCTTAACATCCCGTGGATTGAAGGGGATGTCAAGTCAAGACGGGAACCATATCGATAGGCGGAACCATATCGTCAGATCACCGGCTGATTTTCCTAACACTCAGCCACTAAATGGCAGCTCTGCAAGGAATCATTGGTCACATTAATACCCCCACATATCTTCACCCCCGATTTAGGCATGGACAGTGCATCTTAGACCATACGGCCACATAAAGGGTGAATGGGATTTCAAATAGTTTATTCACTGTTCTTGGTAGAATGGACAGGTGTGCATCAAACTGAATGCTTTTGGATATGCCCAGTTTAGCTTTAGACCCCTTTCACACTGAGGCGCTCTGCAGGCGCTATAGCGATAAAAATAGCGATTGCAATTCGCCCTAAAAGAGCGGCTTCATTTACTCCAGTGTGAAAGCCTAGGGCTTTCACACTGGAGCTGTGCGCTGGCAGGGCATCAGAAAAAGTCCTGCCAGCAGGTTATTTGCAGCGTATTGAATACACCGCTCCTAAAGCGCCCCTGCTCATTGAAATCAATGGGCACACTGCCAAAGCACCGCCGTAGCCGCGCTTTTAACCATTTTTCGGACTAGCAGGGGGTTAAAAGTGCCCTGCTAGCGGCCGCAAAAACTATGGTAAAGCGCCGCTAAAAACATTGGCGTTTTACCGCCGATGCCCAGGCGCTTTCAGTGGGAAAGCAGCCTAAATATAAGCAAACAGACAAATAAAAAAATATATCTCCTCTCGCCAGAACATTATCATCTGTAATAGGGTTGTCCCGATACCGATACCAGTATCAGGACCGATACCGAGTATTTGCGGGAGTGCTTGTACTCCTGCAAATGCCTCCGATGCCTGGCCGAATACTTGTCCCTGCCACCGCCGCTGCATACCGCAAAGCCGCCACGTTGATCTGTCATCCGTCCAATCCCGAGCAAGGGGGAGTGTCTATACACGGCGTGGCGGGCAACACAGCTATTCAAACGAAAGCGGCCTGTAATGTTCCCCGCACGCCGATTAACGCGGCAGCGGCATCATCTAGGTATGGGGGGACATGGCTGCATATGTGGGGGGACATGGCTGCATATGTGGGGGGGGGGGGGGGGGGATTTAAAAAAAAGTATCGGTATTCGGTATCGGCGAGTACATGAAAAAAAAGTATCGGTACTTGTACTCGGTCCTAAAAAAGTGGTATCGGGACAACCCTAATCTGTAACCAAATGCAGCCCTACTTATTCATTCCTAAATAATACAAATATTGTAATATTTTGTATGCAGAAACCATAATCTGGGAAGTACTTGCCTCAAACCAACACAGGGATCCACTCAGTTTTCTGATATTCCATGAAGACTCAACCTGCAATAGATGAAAACAGAGAACACATTAAAAAGGGGCAGTCTGATGCTGAAAAGTACAGATAACACTAGAAATTAGGACATAGGCCCTTCATTCCATTAAAAAGAAAAAACGGTCAAGACATTTACCTTTACCCCTCCCCCCAATGCTTAGAAAAACCTCTACTGCACGCCATGGCAAATGAGGAAGGAGTTTCAGGGAAGGAAAGATGTAGATCGGGGAGTGCTGATCCCACAGAGCCACCACAGCATTCACCGCTTCTGTTAGAGCAGCGTTTCCCAACTCCAGTCCTCAAGGCACACAAACAGGTCATGTTTTCAGGATTTCCATTATTTTGCACAGGTGATTCGATCAGTTTCACTGCCTTAGTAATTACCACAGCTGCTTCAATTGAGGTAAATCCTGAAAACATGACCTGTTGGTGTGCCTTGAGGACTGGAGTTGGGAAACACTGTGCTAGAGCTCATGTGTGCAGGCGGAATCTGGCTCGCCAAGCCATTCCATGTGGCCTCCGCACCTCTCCTGCAGCACCCCCCTGGTCACCTCTCCCACCCTGCCTCAAAGCTCAAAAGTCAACAGCAAGAGAAGGACAGAACTCCTCAGCCAGATCCTGCACTTCTCTGCAGCCACAGAGAGAAGTGTCTCTCCCCCCCCCCAATCTCAGTAGTTAGCAGCAGAGAGGACAGAACTCCTCCTACAGATCGTGCACCTATCTGTGCAGCCGCAGCACCTCATCTCAGCATTCAAACTCCAGCAGATGCCTCCAGCCGTCTTTTGGTCCTCCTCCAGACCCTGCACATTCTGCTTGCCAGCTCCGCCCGGCTTCTTCCAGATAGCAGCACATGTTAAGGGGGTTGCACTGTGACGTAAATGAGGGGGAGGGCTCTTTAGATTTGATGTAAGGGAGGAGATGGGGTGATAGACACGTAGTCTTACAGAATAAAACCACCCTTTGAGGGCAACCATAAAGTGGGGCATGCAGTGAGGCATGCAGATGGTCACCCTAGGCTTATACTGGAGTCAATACGTTTTCCCAGGACCCCAAACTTGTACACGTGTAGCCCCACTCTTCCTCTACAAGTGTGCAAAAGTTGTTGTCTGGGGGACCTACAGCCGGGGAGCACCAATTTTTCAAACCCGGGAACCCCTTCCATAGACTCCCATGTTAAACGGTCATTTCTCCAGTGACTTTTGGGACCCGGTACCAGTCGGTCGTAGGTCCTCTGGACCCGAAACTTGGCACACATGTAGCCCCAGTTCTCCTCTACAAAGTTTGCTGTCTGGGGGAACTACGGTTGGGGAGCACCCCTTCCATAGACTCCAATGTTAAACCTAAGTCTAATCATGACACAGTGAGGCATGGGCACAGCGAGGCATGGGCACAGCGAGGCATGGGCACAGCGAGGCATGGGCACAGCGAGGCATGGGCACAGCGAGGCATGGGCACAGCGAGGCATGGGCACAGCGAGGCATGGGCACAGCGAGGCATGGGCACAGCGAGGCACAGTGGGCATTCAGATGGACACCCTAGGCTTATACTCGAGTCAATAAGTTTACCCAGTTTTTCCCCTGGACCCCAAACTTGTACACATAAAGCCCCACTCTTCCTCTACAAGTGTGCAAAGTTTGTTGTCTGGGGGGACCCAAGGCTGGGGAGCACCGATTTTTCAAAGCCGGGCACCCCTTCCATAGACTCCCATGTTAAACGGTCATTTCTCAGGTGAGTTGGGGACCCAGTACCAGCCGGTCGTAGGTCCACTGGACCTGGAACTTGGCACACATGTAGCCCTATTTCTCCTCTACAAGAGTGCAAAGTTTGTTGTCTGGGGGGACCTAAGGCTGGGGAGCACTGTTTTTTCAAAGCCGGGCACCCCTTCCATAGACTCCCATGTTAAACGTCAGTCTAGTCATGGACACAGTGAAGCATGCAGATGGACACCCTAGGCTTATACTCGAGTCAATACGTTTTCCCGTTATTTTGTGGTAAAATTAGGTGCCTCGGCTTATACTCGAGTACATACAGTACATTTTTGGTTGCAACATGACAAAATGGAACATTTGAAGGGGTATAAATACTTTTTCAAGTCACCGTAGGATATCTTTTAGCTCCTCCACATGTTTTTTTACATTTTGTGCATGACTATTGGATAAGCCCTTGGTCGCAAGATAAGGTCTTTAAATGGTTTCGCCATTCTGCTTGAGCGCCACAAACCCCATCCTGAAACTTCTGTCCTGTGAAACTCTTAGAGCTCACAAAGCTGTTCTGAGCCGGCAAGACTGGCGGTCGGCTTCTCACTATCGGGTTAATCTACTGCGAAGCGCTTCTAACAGCAGAGTAGAAAGCTGATCCTTTCAGAGAGAGAAACTCATTTTTCACCTGTCAGATTATTGCTCATTCCCCGTCTGCACGCCTCGCCTGTCAGAGAGGCCGGCTGCTCCCCATAATACAGGACTATTACGGCGGAATCCTCCAGACAGAACGCAGAGAGGGGGAAAAAAAAAATCCACTTACATTTCTCTCTCCTTCAGTGACACGGGTTTCATAGCAGAATGCCAGAAGCACATCGATCAGACCTAGGTACGCCAGCTGCTCCGCTCTCTTATCCAGCAGATAGGACTTGTTGGTGAATTTTCTCAGCTGCTCCTTTTCCTTCTCTGTAAACGTGACTGCGCAAGGTGGAAAAAAAGGGAAAAAATTTAATTTTGGCCATTGAAAAATTGGCTTAGTAAGTTTCGACAATTACTCAGGTGGCCATTTCTAACCCAAAACATAAAATGACCAGATGCAAAAGAAAAGTTTCACTTTGAGGTTAGAAGAGGCTTTGATCTTAAAGGGGTTGTAAAGGTAAACGTTTTTTTTACACCTTAATGCATTCTATGCATTAAGGTGAAAAAATATCCGACAATACCGGCCCCCCCCATTATACTTACCTGACCCCTGAAAGTCCAGCGCTCAGCCTCCTTCCGGCACTGCCTCGCTTGAACGGACAATTGCACAGTCGTGCGACATGGCTGCCAAAACAATTGACGTCCTTTTTTCCCCCCATCGATAGAGCTTTCTTTTGGTGGTATTTGACATTTTTTTTCTCAGTTTAGGCCAATAGGTATTCTTCTACATATTTTTGGTAAAAAAAAAAACGCAATAAGCGACTGGTTTGCGCAAAAGTTATAGCGCCAACTAAATAGGAGACAGAATTATTCATTTATTTTATTTTAATTTACTGATAATGGCGGCGATCTGCGATTTTTATTGGGACCGACATTATGGCGGACACATCGGACACTTTTGACACATTTTTGGCACCATTTACATTTATACAGCGATCAGTGCTATAAATATGCACTAATTACTGTATAAATGTGACTGGCAGGGAAAGGGGTTAACACTAGGGGGCGAGGAAAGGGTTAAATGTGTAGCCTAGTGAATGTTCTAACTGTAGGGGGAGGGGACTGACTGGGGGGGGGGGGGGCGCATCGGCAGCTCAGTGATGCGGCGGGCACGCTCTCCCCCCAGTGGCTGGAGGCCGTATATAGACGACCTCCCGGCAATTGGGATCCACACTGCGGTCGAACAAAGTCGTACGGCCTGCAGGAAGTGGTTAAAATATGCCTCACTGGGCCCATGCCTAGACTGACGTTTAACTTGGAAGGGGTGCCCGGCTTTGGTTAAAAGGAGAAGTTCACCCTTTTAGAAAACAAAATAAAAAAAAAAAGGATACACAACACCGTGGTAGTTCACCAAGAACCACAAGCCGACAGCCACAAAGAATGTCGGAACTTGTAGTTCACTCACACACAGAGCTGTGTAAATGGACGCGGCCATGTGGGTGGAGCCCCGCAGATTTTAACCGCTTACAGACCATCCACCTTATACTGTGGCAGGCTGGCACCGCTGCACGAGCCATCGTAGCTGTACGTCGGTCGCTTTTAGCGGGCTAGCAGGTGCGCGCACCCGCGGTCGCGATGTCCGCCAGCCACAAGCGATCTCTGGGCACGAGAGAGGCAGAACAGGGACGTGTGTGTGTGTGTGTATAAACACACACATCCCTGTTCAGTGAGGAAATGCAGATCGCAAGTTGCTAATAGCTAGGAACCACAATCTCATCCCCCTTTCAGTTAGACCACACATTAGGAAACACAATTGATCATCCCCTTCCCTGCCAGTGAAATTTTTACAGTAATCAGTGCGTTTTTTATAGCACTGATCGCTGTATAAATGGCAATGGTCCCAAAAATGTGTCAAAAGTATCTGATGTGTCCGCCATAATGTCGCAGTCCCAATACAAAAAAAAAAACGCAGATCGCCGCTACTTTTACTAGTGAAAATAAATAAATAAAAAAAAAAAAAAGTGCTATAAATCTATCCCCTATTTTGTAGACACTATGGGCCAGATTCAGGTAGATGAGAGCATCTTTGCTCTGGAGTAACGCTTCTCATTTACTTTACTCTGCCGAAATTTTAGGAGCAAGTGCTGTTATTCATGAAGCACTTGCTCCTAAAGTTGCGGCAGCGCATCGCAAATGAGCCGGCGGAATTCAAATTGGGCGGGTACGGGGCGTGTAATATTTAAACTATGCGCGATCCCGCGGCGAACGTACTGCGCATGCGTCGAGTGTCAATGCATCCCAGTGCGCATGCTCCAAATTCTGTCAGTGAACGTCAATGACGTCACATCCCCATTCATGAACGTTTTACGCAAGTGACGCGATTATTTTTTTTTCCCGACGCGATGACGACGCCTATACTTAACATAGGATACTCCACTAGGGGGCTGCTTTATCTTTACGTCGCGTATCGCTTCCGGAAACGTCTTAACGTCACTGCGTCGTGCCCGAAAAAGATCGTGAATTTCCGACTCCCGCTGATTAACATATTTTTTCAGCGTTAATCAGCGGGAACGCCCCCGGCGCCATTTTTAAGTTGAAGTAACGATGCGATGGCGAAATTCAATTGCGCCGATCGCATCGGAACTCCAACCCGGCGTTTGTTTTCTGGTTACAGAAAACAGAAACGCCGGCTTAAAGTGACAGTTAGGCTGGCGGATCCATTGATCCGCCAGCCTAACTCTACCTGAATCTGGCCCTATAACTTTTGCGCAAACCAATATACGCTTATTGCAATTTTTTATTACCCCAAAAAATTTGGGATATTTATTATAGCAAAAATATTGTGTTTTTTTCAAAATTATCGCTCTTTTGTTTATAGCGCAAATAAAATAAATAGATTGCAGAGATGATCAAATATCACCAAGAGGAAGCTCGATTTGTAAACAAAAAAAAAAATATGATGTAAATTTTGTTTGGGTACAGCGTCGCACGACCGCGCAATGGTCAGTGACGCAGTGCCGTATCACAAAAAATGGCCCGGTCATTGGGCAGCCAATTCTTCTAGGGCTGAAGTGGTTAAAAAGAGACCAGTTTAGTAATATAAACCGGTTTGCTTCAAGACTGCAGTTTTATGCTCTTGAAATCCACGACACCCGTAAACCGGCACAGCATCTCCCGAAAAGTTTCCGTGGGAAATGATGTAACATCTATTTATCGGATTACACAGAAGTACTACAGAATACATCTAGGAAGACGCGTACACCAGTTCCTGCCCCGGGGAAGCTTAGAACCTGCCTGCCTGCGGCCTGCTTATGGCGCATATCTCTCTTTTTCTTTTGGTCCCATTATTCTGTTTAAAACCGTTCAAAACTAAAAATTGCAGCACCAAAGAAAAGGTTTATAATTATTATTTATTAATATTATTAATTAATATTTTTTATAGCATTTTTTCGATACTGTAAGAATTATTTTCTGTATTCATTACAGGTATTAAAATAGCACTGACAATTTCCACAGACCGTCACACACTTTGTACATTCACATCTGTCCCTGCCCCCAAGAAGCTGTACAAATCACATTCACACATACACATACTAGGACCAATTTAGACAGGA
Source organism: Rana kukunoris (assembly GCA_029574335.1). Classification (NCBI taxonomy): domain Eukaryota; kingdom Metazoa; phylum Chordata; class Amphibia; order Anura; family Ranidae; genus Rana; species Rana kukunoris. The sequence continues at coordinate 3,801,239 of CM056055.1, forward strand.
GCCAAATAACCTACCAGCATGACTTTGGAGTGTGGGAGGAGACAAGAGTACCCGGAGGAAACCCACGCAAGGACAGGGTGAACATGCAAACTCCAAGCGGATAGTGTTGTATTCAGGGCTGGATTGGGACAAAAATTTGGCCCTGGACTTCATCCAGACTGGGCCACTAGGTTAGGTCTCTCCCAATGGCAGCCTGACAACTCCCGATCCCCACCCCCCCGGCCACCCAAGCCCCCTTTACTAGCCGTTCTACTTTATTAGTAAAACGGCTGGTACTGGTACTCTTATAGGCAGTACCAGTGGGGAAGCTAGACATTATTTCACCTGGGCAAAGAATCAGTCCCCCCCCCCCCCCCCCCTCCCCTCCCATCCCATGGGACAAGATAAGGCAGAAGTGAGAAACTCCCAGGCCATAGCTGTTGAGTCAGCTGTCTGTCCCCTCCCCCCATGCTCCTCTGTTACCCCCCCCTGCTCCTCCACCCGTTTCTCTCCCCCCCCTCCCCCCCCAGATGAGCACTGCGGGGAGGGAGAGGAGGGGAGCGCTGCAGGGAGGGAGAGACAGAGGAGCGGAGGGGGGTGGCGGTCCCCTGTCACTGAAGCCGTCCCACTAAGCCAGGGATCTCCAAACTACGGCCCTCCAGCTGCTGTGGAACTACACTTCCCATGAGGCATTGTAAAACTCTGACATTAGTAGACATGGCCAGGCATGATGGGAATTGTAGTTCCTGAACACCTGGAGGGCCATAGTTTGGAGACTCCTGCACTAAGCCATCGGCCCACCGGGAAACTCCCTGTAGTCCCAATGGCCAGTCCATCCCTAGTTGTAGTTAGGATTCAAACCGACAACCTTAGTGAGGCAAGGCTGGAGGGCTAACCACTAAGCCACTGTGCATGTAGAAGAGGGTCCAGCAGTACTTCAAACTTTCCTGTTTCTGTAGATTAAAAGCCTAGACGTCATGTCTACCCCAACGCAGGTGGTCAGACACTAAAGCTGGCTATTGTGTTCTTCACCTATAGCAGCCCCTTTTCCCAGACCTACTGGCACTTTGGTTGCCCCAAGGACTTCTACACAATGCTATAGTGCCTGGTCACCACACCAGGGCAGATGCAAACGGAGCAAAGCAAATAGATACTTCCAGTTAGTAGACCGATAACATGGTTCTATGACAGTCCAGGTAAAAGGCAGGCTGAGTTCAAGGCAGGGCTGGATTGGCAATAGGGCACACTGGGATTTTTTTTACCAAAAATATGTAGAAGAATACATAAAATCGGCCTAAACTGTGGAATTTATTTATTTTTATAGATTTTTGGGGGATATTTAGTAGAACAAAAAGTAAAAAATATTGAGATAATCAAATACCACCAAAAGAAAGCTCTATTTGTTGGGGGGGGGGGGGAGAGGCGTCAATTTTTTGGAAAAACAACGGTTTTGCAACACAAACAACCCGCCAAATACCCACAACAATTGTCGTTAAAGAGAAGCAGTGCTGAAAGCTGAAATTTCGTCTGGGCAGGAAGGGGGTATATGTGCCCAGTAAGCAAGTGGTTAAAATTGCCAATATTGGACATATAGAAAAACCTGTATGGAGAGATATAGGTAGGCTGCCATCATGGATCTCTTGCTTCTATATTTTTTTAGTCCTCTGGCTGTCATTTTGCCTGAACAGATTCAATACTCTGAGCCAATGACCTAAAGCAAGTATGCAGTTTAGATGTTTTTGCTTCAGTCTGACTTTCCTGAACTGCATGCCCCACCCCAAAAACGAATCCTGCAAGAGAAAGGCATAATGAGCTAGTATGCATAGCATACTAGCTCATTATGTGGCATTTACCTGAAATCGAAGCCTCCAAATCTTCCTTCCCCGAAGTC